>MEHQ01000557.1:0-99502 GCA_008828725.1 Saccharina japonica | reverse complement strand
GGCAGGGGGGGTCGGGTTGCGAGGGTGGGGGCGACGGCGGCGGCGGAGGCTGCGTACTCATCGTCGTCCTTTGGGGGTCGGAGGAGAGGGGGGTTGTAGTGTAAAATGGTTGGTATGTTGCTGTTGAGCGCCGTTGGTTCGGATTGTTGTTACAATAGTTGGCTTTGTGTTTGTGCGTTGGGGCGGATGTTGGTGTGTGGGTGTTGTCGTTGATTGTGGTGTGCTGGTGGTGGTGGTGTGTTGGTTTGTGGGCTGTTGGTGTTTTGCGTTGGCGTTATGTATAGGCGTTGGTGTTTTGCGCGAGCCATGTTCATTTCGTGGAAAAGGTGTGACTCCGGGCGGGGCCGGGTATGAAGGGCCTCGGGGGTTTTGGAAACTGGGAGGCGTTTTAAGTAGAGGGCGGTTGGTTGCCTAGCGCTCTCGCGGACTTTGTTTTGCGTAGGCGTGGCTTGCCACCAAGAACGTGGTGTGTGCCGCTTGTGTTTTTTTTTTTCTCCGTCGTCCTCTGTGGTATGAGTATATAGCGGGCGGGGGGGGGTGGTCGCCCTGCTGTGCGACGCTCGACGGCGGCTGGCGCACGGCGTGCGTGCTGTAGAGCTTGCTTTGGTCGTGTTGCTGTGTTGATGGGTTTGGGTGTGCGTACGTGCGTGCGGCTGCAACATCGTGGTCGCGTTGCTTTGCCATGCCTGCCCACGTACGTACGTAATGGTATGCAGGCGGTACGCACATCACTTTGCCTCGCCAGGTATGAATACCTGTTTTTTTTTCGAACCTGTTTGGGCTTTTGTTTGTCGGGGGTTTGAGAGCGGGCTGTGTACCGCAGAAACAGGAAGCGATTCGTGATTTTGTGTGCATCTATATATACAATTGTGAGTTTCTACGCACCCTCTGTAACTTATTTTGAATGTCAGTTTCATGGTGTGATTTCGGTCCGATTCTAATCAGTTCGGTTGTTTTTCAAGTTTTTGTTAATCATCCTGGGGTTTATTCCTTCCAGATTGCTTGCCGCTTGAACGTTTTTTCTTTTCCGTCGAGCAAAACGAACGAACGCTCTGCTGCTTGCTGTGCGGGGACCGGGACGGGTCGAGATGCTCACGCGGCCGTATGCCGCGGCAGCGCCACGGCAGCACCACGGCAGCACCGAGTTGAAATTGACACACGACCCATTATGTTACACTGCACGCGGAGGTGTGGTGAGCTTAAGCTTCGAATTTTCCCGTCCGCGGTGAGATTAAAAACGATGTACAATACTGGCGTGAGGGAGGGAGGGAGGGAGGGGAGTAAGCTGGAACCGGAGCCGTATGCCGCGGCAGCGCCTCGGCAGCACCGAGTTGAAATTGACATACGACCCATTATGTTACACTGCACGTGGAGGTGTGGTGAGCTTTAAGCTTCGAATTTTCCCGTCCGCGGTGGGATTCAAAACGATTTACAATGCTGGCGTGAGGGAGGGAGGGAGGGGAGTAAGCTGGAACCGGAACCGGAACCAGAACGGTGCGTCCACGGGCCGGTCTCGCCTATGCGCGGAGTGTGTCGAAGTTATTGCGGAAGTGGGACACACATAGATAGTATACTCGAAGGGGCTGCTCTTTTTTTCTAGTGTTTTGTTTTGGAGGAGGAGGAGGAGTGGGGTATCACCGGTCTGTTGCTTCCAGGAATGAGATTGATAAAATACACATCTATCTGTGATGTTTCGCGAGCGAGACTAACACCTGGGGGTGAATTGTATCCAAAGCGTGTGTTGGTGGGTGGTATTAGTACGCGGGGGGAAATAAATAATGGATTGTGCTAAAGATATTGTTATCGGCTGTCGTTTGTTGGCTATACTTTTGATTTTCTCGACAAATCGATGGTATGATAGGTCAAAATAACGAATTTGTGGTATGGTTGGGACAAGGGCTACAATTTCCAGACGGGAAATGGGATAATAATATTTGTTGTTTACGTACAGTTGTTCGTTGTAAGCGGCTTGGTTTGCTTGTGCCTCGTCTGGGTTTCCGACGGGATGGGCGGTCGGGGAAGCAAATGCACTGACTGTAGGCTGCCCCTTCCGCGACCGCCTTTTCTTGGCTCATTAGCTTCGAACCTTAACCATTCACACGCCAGACATATCATATCTACAGATAGATCGTGATCTAGATCATCTAAAGATAGATCACGACCTAGATTATCTAAGATGAATCATGATCTGTACCATCTACAGATAGATCATGATCTATATCATCTACAGATAGATCACGATATATATCATCTACAGATCATCTAGATCCTAACCTTGCGTTATGATATGTTGTGCAGGATCTGTACACTGTCTATACACAGTGCATATCCAACCCAGGAAATATGCCCTACGTAGCGATCATGCAGGTTATACGGCTCCCACACCCGGCAACATGAGCTAGATCACACAGATCATACAGATCGTTAACGTAATAGCCCTATCCCTCAAAAATCTAGATCATGAACTGGGGGGATCGGTGATCTATCCGATGTTTTGTCACCTTTTCAGTTACCGTCCATTGACCCTCCATATTATCTCCCTATGATACCGCAACTCGCCGAGCGGACACCTACTATTCCTGAGCTGTATGTGTGCGTACGACTATACGTAGGATCGCTGTCTGCCACCCCAATGGCGGCATCTTCGTGTGGGCCCTCAAACATCAAAACATGAGGACAGAGTAACTACAGTAAACGTTTCCCACCACCGTGCTATAGCAGGCGCAGATGTCTGGGGCGCAGGAAAGGAGAAATGGAGGGTCCGAGTGTGTGGGGGGGTGTACTTCATTTTCATGCATGGCCGTAGTCGTATGACTATAGACCGAGTGGGGGGGACGGGGGGGGGCAGTAGCACGAGCGGGACTCGATCACGGAAATGATGTCTAGGTCACAGGAAACGAGACATAGAGGGCCCGTGTGGGGAGAGGGGTGGACAGTAGTAGGGCGAGCGGGACTCGATCACGGAAATGATAAATGAGGCTTTCACCACCAGCGGTGGGGTTGGAGGAGGGGAAGACACATCTCCCCCATTGTGCTTACGTACTCGAAACGCACTTGGTACTGGTACCAGGGTAAGGTTTTTAGAAAGTGCCCGGTGTGTTAATTACGGTGGGTTTTCTTGGTGTTTTCTGGCAAAAAAAAACTGAGAAAAAACTAGGCAAAACGAAACGTGGCCCCTTTCGGCTACAAACCCGATGCTATTAACAGCTATTGCCGGTGCTACGAGTTAGCTTAGCATAAAAGCACGCACCACACACCGTGCTATACCGCTACAGAGCTCAAGTGTGCATAACGCGTTAAATAACGCCAAAAGGAGGAAAGTAATGTTGCTTAATTTGCACCGTAAGATGCTGCTTAATTAAAGGCACGTAAAAACAAACGCACAAAAAGTACATACCGTACACACCAGGAAGAAAAAAACGTCCCATACGAAAGAAAAACAAATGCAGGTTGCGTGCTTACATCATCCACCCCCTTTCACAACTTGCACTCTGAAATAAAAAAGGCCAAAAATGACGTCTTGCACAATTAGGCTCCGAATCAGAGAGCCAGAGGCTGTCGATTAACGACATCATTTTGTTGCCAAAGTACAAAAACCAAAAAATCAAACTCAAACCACCACCACAAGAATCAGACGCTGTCAATAATGACGTCGACCTTGTGTGCCAGGGGCAGTGCTGTTCCCCCAGCTGTCGAAACTGATAAATGGTTGTGATCAGATCCAATAGTCAGGAACTAAGGGTATCGATTATCGATATCGGCATGTTTCTTAGTCAAAAACAAAACCAAAATAGAATCAGAACCATCAATCAAAATCAACTCCAAAACAAAAAATCAAAAGCAAACCAGAATCAACACAAGCATCAGACGCTGTCGATAACGACGTCGACCTCGTGCCAGGGGCAGCGCTCTTCCACCAGCACCGCGTTGGGGAGGTCGTTGCCCTCCACCCTTGCGCGCGCCTCCCCTTCCTCGATCCCTGTCTCCACGTGCCTCTTCCTCACCCTTTAGGGAGGGGGGGGGGGGGGGGGGGCGGATAGTGGTGGGGGACCAATCGAACATTTTATCTCCAACCATTTTGAGCGCGACAAAACTCTGGTGTCAGGAAAACATAACACCTCGAAGTGAAATGAATGACTCCAGGAAAAACAAACCCATCTCGATTTTTTTTTCTCAATTCGGTCTTCTGCCCTCGTCCTATGCCGACAAACCACGCTGGTCGGAAATATAATACCGCTCTGGGCGAAAATATAAGGATGTATTGGTATTAATATTAGTGTCTAAACGGTCATTATATTTCCGCCCAAAAGTGGTACGAGTACCCATTTTCTCGACCAGAGTGGTACACTGAGTCCTCATATGGCTACGTGCCGCACATCCAATCTTAGTGCGTTGATTTGTCCAGCTGTTTCACTTACTGTCATACTTCGTATATTTGCAGCAGCAGTAGTCATTGATGCGTCCTGCCTCACGCTGCGAGCTTAGGGGCGGAGTGTACTCACGCCATGCATGGCCGTAGTAGTATGACCGTAGATTCTCGCATCCCTACAATGCCAGGATGTAGCACGTCGGAGGGGGAGGGGTGGGGGGTGCACCCATGTCGTGCATGGCCGTGGTCGTATGACCATAGACCCTCGCATCCCTACAATGCCGGGACGGAGAACGTTGAGTTTTCACCAACCAGGCGGACATTGCTTGCACCAAGCGCGAAGCGCCGTGAGGTGTTGGGCGAGTCGTACGGAGGGTGGGCTGCATCCTGCTATTACAGAGGACCATGGTAAATAGGACCAAATATTGTTAGTAAAAATAGGGAAATATATAGTTTTTTGTGTGTGCCGTAGGTTCTACTTACTATGGTCCCTCGTAATAGGAACCGCGTGTGAAGCGGATTTGCATAGAGGTGACAGCCTCCAATGAATCGATTTAACTTATGGCGTGGCCACTTCCAGGCACAGCAATGGGTATACTATGTATCTGCCTTGTGGGTGCTTGACCATATATACTACGTGATACGACCATTCCCCTTGTGCGGAGAGCGGGGGGGGTCTTTCGTATAAAAACGAGTCAACATCGTTGTCCATTGAAGAGAGAAATAGGTTGAACCTGATAGCACAGAGATGCAGGTCGCAATACAATATTTGCAGGAAATACAAAGGGTTCTGGTTCGCAGATTTTATCGGGAATCCCCAACGCGACTGCTGCTGCTGCTGCTGCTGCTACTGCTGCTGCTGCTTCTCCTGCTGCTGCTGTGGGCATTATGAGCACAGCAGGCGCACAAACACGAACGTACACAAACAAAACGCAGCTGGAACACATATACACATACCTGGTATACAGCAGCAGCACATATACACACAGCCTGGCAAACACAAACAAGCTACCACAACCACACCACACCACACGTCACGTCACAAGGCCTGACCTCTCCGCGCACACTTCCGAAGGGCATCGGATGGCCCACGTCTCGTCAAATAGCGCGCTCGCGCCGTCCCATGGCTGCACCCCCTTGAGCAGCAGGTAGTTCCCCTCGACGATTACGACGGCGTGCGCAGGCTTCACCTGTCATGACAAAAAAAGAGGCAAGAGTAACCCCAACCTCAGGTGCTTGGTTGTCTTGGAGGATTGCGGTCTTAATGTTGAACTCGCGCGTATCTACATTGCACTACGTACATAGCACTACTGTATAGTCGTGCCAGGGCATCGGACGGCGAAGGCCATAAAAAGTGCCAACAAAAATACGGACACAAGAGGGCTCTCTCGAACAAGAAAAAAAAAAAGTACTCCGTGTAAGCCGAAAGTATGTACGTACACACAAACAAAACACACATAAATGAGCCAAATAGCCTGGACACAACAAATCGAAGCCAAAAGGACGCAAGACAAAACGAAACAAAACAAACTGAAACCAAACAAAACAAACGAGCATCAGTACGTAAACTATACCAAAACCAAGGGATAATATGAGACATCGCGCCATGCTTTATCATCCAACACGGCACCACACCTCACCCCACCACCCCACCCCACCACCCCACCACCCCCAGCAAGTCCTCACCGTCCAAACGTTTTCCACAGGATCCCCCGCGGCGTGATCAAACCCGGGAAAGCTGCCTCGACCGCAGCTTCTCGCCTCCCCAACCTCCCTCAAAAACCGAGCACCGTCGAATGTCCAGTGCGCCCCCCGCCGCCGTCTAGCTTCCTCGGGATTTGGCATTGCGTCAAGCTCGCGCCTAGCGTGAGAGGGTGGGCGAGCACGCGGAGGAGGAGGAGGAGGGGGGGAAGCTAAGGGTACATGGGAATTTGGGGGGGTGTATCCATGCCATGCATGGCCGTAGTCGTATGACCGTGGACCCTCGCATTCCTCAAAACAAAAACGTTCCGTAGTTGCGGGCGCGAGGTGGGGCCCACACCTCGATTTCTTCTCCTCATATATATAGAGAGAAGACGGAGCACGTCGGGTTCGTACCGACCAGGCAGACAGGCAGATATTGCTTGCACCAAGCGGGGGGGGGGGGGGGGGGGGGCGGTGGCCTTGTTGCTTGCCTTAGTCATTTGACTATCGACCACGCATCCCTTTCGAGACGGAGCACGGGGGGCGGGCGGGGGGTCTACTTCATTTTTATGCATGGCCGTAGTCGTATGACCATAGACCCTCGCATCCCTACAATGCCGGGACGGAGCATGTCGGGTTTTCACCGACCAGGCAGACATTGGGATTCTCGCACTCCGACTTCCTCGAAAAAAAAATCCCGCGGGCAAGGATTTCCATTCCTCAGAGCATGTTTTATGGGACAAGGAACAACCTCCAAACCGTTTCCGCGCCACAGCACTTCAAAGCAAATTTTTATCATACACGCCGCACATCGGGAGTATACTCAAGCGACTTGCAAGGAAAGCCTCCCTACCCGTCGGGCCCCCCAAGTTTTCCGTGGGAGGGACATCGCGGGAGGTTACCTCCATGAACCCCCCCCGGCAGTTGGCCGGAGTGGCGGTGGTGTCCGAACCTGTATAAGTGGTAGCCGTCCATGGGCACGCAAACCGCGGGAAATTCCGCCTGGACGAGCCTACACACCTCCGCCTTTGTGGTGGGGGGCGGGGCGGTAGGTTGGTGCGGCGCCAAGAAGCAGACGAGGGAGGGGGGGGAGGAAGGAGGGGAGGAGGAGGGGGGGGCGGGGGGGGTCGAGCCCGTTAACGCCTCCCAGCACAGTCCCGATCCGGCCCCGCCAAGAAGAAACTCTACGCGAAACTTAAGTGTGCTGTAGTGCTTTACTGCGAATAATTGCAGTTGTGTGGGTATTAATAGTATCAGGATCATACCTGGTAGGTGTTTCGTTATTCCTGGTATCACAGTAGAGGTGAGGCTAAATCGCGAGGGGAGAGATGTCGATCTGCTCCTGAGAGCTTCCCGCGAACCGGTCGGGGAACGAGAGCTGAAAGACAGTGGGGTTGTTCGGAATTCAGGATGATCGACTGTTTTTTCTTGTTTCTACGCTCATCCCGTTACCGGCAGAGCACCAGTATGTAAAGACACTGCATCACGAAGCATGAGGACCGGCGAAAATAAGAAAACATTGTTTGACGAAGGGGGGGGGGGGGGGGGGGGGGGGGGGGGGGGGGGGGGGGGGGGGGTCAACAACCCCCTAGCCTTGTCACAGCATGAATTCACGCAGGGTACGTGTTTAAGCCGCCTGCTGTCAGACTTTATGTTCGCGGTGGAATACGACCCTTCCAAGACGATCCCTGACCTCTTATCTTGAGAGATTCGAGGTGGTGCGGTTCCTGAATGCACCTCCTGCCTGTTTCGCTTGCCGGGCACACCTCACCGTGGGCAGGTGGATCACAACGATTGGTCTTGCAAGTCTTTGCTGTTTAAATAACTGGTACAGGGAAAAACGTTTATCAAAAGTCGCAAGATCGTCGCAACTTGGTGTGTTTACAAAACAAAACCCCCGATATTCTCGCCATCGCCAAACAATTCGACCACCGCACTGCACGCCGAAAGCCAAGCCCACCAGCCTGCTCTACTATGAATGCCTATGAGCTGGCGGTTTAATGGACGATCGTGTTCGAGGCGGACCTGACCAAGCAAAGGCTAGAAACAGCGCGGGTCTGATCGGCTTGGTCCAGCATTTCCAGCCAAGGAAGGGCCTCCCGCGAACATCGGTATAGACACACATACAGATATGATATATACGAAGTATGCACCAGGGTCGACCGGCCCCCGACAACAACAGCAATGCAAGACCCGCTGCCTCCAAAACGAAAATAAACTCCACGAAAAACAAACACAGAACACCCCGTGTGTGACGTCAAAACCGTGGAAACACGTTGTGATTTCATCGAAACGACAGCTTTAACGATCAACCCTATTTTTTTTCTCACCGCCAGAGTAGTCTTCCCCGACCCGGGAGCCCCCGCCACAGCAACCCACAGCTGCTCCCCCCTACCCTCTGCGACACTGTCGCTACCGCCACCACCACCACCACCACCACTTCCCCTCTGTGCCACCTCACCCCTGCCCCTCCTCTCCCGCACCGCGACCCGCAGACGCTCGGCGAGGCGTTCGTACACCGCTTCCATCCGCCTGTCGGGCCGTTCAGGCCCTACTGGCAGCTCCGAAGGTTCTGAGGGCGTGTTTCCATCGGGGTCAGGGGCCGGCCATTCACGCCGCTCCGGCTGCCCGCCGCCCCCCTCGTCTTCAACGCGCCGGCCCGCGCCTACTGCTGGGTCAGACGACGCCCCCATGCAAGAAAGAGGCTTTTTCGGCGGGGGCGGCGGCGGCGGCGGAGCTAAACGCGGTGCCTCCAGGCCAAGGCCTCCACTGCTGTTAGAGCCGGTGGCATCCACCTCTGATGGCACTGATGGAAACCTCGATCCCGACGTTTGCCAGGGTGTCCAAGACCGTCCACCTGACGTTTCTGGGGCTGCCGCCTCCGTCGCCGCCGCCCCTGCCGCTGCTGCGCCGCCGTTACCGACACCCTCCCCACCGGTGCTCTCACCGTGAGCCTTCCTTAGCTCCATCAAGAGCGGCTGGTGTCCGTCGGGATTGTACGCCACCACCGCCGGCGCACCGCCGCCGCCGCCGCCATCCCCGCGCCTGCTGTTCTCTACGTACTCCATGTGCATGTTCCAGACGCGTTCGTCGTAGCGCTCGAGTAGTCTGGCCTCGAGCTTGCACCCCTCCCCGCCGCTGCTGCCGCTTTCTCCGCCGCCGCCACCGCCGCCGCTGCTGCTGCTGCTGCTCTTTACGGCAATATGTTTGGATTCACCGCTACCACCGCTACCGCCACCACCGCCACCACCACCACCACCACCACCACCATCACCACCGCCACTACCACCACCACCACCACCACCGTCGCCGTCGCCGCCGCCGCTGCCGCCGCCGCCACCGCTGCTGCAGGTGATGTTTTCCTTAGGAGCATCGGCGGGACTTCCCTGACGATCGCTGACGTTCTTGGGCGGTGGACCCTCGGCGGAGGAGGCGATGCGCCGCATGAACAGGTCAGCTGTGCCGCCCCGCTGGGGTTGCACGAGAATCGCTCGTCCGTCCGGCGCAAGGAGGGTCTCGATCGTTCTCTTCAGGTCGCCGTGGAAATCCTGAGGCCGGGAAGGACGGGAAAAGGCGAGGGGGGGGCGTACTCATATGTTGCTTGCCTTAGTAATTTGACCATTGACCACGCATTCCTTTCGAGACGGAGCACCGTTCCTACTCCTAATAGAGACACCTCCAACAGTTGTGGGCGCTTACTATTAATACCTTATTTCCATACATTTCATAGGGAGTTTTTGCTAGTCTTATCCCAGGGGGGGTGTACTCGTGTCATGCATGGCCGTAGTCGTGAGAGGGGAGGAAGTGGGGGGGGGGGGGGGCAGGGATAATCGACGCTTGCTATGTTAGGGGTGCAGCTATATTTTGTGAGGGGCTGTTCGCTTCACATGAGGAGCTCGATTCCTCGCCCAAAAACGTACTTTGAAAAGAAAAAAAACAAGAAAAACAAAAAGTGCAAATCCCATGAGCAATTCCCATGCGTGCCCTCGTAGGTATGGAACGCATATTATTGTAAAAGCAAACCACAAGTGGTGTGCCAACGATAAGGCACGCCTTCTAAGGCATGCGCCTTATTGGGGATATAGTTCCTCGGTAGAGGAGCCCCCCCGTCAGTCACAGATACTAGTATTTGCCGCAGAAAGCAAAAAAGTGCTATCTATCTACCCCTATTATGTCGTACTATTGATACGTAGTAGTACGCGTCGACTGTCTACTATATTACGGGCATATCTAGCTTGAACGCGAGAAATCCACAGGTCGGACAGATCATGATCTACAGATATATCATCTACAGCTCATATAAATATCATCTACAGATCATCTACGGATCATCTAGACCCTAACCTGCCGTTCTGCGGTGCTGTGCAGGATATGTATCGTACAGATCCAACCCGGGAATAATGTCCTAGATAATTGCAGACTGTACGGCTCCCACCCGGTAACATGAGCTAGGTCATACAGATCATACAGGTCATATAGATCATGCATACCATGCATATTATACATATCATACAGACCATACAGGTCATACAGGTCATACAGATCATACAGATCATACAGATCATACAGATCATGCAGATCATACAGGTCATATAGATCATGCATATCATACATATTATACATATCGTACAGACCATACAGACCATACAGGTCATACAGAGCATACATATCATACAGACCATACAGACCAGGAATGTATCCTCCCTGAAATTATTAGACCATGCAGCGGGAAATCGATGATTTGGCCGGTGTGTGGACGGAATCCTAACTGGCACGAGGGAGCCGAAAATCGAGCAAACCCATCTACAATCCGTAATATTTACAGTCCCAAACGATTGTCCCCACTACTGCCGCCTCGGCAAGACGTACCGTACGAAAGCTCCACTCCCATGCATACCAGGTACGTTTTACGACAATAACAAAATCCAGCTGCCGGATAAAATTATATTGCTACTACTCCTTGACATCGCACTATGTATCTACTGATGAACCCTTACCCTTACTTTTAGGTATGTTGCCGTAAATAATGCGCAAGAAACAAAAACGGGCGACTCGCCTTGAAAAACAAGCAGTCCGACGCGATGACGAGGTCGAAGCCACCGGGGTGCGAAGAGCACAACGCGGCCGTGTTCCCGTCTCTGTCGAGGCTGTCCCATACCAGCCTCCGGGCCGAGACCTGCACTCAGCGTACATGGCAGGGTAAACGGAGCAATCGAGCGTAACATAATCAATATCAAGCTTTTCAGTTTAGCGGAGGAGAATACCCTATTTGTCACGAAACAAACGAAAAAAAAAAACTAGGAAAACTGGGCCGGAAGAATTGAACACTCGGGAAAAGAGGGATTTTAGAAAACGTGTCTTGCAACACCCAGAAGCCTGCTATAAAAACCCAAAAACTATTGTTGCCACCAAAATTTTCCCTTGGTACACCCAAACGTTTTCCTGGGGAACACCAAAGCCAACAAGACATACACATATATTATACGGAATTCCGCTAAAGACCTTGACAACGTCGAGCCCAAAAACGCGGACGCTGCGCATTTCCCTGCCCTGCAGTGTATCGCGATGCTCTGCGCTCGGGCACACCAAGCGACCGGTACTATTATCGACGCCCGAGTCGGTCGGTGAAAACCCGGCATGCTCCGTCCCGGCATTGTAGGGATGCGAGGGTCTATGGTCATACGGCCATGCATGACATGAGTACACCCCACCCCTGGTCCTTCTCGTTGTACCTCCCTGTCGCTGAAAAACAAATTGCCCTAGTCACTAAGTACCAACAATTTTCCCCGCGTACACTCGCCTGTGTGTTTCCAAACACTCCCTTCTTAGCGTTGAGCTCCACGCACGCCTGCGCGTTATAAACACGTCAAACGGAGGGGGGGGAGGGGCGTACTCAATTGTTGCTTGCCTTAGTTATTTGACCATTGACCACGCATCCCTTTCGAGACGGAGCACTCAGGAGGGGGGGGGGGTGCACTCATGTCGTGCACAGGCGTAGTCGTATGACCATAGACCCTCGCATCCCTAAAATGCCGGGACGGACCATGTTGGATTTTCACCAAACAGGCAGACATTGCTTGCACCGAGCGCAAAGTGCCGTGAGGTATTGGGCGAGGGAGCGCAGCAGCAGTAGCAATAGTAACAGCAGTAGAGGCGGTCTCTCACAAACGACCGAAAAAAGTTCAGACGCGAAACAAACGCTAGAGGGGCCGGGACCCTGGAACAATGATCCCCTGAGTCCTACAGCTGTAGACGCTGCCACAAACACTTGTCTCCACACAAGCCTCCGCGAGTCATTACGGGGTAATGCGCTGTCGTGCAACTCAAAAGGCCGTTCGTTACCAACTGCGCACTTGCGCCATGCACTTGGGATATTTGTTTTTCTTTGTCGCCAGCCATCGCCCAGCTATGTCCAAGCATCAACCGAACTACCCGGCCTAAGTAACAACTGTCCCAAAATATAAGGAACGATAGGATACAAGCGACCCTTACATTGCGAGACATAGTGTATACACTATTACAGTAGTAGGCTTTGGTGTTTCTGGATCACCATCGTACCGCTGGAACCCGCCTTCTCCAATGGAGAAGAATGGGAAAAAAAACAGCCAAAAATCAATAAACTGTACGACTGAAAGCGGAGTGCACCATAAATATCAATAATGAACGAACCTCTAGATTTCGTAGCGCGTCTGGGTTTCCGTCGGTAATGACCACGTCGGCAGCTCCCGAACAAGCCGCCACCCCCAGCCCCGCGAGGCCGGTCTTTCCGGCGCCCAGCTCCAGAACACGGCTCCCCTCCAGAGACGAAGCTAACGGCCTTAGTGTATAGTGGGGCATGGGGGCACGGGGGCATGGGGATACTGTGTTACGAAATAGTAAGCGGGCTTAAAAACATACTGTACGTAGTATGGCAACAGCTGAGAGGGCGGGGCGGTAGGGCGCGCGCGGGGGGGTCGGCGATGCACTGTTGTATACCTGGTATTAGTGTATTTTGTATTTTGGTTTTGCCGTTGCCGCTCGCGCTGTGCTGCAAGAAAACAATAGAGTGCGAGTTTGTCGATGGTTCAACGCGTCAGTTTCATTTTCCGACAACGACCAAGAAAAAACAAAATCGTCCAACCCTCATGGAAAGCACAAACATCACGGCAAGGTAGCTGGTCGATACGTCTCCAGCTTCGTCCTGTAACGGACACAGCAACGTAACTATTGTACCACACGTATTATTTTGTTTCGTTTTTTTTTGTATTTCGTTTTGACCTTAACCCTTTCATCACTGCAGTGTGCAGAAACGCATATCTGGCTCTAATTCCAAGTAATTTCCCCCCGAAAACGGGAGTGCGGTCCTCCTTCAAGAGGCCGGCGCCTTCCAACTTCTTTACGTACAACTTCAACCTGCGTTTTTGGGACAAACCAGTTGGAATTGCTGTACACTGGAGTATGTTTTGAAGGGTGTAAAAGGGATGTATTCCTGGTACGTTCTGACCCCCGTGCCTCTTCTGTTCATCGCAACTCAAGTTTGGGGTCTCAAAGCACGGATCCCCTTGAACCCCTTTCCGCTACAGTGAGGATATAACAGCTTCGGAAAGTGATTGCCGATGATTACGACCGGTTGAGGTCCACTTTTTGCGGCCCTGTTTCTTGTGCCGACTTCTATTACGACACAACGGCCACCTGCTGGGAACGCAATATGGTGAGCATATACAACCATGCAGCACGCATCAACCAATCATGAAGGCACATACATAGCACCAACGATCTGGTCTAGACACCTAATCGGTTGTGCATGATTATTTTTCTTGGCGGCCCTTCGCGAGCACGAACACGCCTCTACATAACTATAACACTAACGAACGACAGCCAATCAAATCACCTACACATAATTTACGTGTCAATGGTAGGGGTGGTTAGGGTGCGAATTAACGAAGGCAAGGTTCAAATCGAATCGATTTCAAATCGATTTTTTGTATGAATCGAATCGATTTTTTTCCGATTTGAAGTGAAAATACGGCTTTGCATCCTATCGTGTGAAATCACGTATGTTCCGTATGTTCTCGAAATGTGAATGAGATCGGAATAACGCGACATCCCACAGAACACCCGGCTGACAAGTACCGAGGGGAGAAGTTGAGAGCGACGGTGTGCATCGTCACGTGCATGCCGGTTACAGCCTCTGTTATATTTTTAAGGCCCAGGCTAGGAAGCTGTCACTCTCAGCTTCGCGTGGGTGGTCGGAGGAAGCCCTTAAACGCCATGTACCGGACAGCGACAGCGATGCAGCTATCGAAGTCTTGAGTTTTTCCTCCGTGTTTTGGGTCGATCGCTTGGTTCTCGCCGGGCTTGGCCGATCGAGCTGGTGGAAAAATTGGGCTTGCGACCGCCATGATTTTTTTTGAGGAGCCACCGCCGGGCCACGTTGTGCTATGGTCTGTAGCCGTGGGCGCGGCTATTGCTCCGGTCGCCACTCGTTGAGGTTAACGATTTATCGCCTCGTTGGTGGTTGTCGAGAACAGCCCAAACAGCGACGGATCGCCTCGGGGACGTTCACCCAGTGGGAACATGCCATGCATGTTGGATAAAACTCGAATCGATTCGATTCGATTCGCAAAAAATTAAGTATTTTGGGACTTCTTTTCTATCCGATCTAATCGATTTTTTCCTGCCCCAAAGTACAAATGTCTTTCCGGTGATTCATGCTTTGACCAATCAGATGAAAGTCTGCGTCGATTCATGAAAAAAAACGATTTGAAATCGATTCGATTTGCAACTTTCTTTCGTTAATACGGGGCCTTAGGGGGGGCAGTGAGCATTACTAACAGACACAGGTTGGTTTCGTAGAAAACCCTGCTATTCATATTATAGACCACCTAGTCAGCGCTGACTAAGTATGCGAGTCGACGACCAGGGAAAGGAAGGGCTGAAGTCTTCTCGCGATAAAAATTCAAGGCACGAACCGTAGTGGGGGAGGAGGAAGAAGCGCCCAACTTTGTGACCCCGGATCTGAGTTACGACTACGTAGGGAGGAGAGAGAAAAGAAGGGCGAGGATACTAAATGGGATGGAAAAGTAAAAAAACAGAAAAAACAGAAAAGTCTACCACTGTAGTTATAAGGGACAGCCTGCTACAATACATTGGCAATACAGCGTTTGGCGACGGGATGCGCCCCAGAAACTGCCGATAGCTTGACCCCCAAAAGCACATATTTTGTTGGAAGCGGTAACCTACCAGACAAATTAATTGTTGCTTAGAAAGAGATAGCAACCTGCTAGGCTGCTTATCAGCCTCGACTTCCTATGTATGCGTATAAATAATAGTATGTTAGGGAGCATACACATGATACTAACCAGAACAACATATTTTGTGTAAATATAGATAGGGGGATACATGGCTTTCGGGTACACCAGGGGTTCTGATTTCTCTGTATATATGCATATATATGGCTCCCCGGAATTATAGTGTGAAATAGCCAATTCGTCGCCGGGCCAAGGTCTGTACGTACGAGTGTTTGTGGCCCGGAGGCGCGTTGAAACACACCTCGGACAGTTCACCGATTTTTGGTTGATGATCTAGGTATTTCAGGGCAGATATATTCCTGATCTGTATGACCTGTATGATCTGTACGATCTACAGTAGCTCATCAACTTGCCGGGTGGGAGCCGTATAGTCTGCATGATCTAGCAACTTATTTCCTGGGCTGGACCTGTACTACACAGCTCCTGCGCAACCCTTCACAACGGAAGGTGAGAAACTACAGTAGATGATCTACAAGGGGTTTCGCCGGCGGCCTGGACGGCCGCCGGTCGCAGCCTTGCGTGATGCCGGAATATTAGCAGTATTGTAGCGAAGGACGGGGGTCAGACGTAATGCCAAGAGTTATACACTTTGTTAGTTAGCAGTAGCGTTGTGTCCAAGAATGGAAATCAGACGTACTGCCAAGAGTTGAGAGCGCTCTGCACACTGCCCACGGAGAGTGGCAACCGTACTCGTAATACATGTGATACTGCTGCTGCTGCTGTACTCATATACGTGTGTGCTCGTATGTATCTTGGTCACAAACCTGACAAATGCGCATTGTATGCTGTACACTTGTCACGGTGTGGGCCTACACACCTACACATCTTCGAAATTCGAAACAGGCGAACAACGGCGACAACAAACAGCAACAACAGCAACTGATACATGCGTGTATCTTTGATAGTGGTCATACATATCCAACCCACATACTTTGAACTGCTCACAGCTCGGGGTAGGTACTATTGTAGTACAGCAGTAGTAGTACTGATACATACCTGGTACATGTTTTCGATATATACCCGATGCACGTATACATCTACGCGCCTCCTATACGCCAGAGAACAAAAAACAATAACGGTAAAACACGACAAAAAATCGTGTTTCCCCATCCCCGTTTGCCAATGCCATTTTTTTACGTTGAAACCCTCAACAGCATGCAGCGCGTAGTCCGCTAAAAAGGTGCGACCACAGCTGCTGCTGTACAAATCATAGGAGCTCCGCAACAACGTTGACAGTGCATGAGCTCCTACTCTCCATATCACACGTGCTACTTGCTGTAGACTACATACATACATACGTACATGTATACGTACAGCAGCAGGAGCTCTCTCTCTCGGCGAAACAAATATTGATGGCAGTTCTGGACATAGCCTGGGTGGCATGTATGTGTTCTCGGGGCGTCTCAGATCTGAGCACACAGCCATTCGCGCAGGCCTCCACCATGTTGATGGCGGCCGGCAAGCCGACCCCCCCCACGGGTCGGAGGTCAAAGAACACGTACGTGAAAAAAACACGCGAAGACATAGGCGTTGTCGGTGGGCAATGTGCCCAAACGCCCACAGGGCACGATTTTTCGGAGATCTCGTCGTGGATCTCGACGTCGAGGCCTCGCGCGCGCGCTACGGCGCCGAGCGGGCGGATCAGCTAAGCCGGCGGTTGCGGGCGAGGCGGGGGCACGCCTCAGCGAAGAAACCGCGCGGAGAGGCATCAGAGGCGGGAGATATCCGCAGACCTAAGGATGTGCATATGTGATAAGCGAACTAACATATATAGATTTATATGTAAGTAGATCAGATAGATCATGATCTGTCCTTGGTGTGAAAATAGTTGATTTTGGCGGCATGGCAAATCGCACCCGGAGAGAAGCACGTGCAGCAGAACCTGCTCCGCCGGCCAGACGCGAACGTTTCCCGTGTTGTCCACGCCATGGACGCGGTGCGCGAAGAGCTGCTGCAGGGTCACGGTAGGCCGACCTCCTCGTCCCCCCCTTCGCGACGACGCCTCCTTAGTCACCACCTTGAAAGCACACGAAAAAAAACGAAGAATTTGGGTGGGAGTATGGTGCTGCTGCTGCTGCTCTTTTGCGGGTCGTCTTGTCATTTTTCACTGATGCTGTACGTGGGAAGTTTTGTTTGCGTGGAGGGTTATACCTGGCACGATTTGTACGAGGGAGGACGGTTGGCGTTCCAAGTGGGGACTCGCCGTGGCGTGTGCTGCGTTCGTGTTGGAGCTCAAGGAACGACGTTTTGGGGGTAAGGTATGTATAACAAAACGTAGTAGGTACAATTATGCGGAAATTGATAAAAAAAAAATCCCATTGCCTAGAGGCGGGAAACCCGTCCCAGTTGAAGGAAAACGGGGGGAAGGGGGGGGGGGGGGGGGTGTACTCATGTTGTGCACGGCCGTAGTCATATGACCATAGACCCTCGCATCCCTACAATGCCGGGACGGAGCGCGTTGGGTTTTCACCAACCAGGCAGACATTGCTTGCACCAAGCGCGAAACGCCGTGAGGTATTGGGCGAGTCGCATGGAGGGTGAGCTGCATCCTGCTAAGAACCGCCTCTGAGGCGGACTTGCATATGGACGACAGCTTCAATGAGTTAATTTAATTTCTGGTGTGGCCACTTCCGGAGACAGCAATGGGTTTTACTATGTAACTGCCTCGCGGACGCCTTACCATATTAACACTACGTGAAACGACCATTCCCCTTGTGCGGAACAAAGGTTCTCCACCCCGCACAAATGATCTACTCGACCGCCAGCTTTGGTGACCGCCAAAAAAAAATAACAAAAAAAACGGCACCCTGGTTGTCTAGCTCACGCAGCGAGTGGCGTGTTTTACATCGTCGTTGCCACTCGACGCCAACCCATAGTTGTCTAGCAGAAGGGGGGGCGGGGGGGGGGGGGGTG
Source organism: Saccharina japonica (assembly GCA_008828725.1). Taxonomy (NCBI): domain Eukaryota; class Phaeophyceae; order Laminariales; family Laminariaceae; genus Saccharina; species Saccharina japonica. The sequence goes on along the minus strand of MEHQ01000557.1, from coordinate 81,247 downwards.
TACTCATGTTGTGCACGGCCGTAGTCATATGACCATAGACCCTCGCATCCCTACAATGCCGGGACGGAGCGTCGTTGGGTTTTCACCAACCAGGCAGACATTGCTTGCACCAAGCGCGAAACGCCGTGGGGTATTGGGCGAGTCGCATGGAGGGTGAGCTGCATCCTGCTAAGAACCGCCTCTGAGGCGGACTTGCATATGGACGACAGCTTCAATGAGTTAATTTAATTTCTGGTGTGGCCACTTCCGGAGACAGCAATGGGTTTTACTATGTAACTGCCTCGCGGACGCCTTACCATATTAACACTACGTGGTACGACCATTCCCCTTGTGCGGAGCAAAGGTTCTCCACCCCGCACAAATGATCTACTCGACCGCCAGCTTTGGTGACCGCCAAAAAAAATAACAAAAAAAAACGGCACCCTGGTTGTCTAGCTCACGCAGCGAGTGGCGTGTTTTACAGCGTCGTTGCCAACCGACGCCAACCCAACCTATAAATATATCATATATTTATAGGGGGGGGGTCTGTCACGCGGCCAGCGACACGCACGTACGGATTTCCCTTTCTCGGTTACACTTTGCTTAGGTTGCCCCGAACCTGCTGTAAATGGGGTGATGCATACGCACACTACTGTTGTAGAAGCCCCTTTGGTATCAGAAACGATGTCAGAAGACAAAAAAACGCCGTGAGCCAATCAAAGCATCGCGAGAAAAAAATGGATCACCAGTGCACCCTCGCTGGCTCAGACACGATCGGCGGTGATACAGACACGCGTTTTTAACATGAAACCCCTTCACACTTCTACGCCGCTATCAATAGTGTGCTGCTACTGCTGTAGTGCTGCAGCCATTGAAACAGCACGGGTCGGAGCGCTGCTCAGGTGAACCAACCTTGGAGTTGGTACAGGCATGCTGAGTATATATATATGTACCTTGGATGTCTCGACGAGCCGAGAACGCTGGTTACATAAGCGCGTCACACACCAACTGTGTCGGTACGTACTATGTTATGTGGACGTGGCGTTGGCATTGAACCCTCGTTCTTGGACCAAAATACTTGGAATTAGTGTACGATAAATTCAACAGCGGTAAACGAAACAGCTGCACCTGCGTTTTTAGGTACAACTTACAGTTAGCACATGGAACTACAGAGGGATCAGTTGTGCGGCGTGTTAAATGAATGATGGGTTAACCCCTGGTTGGACAAGCCAACAATAAACACTATTGCTATTTCATAGGAAAATGGCCAGCCAACGGCTGCAACAGGCGTACCGACAACTTCGCCCCGGGGGCACTTTTAGCATCTCCCATTTATTTCTTCGTTTTAGCAGAATCCACTCCCGCCGGAAAAACAAAGTTTGAGCGCCTGCCACGCGAGCTACAGCTAGTGCTCGGATCGAGCTCAAACCTCGACCAACGTGTCCGGACGGGCTTCCGGTGTCGGCGAACTTAGCGTAGCTTTTCGCCGAAAAGTGCTCGTACGAAGAGGTATGCTCGAAAAAATACGAAAACTGCACAAACGCAACTATGAATACTATATCACGAATACTAGCACCACGGGCGGAGCCGTGGCCGCACCGCTATTACTACTATGTGTAGTAACTATTAATAAACGGTATTCTACGCAGCTCGCAAAGTTGATTCTCAACTATTCAATCGGTTAAACTCACAGCTGACGTACATATTTACAATAGTTATTTAATACGTGCTGCTGGTGCCGCTGAACAGCACTGCTATCACTAGACGTTACCTGGTACTGCTCTACTTCGTTCTGTTGCCTGTGCCGTCCTGCTACCTGTGAGCGAAGAAGGGCTTGGGTTTGGGCAGTGTCGTGGAAACAAACAGCAAAGCAAGCCTTGCTGATCACATTTATACCTGTGAGCCGTTCGGCAGTTGGTACGTCGCCAGAATATCGCCTCCGCTGGGCTCTCCGTCCGCCTCTTCTTTTTCTTGCCTGTTTGGAATGTCGCATCGAAGAGCGCGAAAACCAATCGGGGCGGGTAGAGAGGAGGGCAGGCTGGCATATCGACAAGTAACAAGCAGACATACGGGGTTACTTGTGCTGTTGCAATGCAGTGTTGATAACAGGTCATGCCATCGTGATCCAAAGCCTAAAGCTCACACTGTGCTGACTGCTAACTGATATTTGCCTGGAACACCAAACACAGGTCATATTTATACAATCTCTTTCTCTTTTCCTCTCTCGTGTCTTCTTTCTTGCTTTTTTTGCCTTGTTTCTCCCTTTGTTTCCACCCTATGCCGGTGTCTCTCTCTTTTTTCGTGTTGCCTCGCTCGTGCAGCAGTTATCTGTTCCTCTTGGGCACGTGTGCTTTTCGTCTAGGGGCGCTTCTGTCTCCCCGCGTCATTTGAATTCTGTGTCATTTCAGAACTTGTTTTTTATTTTGTCTGTTTTGTTCTTATTTTTTGGTTCGGCTCGTGTCGCGGTGTTCTCGTACCCGGTACGTTACGCATCTCACTTGCTTTACCCATTAATTTGCGTTTATTTTGTTTTGGTTTTTCTCTGTTTCACAGTCTGTGACCACAGAATTTGTATCTCTCTAGGATTGGGAATCAGGACAGGCCCTGGGTGTACTGATGTGGTTGAGTAGAAAGAACGGGTTTAATGTGAAGACAACAACAACAACAACAACAACCGCGCACACTCGGCGCACACGTTTTTTTTTGGGCAATGGTCATTTGGGGGTATACCCCCTGGTTTTACGGCCATTTGGGGGTAGGGTCAAAATGCGCCCGCGGAACGCGCTCCCGCGGGCCCAAACAGGCCTCAAACGCCATTCCGAAGCCCTGGCGAGATGCCCGAAGCCCATGCCCAGCACGCACACAACTTTTTTTTTTTTTCAGGCACGTCCTTGGGCCTAACGGGACGGCGGCGCACGAGGGAGCAAACGAAGTCCCCCCTTTGACCACCTCTTGGGGGGGGATAACCCCACGTACCTACTAATTTTATCTACTCCCCCCGATTGACCACTTTTTTCACCCCGTTTGACCGAAACCATACCCCCTTTTGACCATCTGTGACAGCTTCAAAAACGACTACAGCAGTACGTATCCGCGTCGTCACCGCCCAACAGCCCGAACAGACCACGGGACGGAACATCCAGAACTTGCGAGTAGTCGGGATCGTTTGCCTCCCAAGAAATAAATTTCGGCACAACTATACAAATCAAATCTTTATAGACGATATGAAGATATCGGCTCTTCTGAGAAAACATGACGGTGATGGGGGAATCAGAACACATACGGGTACGTGTATACTCGGCGTATGGGTCGTGAGTTGCTGGGTGCTTGGTGCTTGGTGCTTGGTTGCTATGGTGATGGGGGAATCAGAACACATACGTATATACTCGGCGTATGGGTCGTGGGTTGCTGGGTGCTTGGTGCTTGGTGCTTGGTTGCTGGGTGTGATCCTGGCGATCTGTACTCGAACACACCAGCCTGCCGTCGGGGATGGATACGTTGGGGACAGGAGGAAAGCACTTCTCAAGAAGACTAACGACCGTCGTTGCGCCTGATGTTGCTCGTGTCCCAAAGACCCCTCCCGTCCAACAACCCAACACCGCGCATCCATGACCCACAGCACCCAGGAACGAAGCACCAAGCACCAAGCACCCAGCAACTCACGACCCATACGCCGAGTATACACGTACTCGTATGTGTTCTGATTCCCCCATCACCGTCATGTTTTCTCAGACGAGCCGATATCTTCATATCGTCTATAAAGATTTGATTTGTATAGTTGTGCCGAAATTTATTTCTTGGGAGGCAAACGATCCCGACTACTCGCAAGTTCTGGGTATTCCGTCCCGTGATCTATTCGGGCTGTTGGGCGGTGACGTGGATACGTACTGCTGTAGTCGTTTTTGGGGCTGTCGCAGATGGTCAAAAGGGGGTATGGTTTTGGTCAAACGGGGTGAAAAAAGTGGTCAATCGGGGGGAGTAGATAAATTTAGTAGGTACGTGGGGTTATCCCCCCCCAAGATGTGGTCAAAGGGGGGACTTCGTTTGCTCCCTCGTGCGCCGCCGTCCCGTTAGGCCCAAGGACGTGCCTGAAAAAAAAAAAAGTTGTGTGCGTGCTTGGCATGGGCTTCGGGCATCTCGCCAGGGCTTCGGAATGGCGTTTGAGGCCTGTTTGGGCCCGCGGGAGCGCGTTCCGCGGGCGCATTTTGACCCTACCCCCAAATGGCCGTAAAACCAGGGGGTATACCCCCAAATGACCATTTCCCTTTTTTTTCTACACAAGAGGACCTCTCACTTTGTACAACAGTACGTAGTGCTGTACAGCTGTACAACTGTACATATGATACAACAGCAGTTTACGCGCAGCAGTGGCAACCCTCGACCGCGCGCTTGCTTGCGCTCCAGCGACTTGCTTGCAAGAGAACAGCCTATCATACACGTTGAAATTGCTGTGTCGAAACAGAAGTCATACGTACCTGTACGTTGTTGTTGTTGTCTTCACATTAAACTCGTTTCAGTTGCTAATCCCTATAGTCTGATCTATTATAGCAAGATCACAGCCCGTGGTCACAAAAGCCATCAGAGAATCCTAAAGAACACGCACACTTGCACGGAAAGGATACACAAGTCCGAAGAGGTACACCTGAAATCCCTACAGCCTACAGCATGTTATGCGTGTCCAAAACTGAACTACACGTAAGGATTCGTACGACTCGTCTGTACTCTGGTGCGTCTCACTCTCATTGCAAAGGCGATCCCGCATCCCCCACAGGTTGATCGGTGTGTATATAACAGTGGCGTCTAGTATCTGCAACACACCAGACAGTAGTAGCGCCGATGTATGCACCTGGGAAAGAGCTGGAAGCCCTGGAAGCGCTTCTCCTCGTCTACGGTGACCGCACCGCCTCCACTGCTGTTGTTGGTGCATCTGCTGCTGCTGCTGTTGGTGCTGTTGTTGACAGCAACCGCAGCAGCAGCAGCAGCAGCAGCAGTGTCTGCACTTCCTCCCCCTGTTGCTTCTGTTTTGGAAGCGGCTACTGCTGACAAAAACGCATTTCGGAGCGTCGACCACCTCGCTGACGGAGCGCCACCATCACGGGTAGCACTGGCCCCAGACATGCTACACCTACTACGAGTAGCGCCCTGGCCTGGTAGATGTTGCCGATGACCTCGCACACCCTTTGCGCGTTTGCTTTTGTTTGAGCTTCCTTGCAAAGATGCTTCGGAGACTGGTCTTTCTGGGCGCGTCAAGGTTTTGTTAACTTGATTTTTGTATTGAGGTAGCGGTCAATCAAGGAGTCAAACCGCGGTCTCCCAGCGTATTTTGCTCGACGGAGAAATGCGGCGGGTTTTACGCCGTTTGGCGAGGGGCTTTGAGGCGCGAGGCGCGAGGCGGAGAGCGCGAGAGCAGCGTTGCCGTGTACTGTGAGCTAGCGCTACTGTGGCCGGATCATGACCAGGCCGTGACGCTGTGATTTGCTACTATACTGTTTATGAGTAATGGCACCACACGCATTGACCGGTGTTCCATAGATCAGGTTTTGCAAGCTGAGTATCAACTTGTATCAACCAGTTTTGGTTGAAGTCAGAGTAGAAACTGGTAATAATGGTATTATACGTAGGAGTTTGCGCGCGCAGGGTGTAATCGACCAAGGCTAATTGAACACAACGCGCGATGGTACCGCATTGTGGTGTGTGCCGTCCTCCCACTCGTGCCTCTGTTTGTCCTATCTCGTCGCCGCAGCCGCGAACCCTGTAATGGCTAGGCCGAAGAGCGACCGCCAAGCTGTGGATCCACAACATGAAGTGTGACATTTTTATTCGTACATCTCCAGAGGTAACGGACGATAAGTTTCACTCCCAAAGTGGCAGCAATCAGCCATCAGCAAAGTTATTTTTCTGTGTGTTTTTGGCGGAACACAAGATACAAGCCAAGATGAAGATACGACCAACAAGGTATGCTATGACACGATAACTATCACGTGTACATACCGCATGTGCATGAGGTCTTGATACCAAGGGCGCCTATTTAAAACCTGGAGTGTTGCATACAAGCGTGTGGCATATACAAGCACTAACAACATGCCTGCCATGTGCTTGATAACGAGTATGGCGTCGGGGAGGGAACAGACGTATACCCCCTTCGAAGCAAAGCGCTTGGGCTTGTGGTAAAAATCTTCGGAAAGGACCCCAGCAACCTAGATAATAATTCACTGATGTGGTAAAGGCTACTTGTCGTGTGATGACAGGGCTGTGGCGTCGTGTTTTAACAGAGCTGACTAAAATAACTAGACTAGACAGCTTGAGAAAGCAACGCGCAATAAAACTACCACCACCACCACAGTTCGACGGCGTGTATGCATAGCGAGCAACCACGCATGATACCTTTTTTTCAGGTATGGATACAAGTTGAATCTCACGATGTGCATTTTGTTTTGTCATATTCCTGCCTCATTCTATCAACCTGCAACAACACACAGGCCGGTGGCCAGTGACACAGAAGTAGTACGTACGTAGTGCGTTGGGTGTCCGCGCGTGCAGCCCCCCCCACCCCATCTCTCGGAGGGGGAGGAGAGAGATGGGGGGTGGCTGCACGCGCGGACACCCAACGCACTACGTACGTACTACTTCTGTGTCACTGGCCACCGGCCTGTGTGTTGTTGCAGGTTGATAGAATGAGGCAGGAATATGACAAAACAAAATGCACATCGTGATATTCAACTTGTATCCATACCTGAAAAAAAGGTGTCATGCGTGGTTGCTCGCTATGCATACACGCCGTCGAACTGTGGTGGTGGTGGTAGTTTTATTGCGCGTTGCTTTCTCAAGCTGTCTAGTCTAGTTATTTTAGTCAGCTCTGTTAAAACACGACGCCACAGCCCTGTCATCACACGACAAGTAGCCTTTACCACATCAGTGAATTATTATCTAGGTTGCTGGGGTCCTTTCCGAAGATTTTTACCACAAGCCCAAGCGCTTTGCTTCGAAGGGGGTATACGTCTGTTCCCTCCCCGACGCCATACTCGTTATCAAGCACATGGCAGGCATGTTGTTAGTGCTTGTATATGCCACACGCTTGTATGCAACACTCCAGGTTTTAAATAGGCGCCCTTGGTATCAAGACCTCATGCACATGCGGTATGTACACGTGATAGTTATCGTGTCATAGCATACCTTGTTGGTCGTATCTTCATCTTGGCTTGTATCTTGTGTTCCGCCAAAAACACACAGAAAAATAACTTTGCTGATGGCTGATTGCTGCCACTTTGGGAGTGAAACTTATCGTCCGTTACNGGGGGGGGGGAGACTCACGCCCCCCCTCCCCCCTCTTCCCCAAAACGCCCTCCGTCCTATTTTTGTTTTTATGTATCATGTTCTGCCTGCTAGGTTATCATATTCTCCCTGTTGGGTTATCATGTTCTCCCTACTGGGCCACAACAAGCGTATCCCCAGAGTCACTGCTTGTTCGTGACGACGTGCTTCTTTTTGAAGACGGTGGATGGGTTGCATCAGGACGTCTTCCACTTGAGAAGGCTGGTGATAACGTCCTCGGGGAGCTTGTGGTCGCCAAGGATTGACATCAGCTCCGTTCTCCCGCTGCTGCAGCACGAAAAGAAGGCAAACAAAACAAAACGAAAAAAAAAAAGGAAAACAAGGAAAATGAGTCCCCCGTCACAAGGAGAAAACTTGCACCCACACAAATATGCACACACGTGCGCGCGATACGAAACAAGACACGGCGTGGCGTTGTATGATCGCATTGCGTGAGCGGCCGAAAGGATCGGAGGACCCGGCAAAGGACGTAAAAACGGCTTGACGTAGCGTTAATCCCTTCGATAAGGCGCCTGGCGTAACGTCAATCCCTTGGATAAGGCGCCATCGCGAGGAGGAGGGGACTGTCACGAACATATCTACTGGGAAAAAGAAAGAAAGAAAAAAACGACGGTATTCTCGCAGTTCATCCAAACGTATCTACTTGCCACCACCATACTCGCTCAATAGTTGTCTGAGCCTTCCTCCCGCGCGCGCCCACAAAGTGGCTCGTAGGAATGGGGACACGGAGATAGGGAAAGGGACTCAGTAAGGACCGAAATAGAAGGCAGTCAGCAACAAGAAAAACGGAAGAAAGGGAAAGCTATCGCTCGGGGCATGCTTCATTGGTGAAAAAAACAATTATGCTTACACTTTTGGTTGCGAACCCGGCTACATATGGTATATCAACACCGTCCAACAACAACAGTATACGTCTTAGTCTTTAGTTGCACTAAAGTCACCCCCTCCCCTGTCGCCCCCCAACCCCCTCGTATTATATTTAAGCGAATAAGCACAAAACACCCTGAATAAAAGCGGGCAACCAACAGGGTGCATGTTGGCGAACCGGGTGGCCTCGCAGTCACTCGAAAGGTTTTGTCACTAATTCGATCCTCTGCAGAGTTCATAAAAACCAAGTAAAAAATGGCATCAGCCGTTGACGTGAAATACACTGTCAGTAACAGAAGGTTTTTATCAGCCGCGCGCCCTACAAAACATCACCAGACTCGGGAATACCAAAAGGAACTACACTAACTACCCGGGGAATTGTATTCCAGGGCCAAAGCAGGAACCAGAGGTCGTACACAGTAGAAGTACCCACAGTTAGCTGTGTACTAAACAGGAAACGTGAAGCTTGGTCCAGTCTTGCTGTAGACACAGCACGAGACCTATGGCAAAGGCCCCCGCAACAGAACGCGAAGAGCGCCAGGCGCTGTGAAGCACCCACTTCGCATGTCACTGAGCGGAGGCGGCGCTAACCCCGGAGCGCAATAAAAGTGCACGCAAGGAACCGGGCTAGGGGAAGGCCCGGGGAAGGGGGGGGGTTACGTGTAGTGCTGTACCCCAGGCTGAGGTGAGAACAGGCCGCAAGGCGTGTCAACAAACGATAAACCAAAACCATACCGCAGCTGTATCATCAGTTCATATCGTACTGCTCGATGAGTGGTCGTACTGCTCTATGATTGGCTCACTACGTACTGCTGTATGATTGGTTCATCATCGTACGAGTACTGGTGTAGGATCGACTCACTCTTTGCCGTCGGCAGCATTCCTCTCCTTCTCGAGCAATTTCTCGAGAAGCTTCTTGTCTTCCCTGCGCATGTAAACGGTCTCCTCGCCTCTCTCCCTGCCACCGACGAAAGCGAATGCGAGTCACAAGCAAGATCGTACATACGCATCAACACCCCCACAATTCCTGTTTTCGCTTCGCTGTTGCTGTAGCGAGCCAACGTGGACTAATACATGACCTACAGCTGCAAGTGGAGGACAGCCGATCACCCACCACCGCAATGTACGGGGAACCACAGTATTCAGGACCCCATTGCATACACAAAAACCTATATATTCCATTATTTTTACTACGCAAATTTTGTTCTGATTACTATGTTCCCCCGCAATATTAACGGTATCAATTGCATTGTAGCACAGTACCGGTAGGGTAGCATAGTCACACAGCAGTACCGGTGGAATAGCATAGTAACACAGCAGTACCGGTGCAGGATACGTGGCCAATCTCGTGAAGACCACTTCTACCTTCTACCCTCTAGCCAACACGTAAAATAAGCCGGGGCTCAGCGCGCGGGGGCGAGGCCGAAGGGCGGAGAGGGGTCGGTCGTCCGTTCGCCACAACAACATAGCCACGATCGACTTCCATCGCTCGGGGAAAAATTATGTCGTAAAAGCGACCAACACGGACAAAAGACGTATCGGTTTCATGGGTGGGAAACTCATCTGGCAGCAAGGACAACAGAATGGCAAAAAAAAAACTATGCGGCACTACTCGTACGAGTACACAGCAGTGGCACGAAAGGCGGTCATACAACGCGGCGACAAACAGCATAACGCACATGAACAGCCCGCAAAATAGAAAAAAAAACAGCTAGCTGAGTAATCGCACCCCAACACCGAGGGTGTGTGTGTACTCCATTCATCGTATCGACCAACATTCGCACAATGTCGGCAGCATTTTTTTTCGAGCAGGGTACGCGACAGCACTCAAGAATTTGGGAGTTTCAGGCTCAATTATTGGAACAAGATAAAACACACCCTGCCAGACACAAGAATTCGAGCCTGGCCCGAAAAAAGAGATGTCTCAAGCGGTGTCGCATACTGGCTTTCATCATGTACAGGTGGGGAAACTCTCGGCAGGAACTGGTGCTGGTTGATCCTTGTAACCGCCGTCAAAATACTGTGTGCGCTGGCTAACTGCATACTACGACGGGGGGATATTGGAATCGGAACCGGACTAAAAACAAAACACGTAAATTTACACGCCATGTTCGGCTCCAACTACTATAACACGTATACATGTTGCCCCGTCATGAGTAAAGTAAGTGAAATAAGCAATACACAACCTGAAATAAGACCAATGTTTACAATCAGGTCGGGTCGTCGGTGCGAATCTTCGGCTTCACCATGTTCAAAAGTAAGACATGCCCTGTGAGTAGGGCTGGGCACTGGCACAGTATACACTGGCAGTAGCGGTCTACTGACGGCAGTAATCTACTGATAGACCCGGCAAGTAATTTCGCAAGTACTTCTTGTATCACGTGCGTCCAAGAAACACGCCATATTTTTGTACGGAAACCCACCAAATACGTTCCGGGAGGAGAGAAGAGAGACGGTATACGGCTGCAATCCAGTGTACTGATTGGTTTTGACGGTAGTACAATCGCTACGATACCGACTGAATCAGCCAGTGCCTAGTCCTATCTACAAGGCATGCCCTATCCCCTGAAATATTAGGCGGCCGTGTACATTAGCAACTCGCTTCGCTCGCAATGAAGCTGTCTAACAAGAAAACGAGCGAGAGATCGGGCGCAGCGGAAGCACCGCTTTCACCTACTCGTACCTCTCTTGGAAGGTGGTCATGCCCCTGCGCCCGGTGACAGCCAGTGCGCTGCCGGCGGCGGTGGAGGACTGCATCCCCGTCAAGTAGACGCTTCGGGCCGTAGCCGCGCCAACCCTCATGACACCGGATAAAGACATTATGTGGCTATGACCGCTGCAGCTGCTGCTGAGTTTTCTTAAGAGATATCGGTCTTCGTAACCTGACACGGGGGGGGGGCGGGGGGGGTACTCATTAGTTGCTTAACCATTGACCGCGCATGTTTCGAGACGGGAGGGGGGGGGGGGGGGGGGGTCCTTTTTTTTTTTTTTTTTTTCCCCTGTACTCATGTTGTGCACGGCCGTAGTCATATGACCATAGACCCTCGCATCCCTACAATGCCGGGACGGAGCGCGTTGGGTTTTCACCAACCAGGCAGACATTGCTTGCACCAAGCGCGAAACGCCGTGAGGTATTGGGCGAGTCGCATGGAGGGTGAGCTGCATCCTGCTAAGAACCGCCTCTGAGGCGGACTTGCATATGGACGACAGCTTCAATGAGTTAAATTTAATTTCTGGTGTGGCCACTTCCGGAGACAGCAATGGGTTTTACTATGTAACTGCCTCGCGGACGCCTTACCATATTAACACTACGTGATACACCATTCCCCTTGTGCGGAACAAGAGGTTCTCCACCCCGCACAAATGAACTACTCGACGCCAGCTTTGGTGACCGCCAAAAAAAAAAAAAAAAAAAAAAACGGCACCCTGTTGTCTAGCTCACTGCAGCGAGTGGCGTGTTTTACAGCGTCGTTGCCAACCGACGCCAACCCAACCTATAAATATATCCCGGGACGGGAGGGGGGGGGGGGGGTATTGAACAACAGTCGGAACTAAGACGTAACGGTACATGCGAGATTGTGTGAGCGTGGCGGTTTCGCTTCATGGACTGCTGTCACAGGGCATATGCAGTTTTTTGTTGATGCATTATGCGCCGAAGTCCCCCCCTACGACTACGGCCATGCATGAACAGTCCCCCCCCCCCCCCCCTCCCGAACGTCGTGCGGTTGCCCCCTGGCGCTACATACTGAGTTTACTGGCAACACACTTGATACTGGTACATACCAGGTGTTGTCCTACTCAATATATAATGCCTACTACCTGGTAAGGTTACGAACTGTTTTTCACCAGTACGTACAGCAGTACTACGAACAGCATCTGCCCAGGACGTGCGGAAACTCTGGCATATATACATATGTTGTGAGACTGCGTCGTTTTCAGTAGTACTTATCCGTAAAAGAGAGGTTGAGTTCGGACGGAGGGTGCGATCGTTTTTCGGCGCTTGATTTTTCCAGGACGTAAAGGTTAAGGTAGCTCATACCGAACAAAAAACATTTTCGGAATGGTCTGGTCGAGAGCCTTCCGAAATTACAACGTTCGACTTTAAGCACCCTTTACAGTAGTAGTAGTTGTCGAGAAAACGAGGGCTGAAAAACGATCGCACCCATGTGCGAACTCAGCGCTCTTCACGGTACGTTTCAGGCATGCGTACTCGTACTGCTGTGAGGAACTGGGCCATCCATATCCTGGAATTCGAGCATAGCGTACTCTGAGGTACTTACTTACGTACTCTGAGGTACTACTGCGGTAGTACTGGCGAGGTAGGCTGGGTGGGTATGCTGGCATTACGCGAACTACTCGTACTACATACAGTATACACTGCTGTCATACACAGCAGCTGTGACGACGTTCGCAGAATTATCGTATCACAGCAGCAGTAGTAGTAGTAGTGCGAGCACAGCAGTGCGAGTATATGCCAGTACGAGGATACGAGTACGATGCTGTCCCTACAGGTAATCCTCCACTTGTTGCTGTACCGCGGTGCCTACGAATCGATATGATTACGACGATACTTGGTATATCGAAGCTTTCGTTCAATATCTGCGACAAAAAACACGGGACGCCAGGGGATGGAGGCCAAAACCGCTTCGATACGATATGTCAGGTGCCAGGTATACAGCAGTACGAGTACGTCGTACATATCGAAAGCTTTGACACGATATCAAACACACAGGATACGAGTTCGAGCATTCGGCACTCGTACTTTCGTACTTGTTCGTAACTTGTAGCTTGTAGGTAGTCTACTCGAAAATGTATAAACGAAAATACAATAAATCCCGATGCTCGTGTTCCCGTCTCCCGTCTTCGTCTTGGAAACGGCGACATTGGCCTTCGCATCTCGTATGATATCATGGCTGAGCTGTGCGTGCTCGTATTGGACCCAGCTGCGCGTTGCAGCACCCAACCTCCTAATCTTGCACGATAATTAGTGCAAGCAGTAGTACAGCAGTACAGCAGTACAAGTACTGCTGCTGTGCGTTACCGGTGGAGCGCCCGGGGTACGCGATGCGCAACATGATAACCTATATACGAAATACCGCGCCGCCGCGAGGCCTGGTGCCTCTGGTACGTATGATACATGCATGTGAACATGCACATGCGGTAAGATATTTGACACGAGGCGCGAGAAGCCCGAGCCATAAGTCATGAGCCCAGCAGTCCGTCGATCACTCGTCGATATTCGCGACATCGCCAACTGAAGAGTAGAGCAGGTACGAGTTACGAGTTACACATATATAGCTGGCAGCTCTGCGAGCATTGCTGCTGAATTACGGCTACCTGTACTCGTACGCTACTGCTGTGCTGATGTATGGCTTGGAACAGAGCCCTTACGGAAGCGGCAGCAATAATAATAGTAGTGCTTGCTGTTGGCAGGCACGAGTCGTACCACAGGAGTATTAGACCCACGGCTGTCCGTACCGTGCCCCGAGTACCTTTTACGACTCGTACGTAGCTGCTGTGTGTTCTGCGTTGCTCCTTCAATCTTCTCAAAACTTCAACCGTTCATCCTAGACTCTCGCCGCCTGCCTGCCCGTCTTTCCAAGCGACTACGTCCGGGTTCCAGCGGCAATCTATCGTCCAGTTGGCGTCATAGCCCGTCGTGGATGCCCACGTGCAACTCGCATACTCGTATGATACTGCTTGCTGCTGCTGCTTCGCTGTATACTGGCACTGCTGTGTGTACCAGGTAACCAGGTGTACTGGCCAAAACCACTGCTGGCATATGCCCATTTTTCCGAAAATATAAGAAGCTTTGAATATTGATACAAACAACAAAACGATCTTTACATTTCCGGACAGAGTGGTGGGTACGAGTGACTCTGGGAGGGAGGGGAGGGCATGTAACCCCCTAAAAAAGTTCGCCGTCCCAACCGCAACAATGTTTATCCGTACGTCCCGCCGGCGGCAAAAAGAGGTCTAGCCGGCCCCAGAGTAGGGGACGGCCTTCATTGCACCCCCCCAAGCAGTTCGGCGAGGTGCAGGAAGCGAAAACGAGCCGGCTTGTTGTTCAAGCATTACTCCAACACACCACCCCAGAAAGCTTGAAATATGACACTTTCTGGAACAAACAAACTGATATGTTGCAGACACCGCACACAATCTCTTCGGGACATAATCTAATGTCCTGCTGCAGCAATCGTGTTGCGGTCAACCGCTGCTCACCTTCGTTGCAGCACGGTAGATACTGTTCCTGGTATCACGGTCTCAGGCTTACTTCGATGTGATGATTGTGAGTTGTGAGAGGCGGTCAACTTTGTTGTTTTGTAAAAAATGAAAAAATAAAATGAGGGTTTTCTAGAGAGATGTGGATTCGCAAAAACTATTGCAAAACAAAAGAGAGCCAGCCCGTTGTTGAAGCTGCGGGTAGTCGGTTCTATAGTTCAGTGTGGCGCGGGGGTCTCCTGCGCGAAAGCACGAACGCGTGCGCATTGGGAAGAGAGACGAGGGATCTCCGCGTACGCTCGTTCGTGGTGTGGTAATGTTGATGATATTATATAGCGTCTGTATGAACAGAAGGTTCACGTACTACAGCAGTTCTTGTGTTGCGTGCTGCGTGTCTGTCTGCGTCATTTGTTTACTTTCGCTTTGCAAATCCTACCAAAATGCATACGATTTCTCTATGTTTCCAAGTAGTGTGTCCCTGAAACGCGTTTGTGTTTGTTTTTAGCCTGCTGCTGCTGTAATGCAGCAACAACAACAGCAGCACCTACCTATTTACTCGTACATATGTAGTACCAGTCAGTGCAACCGCGCCCGAAGGAAATCTAAGGCCAAGACTTAAGAACTGGTCCCACGAATTTGGGGGCAAACTACTTGGAATTAGTGTGGGGCAGTTTTTCATTTCTGAATGGGTTAAGATTATTGTGGGGCTCTTATTCTTGTCAGAGGGCTGGTACGCGAAAAAAACTATCCTCTCATTTCAAGTATCATGGAAAAATAAGTTCACCAAAACGTTCAGGGTGCTTTTTTATACCACTGGTTATTGTCTTCGCTCCTGCCGACGACGCCACGTGTTATGTTAAAGGCAGCATGAACCTCGTAGGGACCGACTTAACAGGAGATACTGAGGTGCAGGTGTGCTTCTGGCTCTGCTGGTCGCTCACACAACAAACAAGGTGTGCTTGGAATTTATACTTTCTTGCTTGCTTGCTCGCCGGATGCCTTCTGAAGTAGCAAACTTAGGGGGCGAGATATTATCATCATCCACAGACAGGGAGTGCGATAACTCTTGTCAGGTATTATAAGGGGACACTTGCCACAAATCATAACGCCGCAACAGGGGAGAGGGGAGAGAGGATACAACAACACTTGACGCCGTCGCTGTGAGTGTGTCCCGCGAGGAGGTTAATGCAGGGGGCAATATAAGTATAAGTCACCCCCTGCTTCTATGCTGGGGGGCAGTGCATAACCCCCCCCCCCATTATTTTGATGACCTTACTATGTTTGCAGGACATGTTTTGGCCTAGCGTCGTCACAACAGACCGTGGGTAAAAAGGCGTGCTTCCCTTAGAAGAATAAACGAGGGGAGTTATATGCGCGATAATTGACGGGGAATATACCCGATAATTGACGGGGGATACACCCAAGAATTGACGGGGAATATACCCGAGAATTGACGGGGCAAGGGCCTCAGTGATATTTCCACGCAGTCCTTCTACTTGCCACAGATACGAGAGTGTCGAACAGGAACGCCGTGGCGCCACAGCATGCGCTCCAATAAGCGCACCAGCACCATTATGTGGGGCATTTATTAGCAGCTGTTGTTGCTCAGACTGACACCATCCCGATGAGATGTGACGCGCCCTCCCTTGGTATCCCCCCCTTGCCCCTTCTCTAAACGTAGACCAAGGGCCTCGGCTAAAAGAGCGTTGCTAGCATCCGACGCAGACATTTCGCATTCGAGGAACAGGAAGAGGGGAGGATCGGCTCCGATGAGGCATGAAACGCCCTTTTTGGGTACCCCCCCCCCCCCCTTCATTACGTAGACCAAGCGCCTCGACGATTGCGGTGGCGGCGTTTGAAGCAGACGAACCACATTCTGCATGGGCGTACGCAAGGAACGGGAGGAGAGGAGAGGCTTGGTCAGACACACAGCACGCGTGACTACAGTACGAACGCACTTCTCTCGCAAAAAGAAAAACACAAACCGTGCTGTGATAGTGTATTGTATAGCCACATATTAAAGCGCGCGACATCTTGTGGAACGGAAGCGTGAGAGCACATATCAGTACACAGAGGTGAGACTGCATACAGCAATACTGCACCGTAGTCTACGTACTATTAATACGTGCTCAACTAAATGTGTGTTTGTGTCCGAAATTAAGCGAAGCGGCTCGGTGTTCTGCTATCGTTTCGGTGAGTACTACGAAAAAAAAACAAGCGATTCCTCGCTGCCCGTTTCGATAACTCGAGAAGATGTTTAGGATGTGGGCAATATAGCGGTACCCGTGCGACGACGACTGACCTTCCTCCCTACCCTTGCAACGTGGCACGTTTTCGCCCTCCTTCCGCAGCAGCGCTCTCGTCCGCACCGACGGGAACGGTTGTGGCGGAAACCTGCATGAGAATCAGACCGTGAGAGAGCCGTCGTTGCCGCAGACAAAAACATAAAATGACTTGTCACGCACAGAAAAGGAGGGCGGGTTGGATGTCAAAGTTTTGACGTGCCCCAGGGGTACGCGCCAAAATGAGAAAACGACACCACCATGCTAGGAAGGTCGGAATGAAAAACAAACCGGATCGCTGTGATCACAGGACGAAATGAGCGAAATTATTTTTTGTTTTTTTTTCCTTTTTTTCACTTGGTTTTAGAGACCCCCCTTATATTGTTTCCGGGATTTTTTTTCCGGGAAAAAATGTAGGGGAGGTCTCTAAAACCAAGTGAAAAAAAAAGAACAAAAACAAAAATGAATTTCGCCCATTTCGTCCTGTGATCACAGCGATCCGGTTTGTTTTTCATTCCGACCTTCCTAGGAGTGTGGTGTCGTTTTCTCTTTTTGGCGCGTGCCCTTGCGTGCCCCTGAAAGATTTTTACTGTATACGTACGTAGCTGCCTGTGTTCGATAAAAAAATATATATATTACGAGGGGCGCATAGCAATGCGACATGCCTGGTAGTAATTAGAACCCACAATGGACCCAAAAACAATGTATCCCACTATGTTTAACACACCACATTTGGTTATGATTACTATTACGGGGGGCCATAGTAAATACTAGTAAATAGGACCTACGGTACAGAAAAAACTATATATTTCCCTATTTTTACTAACAATATTTGGCCCTATTTACTATGGTCCTCCATAATATGCCCTATTAGGAGTAGGAACGGTGTTCCGTCTCGAAAGGGATGCGTGGTCAATGGTCAAATTAATAAGGCAAGAAACAAATGAGTACGCCCCCCCCCCCCCCTCGTAATAGCGGGCTACCATTGAGCCCGCGCTGATTCTTAACCCAACGGGGAGTTCCTTTCAGTACCAACCGCCCGCGAGTCCTCAGGGGCAAACTTTGTCAGTAGACGACTGTGAAGGACGGAGGTCTAGACCAAACATACTAGTTTTAGTGTGGAATATCCTGACGGTGTGACTGACGACACCCAAAACTGTCGTCTCCCGACATATTGTGCTCAGGGGGGGGGGAGGGAGGATGGACGGAAGGAGGTCCGACAAACTCTAAGGCAACACGCATAATTATCGCGCTAGCACGACCGTTTTTTTGTCGGGAAAACAGCGTCGGGAATAGCGTCGTATACCACAGGCAGGTCGAAAACCACGGAAGTTGTATGTATACTGTGGCGTAATTGTAATGTATCAACGCGGAGAGTGTTCCCCTTACCGTGGTAGGTGGTAGGTGTATACTGCAGCGTTATCGTATCAACACGGAGAGTCGTTCCCTCACCAGCGTTAGTGCAGCGTGCAAAGGGGGCGGCACGAATGGCTCCTCCACGCCGTGAGGGTGCCGTTGCTCGATGACGATGTTGATCTTGGTGGTAAAAATGTGCTTGTAGAGGTGGAAATGCCGATAGTAGCTGTGGGGAGAAAGTCGTGCGGGAGGGAGCATGTCGGTCGAAACAAAAACGCAATCAACACATTAACAAATGTTGAAATAAGTACGCTTGAATTGCAGGCGGCTGCGTTGTTCTGCACGTGCAGTAGTCCCTGTCGACGTGGCTTGCGGGGGCTGAAAAAACAAAATACAGACGTTGTGCCCGACAATGCATTTTCACCAGACAGGTGCAGCGAACGAAATGAAAACTTGATACTACGCCAGTACTGAGGAATGCCTCTTTCGTGGAACCACGCTGCCAGCAGCAAGACGAAGTGCTTGAGAGGTGGCTTCTCAGTCAGCGCTGAATTATTAAACAGTAGTAGAACGCGTGGTAAGATAGAGGTAGCACTTTTAGGCTGAAAACGGTTCTGAATGAAGGGAAGGGGTTCTTTAACCCACAATCGTCGCAAGTCCATTTCTTGTGATGCAATATGTTTCGTTGTATCGATAGGCCATGGGATTGACCATAGCAAGGTATATATAGCAACTTGTGGTTTCCAGCAAAATCAGCTTTTGGGTGGGACATAGAACTCCTCAAGTGACCAGACCACCCTCAGAAGGCAAAAACATGGTGGGGCACCTCTATCATAGCATGCGTCGTAGCCCAACGGAGAGTAGCCCAACTACCAGCGATAGTCCCTTCTAACGAAAAGTTGCTTCCGCATCGGTTTAAGAACGCCGGTTACGACAATAAAGCCAAACCGGCGAAGATCAACCCAGCATCTCCAACCGAAAGCACCGAGGGAAGACCGTCAGGAGATTTAAAAAAAAAAACATGACGGGATTCAGATTCCCCGACAACAACATACCAGCTAAACACGAACCCACAAGCCGTACCACGATCGGTGGTCAACAAAGCCAGGACCATATTTTAATCGGTGGAAAAGGGGGAGGGGGTGCTCGCCTATTGGACACGTAGTCCGTGATCGCGCCGATGTCTTTAGGACAGAGAATTCCAGTCGTCCATGGTGGTCTGTCCACGGCATGCCGAAGGATAAGCTCCTCAAACCGATTGAAAGATGCCCTCAAGGATGACTTCGAATCGTTGGTGGCCATGTCCTTTTTTGAGAGCAAGAGGTGTGCGCGTGGGCAAATGAACTCAGAAAATACATACCAGGCATGTAAATTCGAAAAAGCGTCCTAAGGTGATTTCGGGGCAAGGTTTCGCGGAACATCAGTACCTGGTACGTTGTGAGAAGGGGTATGCGCATTTTAATGGTCACACAATCTATTCCGCGCAGCCGAGGAGGTTAACCGATGCATTCAAGGTACGTAGAGCCCTATGGTTACATCGCACACGCGCAACGCAGGAAGGAGGGTTCTCCGGTGGATATAATCGTCCTTTGCCGCAGGCGAATCACACCAAAGAGGCGACTCGACAATTCACACTCGCGTTGCATTTGCGGTCCCGGAAGCTGCTCGATCCCTTGGTGCCCGTTTCACTCCCGCTGTGGTAGCAGTACCCGGGCCTCAACCAATATCAAAGATGAATCCCCCTCCTCTCAACCTCAAGGACCAAAGACAGTAAGCAGCTTACGTGCATGCGGACTGCGCTACTGCTATAACGACTCTTTCAAAAAGAGGAGCCCGACAAGAAACCCCGCCTTTGATTTCCGGGAGAAAATAAGAAATTCGAGAACAATTTTGTACTGAAGTTAGTTTGGGTTACACCCTTTTTCAGCTGAGAAATCTAGTCTGGGCCAGTATCCCGGTTTCTTGTGGGGGGGCCGGGACTGCATACCGTCAACAGTAAGCACGTGAACAGCGGGTTTCAGACCAATGCTTCGTTGGAAGTGCTTAGGGGGGGGAGGAGGGGGGGTTCTCATGTCGTGCATGGTCGTATTAATGGTCGTATGACCGGGGGGAGGCGCAGTAGTTGTTTGACATATGAGATGCTGGGGTATTTAGGCTTGGGAGACATTTCGTGCGCGATTTCGGGGTGTTGCGCACTTTTTACGCGTTAATATGAGTAGTTTTCGTCTTCTGTCTGCTTTGTCATTTGTTTTTGCAATTGATACAAGCTGCACACTGTCGGATGACAAACATAATTGTAACAAACCAGTAGACATTGGTATTAACTACCTGGTAGTTGTTATTAAGTTTGCCTCCCGACAATGCATCGTACGTGTTCCATCCCTACTTGAATCGAATATATTTTAAAACCGCAGTGTAAACATCGTATGGCACACATCTCACCTCGTCCAAAACATCTTTCATGATGGACAGGAACGTTGACGTAGCACGAGCGTCGAAACGCCGCTCCTTGCAGAAAGCGTAGTTGTAGTAGTGGAAGTCCAGCACAATGTTTTCCTTGTCTGTCAACCGTTCTATTCTAGTGTTGGTATCGTCGTCACCCAGCCCACCCTTTTCCTCGTCGCTCTCCGACACCCCGAGCCCGAGGTACACGGCCAGGAGCCTGGGGAAAAGCAACGCCAAATGCTGTGGTGTAAGTGCTGGTACGAATACCACTGCTACTGCTGTGTTGCAGGTTGCGTTTTCTATGAAAACGATACGTATGTTTATGTATGTTCAAGTATGTCAACCGTGGGTTAGATCGATTGCATAGATAGCCGAAACTCGTCTAATGCGGGTTGTGATTGCGAATATGCTAGCTTGGGCAAAGATTCGAGGTCAACGGTGAATAGGGCGTATTAGCAAAGATCAGCATTCGAACTTTTTATAGATGGCACCTTGTGTACGAGTACTGATCTGTCGATGATCCTCTCGTGGGTGCCTTCGACATGGAGACGTTCATAAATTACTTGAAAACAACAGAGTGTGGAACAACTGTCAACGCCCCCAGGTTCAATACTGAAGGATATCTCCAAGCTCAACGAGCGGTTTAGGGAGTATATACCGCATGCGCGTGCTCGGACGCTTCGTGTTGCGTCGTTACTACAGTATTACTTCGTACTCGTACTCTGTACGTAGTGCCGTTGCCAACAGCTGGTTATGGCAGGACATGATTCTAGCACGCACTTGGGCCAGCATTTTTACGTACGTATCACCGCCTACTTTGCCTTCTTGGGGTACTGTTGTAGTACTGCACATCATTAATTAAACATTTTCAGCACCTCCTTTTACAGCTTACCAGGTACTCACGTTTTGCATTGAGCGTGCTCTAGTGCGGCTTCTAGGCAGCTGATTTGCTCCGCGCTGAAGTGCTTCCATGCGACCGACGTAGCCTGTGCGCATCCAGAAGGGGCAATAGCAAGATTCTGGTACAGTACGTACGTATACACAAGGTACAATTACGTATTGATCGCCCGAAAAAGCTGCACTTTTTTTTTTTTCCACTTTCACATGGTACACGTTGTATTGCGACCTAAAATCGATTCTACCCCGATGAAGATACCCCACAGCCGAGGCGCAGCGGGACCCATACGGTTTGTTCTCACTATTATGCACAGTCCCATGCACAACTAGTTGGCACGATCCTCTCGCGCAGAGAGCCAGACACCTTGACCCCGACAACTGGGAGCCGACGGAGAATAGTACGATGCTCTTCGTGGTTTTCCCCGTCGCTACGTCGTACGAATACGAGTACAACAATCGCCGAAAATCATCAAAATACCCTTCCCTGCTCGCTGCCACATACATGGCGAACACCCCCCACACAAGAATCGAGCTTGCGCTGCCAGCGACTTCTCACCATGAGTCTCCTGTTTGCTGAGAACGTCCCCGAGTCCACGAAATAAAAGTGTACCTCTGTCTCGATGTCTCAGGGCTGAACTCATTACACACGCGGATATGACACGAAACGGCATCACAAGCGGCGGAATAACAGCAGCGCACAGCGCACATAAACCTCAAATATTGGACGAATGCGGCGGAACTGATGGCGCCAGCCGACATTTTTCGAGCTTGAACGTTGGCCCCGGTATCACAGCGGGAGCCAGCAGTGATGCCAATGCAGCGACTTAGCACCCCGGGCGAGGTGGTATACACACCGACTACTGCTGTAGAAAGACAAGCAAATCGGTAGTCGGTAGCCCACATACATACATATATTGCCCGTGTATCTTATCTTAGTGCACGACCGATACCAATACCAATTGGTAGCAAAACGTTTTCAACGGCACAATCCGCAACACGAAGAAGACTCATAACGTGTACGGTAGAGGACGTACGTACGCGAGCTTGGTATAGGCGAGTGCTGCGGCCCATGTCGGATGTTATAAGTACGTCGTAGTCGTTTTCAACGGAAAGTACGTATCGTGTCGCGTTTTCGCTTTATAGCGTGAAGCCTCTCCTCTTCACTCAAGTAGCACCTCTTATACACGACGTGGCTTCCTTCCCAACGCAGTGCGGTGCAGGGTTGCGATATTGTACCTTGTGCGCGAGTTCGGTAGCTATAGCTACGTATCTATACGTAAGGATGTCATCTCTGGGGTCTACGTATCCCTGTGCTGGCAAAGTACACAGTAGAAGAAGCGACGTACTGTATGTAGTACGTACGAGTAAAAATAGCTGAATTTCTGAGCAGCGTTTCTTGTCACGAATGAAAGGAAGCGGCATCACTCGTCACAGAAACCACGCCTAATCGAGAAATCCCCCCAGCTTGCAAAAATCTGAGCATCCATCATTTTGTGGTTGAACTCGCAGCAGCTAATTCCCAGCCTTAACCCTGAAGAAATGTCATTTTCGGTATGTACAGACGAATACGAGTAGTGAATCATGAAAGGTCACAATACCAGAAATAGTATTGAAGCTGTGAAAACAACGTATTTTCGTATTTTCCGCACAACGATTTTGTTTTGGAATGAAGTAAAAAACAAAACTTGTTCCACAGCAAATAAAATCCACAAATACCGTACGTAGCAAATACCGGTACCAGGTTGAATCCAGCTGGTACCCGGTACAACCTATTTGAGCAGGTACGTACTGCTGTGTTTGCAGCTCTCAAACTCTAGTACTGCGCAACAGCACTCCAACCCCGACGGCGGTTAAAAAACTGAAAGTGTCGTCCACCATCTCGAAACAGGCATGGATAACCCCTTACACACAAAGAAAAGTCAACCTCCTTAAAAAAAAAATCGCGCGCAATCACAATGGTTCGTGTGTCGCCCACTCTATAACGGCTTATAACTGCTGTAAATATGCATACAGCACGCGCGAGCGGTCTACGAGGAAAAAAGCAGACACCCTCGCCCCCACTCAGTTTCTTTGGGGCATGACTCTAGCAAGACCCCCGCGAACGGCGCCTCGCAAGGCTCCCAGCCTCCCCCCAGCTCCCGGGAGACCCCCGCCTCCACTCCCACCCACTTCAAGCAACGCCTGCTCGAAGTTTCCGACGGTTACCACAAGCCTAATGTCCCCGCCTTCCTCCACCGGCGCGGCCCCAGCACCTGCGCCATTAATCCCACTACTGCCTGACTTTGATGTTCTTGGCATACCCTCCTGCGTCGTCGTTGCCGCCTCTCTCTCCCTTGCCTGCACCGCGTCCGTAGCTATCGGCAACGGCGGCGGCGGCGACACATGGTTGCTGTCTCCTCGCCCCCCCATACCCTTGGCGCCGTTTAAGGTGTTCTCGTCGTCGTCGGTGGTGGTGGCGGCGGGGGCGGCGGCGGACACCTGGCTTGGGTCCCGCTGCCTCCAGTCGGCGATGGCAAAGCTGGTGGCGGAGCGCACGAGCCCCGCCAGGTCGGCGCCGCTGAAACCGCGGGTTTTCTGAGCGAGGCAGGCGTCGTCCACCTCCGGGGACACCAGCC
Organism: Saccharina japonica; assembly: GCA_008828725.1. NCBI lineage: Eukaryota > Phaeophyceae > Laminariales > Laminariaceae > Saccharina > Saccharina japonica. Next base: position 57,252 of record MEHQ01000557.1, on the reverse strand, counting down.
CCGCGTCCCTGGCCTTACGGAGGTGTATCGCGAGGATTTGCTGTCGTCCGCCCGCGTCCGGCAGCGGGATGGGCATGCACACCTGCGGTAGCAAAGGGAGGGCAAGGGGTGGGGGTGAATCGGGGCGGCAGGACGGCCTGCCAACGGCGCAGGAAGGGCGATGCAACAACTTTTCGGTAGGGCCAGGGCCAAGATAATCCGCGCGTTTTATGTACTGGTATGGTACTGCTGTGTGTGATGTTGGTGGGACGGTCCAGGGCAGCAATGCAACGTTGGGACGCCGAGAACGATCTCAGGTGCTGAGAATCTTCAATGTGCTGACCAAACATGAAGGTGCTGCTGGCTGCTTGCCGGCGCTACATGACAGCAGAATGACGTGGAAGCGCACTTTCGGCACCGACGCTTGTACTTGAAGGGGGGTCGAAGGTCGGGTACGAGATTCGTTTTGCATCTCAGACACCATCTGCTGGGCGATCTGCTGGTTTTCAACCCCCCCCTTATCTTCAGAACGCCTCCACACCGTGAAAACAATTTCCCGTACTTCACCGCCACACCGGGAAAGTAAATAACGAAGGCTGGGACGGTGAACAGATAAATAGCAAATCGTTAGAAAACAGTTACACCTATATACGGCAGGGGGGGGTCGGGAAAAGGAAACGCACAAATGAAAGACGTGAATGGGAATGGGAGCCCTGGGCCTGGGCCTGAATTCTGTGTTCTGTAGCATTTGTTTTTTTCTGTTCGTTGGATCTTCGTTTTTTTGTCACGTCTTAAAGTCGACGTTCGCGTACTCCCACCGGCGTACTAAGTTATAGAGCTGGTGCCCGTTCGGTTAACGTTTCGCAGAGGATAGGTTGCTTCCGATTGCTGACAGCGCCAAAACCCGCCTGAATATATAAAGCAGCCGCCAATATCCCCTAAAGCGAACACAGGAACGGTAACGAAATCGCAAAGTATTCATAACCGACAAAATGTGCCTATGTGTACTCGTATGACACACTGCAACTATTTTACTCTGTTCTCTCTCGATTCTATACTCGAAAATCGGCAGTTTTTACAATTTCTCACTTCCATTCTCCCCGGTCTCAATAACGCCTCGTCAAGAAGCTCTTTGCGGTTCGTCATGCCCACGACCAGCACATTCTGGAGGTTCACCAGCCCGTCCATTTTGCTCAAGATCTGCTCCGAGGCACCAAAAGCAAAACGTGCAGCGCAACATCCGAAAAACAAAAATCAACCGGGGTAGAGAGGGGAGGGCCGCGAGGGGTTGTGCGTAACAGCAGTCGTATATAGCCGCCATTTGCTGCCTATTATAAGTAGTCGACTGTATACCGAGACCTGTGGTCGCAGCAGACGGGGGCTTCCTCCCTCCACCCTATTGGCCTCCTATCTCAAGCTGTACTTGGTGGCAGGTACGTACGTGTGCAATTTTACGTTGAGCTATTTCATAGACACCGCGGTCGATCTTGACCAGATTGCGCAGCTTGCCTGCACTGCTGTATTTATGAACAGTCACGTTTCGAGGAGCGCTTTTGTTATGTCTTCAAATTGCGCTGCAGCCTGCTCCGCGCTATGCGCCTCTCTCGCTTCACACATTACACAGGGCCTGCAACTATTAATGGAGAAAAATAGCAAAATAACATAATACCATATAAACATATCTCGCTTCAAATACTACGCAGGACCTGCAACCACTACTGGAGCTGCGATTGCTGATAAGCATACCTCTGTGTCGAGCGGCATTGTCGCCCGTTTGCCAACAAGAAAAATGTATACCGTGCCACGTATATATTCAAGAGGGGGCAAAAGGGACAAAAAGTAAAAACGCTCAAACAATTGAAAACCCGCAATCATGCAAACGACAACCCAAGACTATCTCACGAAGACGAAAGAGGGGGCACAACGAAACCAAATTTTCGATTTGTATACACTTCTTGCTTATTGTCATTTGCAACATTTGTTTTTCTGTTTGTGTCTATATCGCTGCGGCATGAAAGCTATTAATACTGTAGATACATACAGGGATGTCGTTTTGCCTCCTCGGCTCTTGATGGGTGACGCTGCCCTGCCTACTCGTACCTGGTTGACGACGCTGTCCCGCACGCCCGAGGTGTCTCCGGAGAGCGACCCCCTTCTCCGGCAGAGCGCGTCAATCTCGTCGAAGCACACCAGGTTCAGCGGCAGCTCCGCTGGGTCTTCCCCCATCTGAATGCACCTGTAGCATTTAAAGATTCGGTGTGTTTTAGATCTTGGTTGGAAACAAAATACTCTCGGTTGGTATCTACCCGAGATAGCGGTGGCTGATTCAGGGGGGTAGCAGCCTTCGCTCGCCCGTGTACCCCTTCGCTGGCTTACAACTCGCGGAGCTCACCGCCACCCACGCCCCAATAGGTTGATAAGCGTGCTGCCTCCTTTACTCCCAAAAAATCAAAATCAAAATCAACGCCTTCAGAAAGCTCTCGACACAGGACGGTCTTCATTTTTGCTGGACATTCGTGCTCTAAATTCACAGATGGCTTATGTAAAATAGAAAGGCGTCGCGGTCTCACGACACAAGCACGCTCGCACTTTCGGCGCGCACACCAACAGCCAATAAGAACAACATCTTCCTGTCGTGCTTCCTCTTCGCAGAATGGAAACACAAACACATCGAAAAAAAAACAATCGCGATTTTTTTTCTTCAGCGCCCATTAATAGGATAGGTACGAACCCTTTTCGAACAGCGCTCACGTTATTTTGGACCAATATACTTGGAATTAGTACGTACTGTACCAGGTACAAGGTATTATATATTTTTCACGATAGCAAAAAATGCTTATTTAGTCAATCAAGCCCACACGCAAGACATCAACGCAACCTAACCCACCTCTCGTGCTCCAGCTCGGCGTCGAGGAATAGCAGCCGCACCTTTCGCTCCGCCTCCCCTACCCACTTGTCCAGGATTTCCGGCCCGCTCACGAGCTTCGGCGGCCGCGCCCCGAGCCGCCGGCTGAGCTCCCGGGCCAGAAGGGTTTTGCCGCAGCCGGGAGGGCCGTGGAGCAGAAGGCCGCGCACGTGGCCTACCCCTAGCGCTTGCCGCAGCTTATATACGCGGAAATATATTGGATTGGTGTTGGCAGGTGGGAGAGGGGGGGCGGGGATGGGAGGGTTACATTCTGTAGCTCAAGAAAAATATCTTGTGCAAAATAAAACGACAGCGCGCTGCCGTCTGGCGATGGAAGGCATCGGCCCACAGTAGGTACTATTAACACTCAGGTAGGTTGGTCATGTACAGTAGGCTGTAGATGCAAGGTATTGCTCTACCTACTGTCGCTACTACTGGTACGTACAGGTTTTACGTGCGTACAGTAGTGGCATGACGGGGCCTTGGGCGCGGTGCCGTCGGAGTCTCGTCAACGTCAGACACGAAGGGCTTTGGTGCCGTTAAATTCAAAGCGTGGCAAGCGGTCCGATGGCCGTACGGAGAGGCGGCGTGAGCGAGGAGCCGCGACGCCGTCAGCTCTTGATGATGTTGGAGTCTCGACGACGTCAAACACGAAGCAGTGCGGGCAAGTGGCTGCAGTACTCAGAGGGGAGTGGTGGTGTACTCGATATCCATGCATGGCCGTAGTCGTAAGACCATAGACCCTCGCATCCTTACAATACCGGGACGGAGCACGTCGGGATTTCACCGATCATGAGGGGGGGTGCACTTCATTTCATGCATGGCCGTAGTCGTATGACCATAGACCCTCGCATCCCTACAATGCCGGGACGGAGCATGTCGGGTTTTCACCGACCAGGCAGACATTGCTAGCATCAAGCGCGAAGCGCCGTGACGTGTTGGGCGAGTCGCATGAAGGGCGAGCTGCATCCTACTAAGAACCGCTTGTGAGGCGGACTTGCATGTGGGTGACAGCCTCAAGGAGCGGGGGGGGGTACTCATTTGTTGCTTGCCTCAGTCATTTGGCCACTGACCAAGCACCAAGCACCCCTTTCGAGACGGAGCACGAGTGGGGGGCTGGGGGGGGAGACACGGGGGCAGCTGATATCAAAAACATACGCCAGAACATTTTTTTCAATAATTCTTAGAAAACTACAGCACGTATTGCGTGCACTGAGTGCTTTCGTCCAAGCCTCACCTCGGAGGGGATCGACCTTGTCGACAGCACTCTCCGCACGATGTCCTCCAGCTGGCCGTCCAGCCCGCCGACGTCGCACGCAAGCTCGTCCGCTGTGAATAGCTCCTTAAACACATTATTCCCGTCTTTCCCCTCCCCCTCCCCACCACCACCACCATGCCTGCTCTCCGCCATCTTACCGTCCCTCCGCACCAGCGTCAACCCCCCGGCCGCCCCGCCGTCCTTGTCCTCCTCCTCCTCCTCGTACACATCGCCGTCTCGAAACAGGAGGTCGGGAGAGCAGGGACACTCGTCCATGACAACGATCGGAATTGCCCCCCCCACCCCTCCCTCCTTAGGTCCCGCTCCCGCCCTCGCGTCTGCGTCCGCACCCGCCCCACCCAACGCTCCGCCTTCCTCGGCCTCCGCTCGGCGCTCCGCCGAGCCGGAGCTGCTAGTGCCCGGGGCGGCGTAGCTCCCCGAATAGCCCGAGCCCCTGGACCAGTCGTACAGTACCACTTCCAATATCACCGCTGGCAGAAAGTTCTCGTTGACAAGACGTCGGGCTGGAGAATCGTACGGGCCGAGGAAGACGCACATGCATAGAGCGAGATAGGGAGTTGCCGTTAGGCGGAAGGGGAGGCGTGCGGGGGGGGAGGGGGGGGTGTACTTCATCTTCATGCATGGCCGTAGTCGTATGACCATAGACCCTCGCATCCCTACATAGCCGGGACGGAGCATGTCGGGTTTTCACCCACCAGGCAGACATTGGTAGCACCAAGCGCGAAGCGTCGTGAGGTGTTGGGCGAGTCGCATGAAGAGTGAGCTGCATCCTACTAAGAACCGCTTGTGAGGCTGAGGCATTGCACATGGATGACAGCTTCAACGAGTTAATATAATTTCTGGTGTGGCCACTTCCTGATACAGCAATGAGAGCACTGTGTAACTGCCTCGCGGGTGCCTTACCATATACACACTACGTGATACGATCATTCCCCTTGTGAGAGGAGCAAAGGTTCTCCACCCCGCACAAATGATCTAACTCGACTGCCAGCCTTGGTGACCGTAAAACAAAAAACAAAAACGCTACCCTGGTTGTCTAGCTCACGCAGTGAGAGGCGTGTTTTACAGCGTCGTCGCCAACCGACGCCAACCCAACATATAAATATATGGGCGGGGGGGGGGGGCGTACGCATTTGTTGTTTTCCCTGGTCCCTTGACCATTGGCCACGCATCTCCTGCGAGATGGAGCACCGTTTTTACCCCTAATAGAGATAGGTCCAACATTTGGGCGCTCATCACGATTTTTTCCATGTGCTACATAAAGACGGTTTGTTTATCTTATCCCATTCCTGTTTCGCTGTGACCACCATCCACCAATCAACTTATATGTTTTTTTTAATATATATATCTATTTTGTTTGGCTCGATATTCATGCATGGAGAGGCCTAGCTATACGGCGACGGGCGCTGGGCACGTCTGCCGCTCCGCCGCGGTTTGTGCGATAAACGTCGACGCAAACAAAAATCACAGAGAGCGCGCTCCGTATCACCGACATACCTAGGAAATAAAGCAATGGTGAGAGTCAGCCCGAGGGTTAAAGACAAGGAGTCGCGGCTTTTCGCTTCTCGCTTTTGCTGCCGAGCCGCGCCGTGACCCATTTTCACAACAAAAGTCCGCGCGTGTTTCCGTGCAAGGCAGAGAAAGCCCTTACTGTGCCCCCCAAAAGTATAGGCAACAATTGGTATCGACCAAATTATGCATTCCCCCTTTGACTAAGTTCCCCTTGAATATCTTCGTTTTACACACCATTTTTCGCTTTGGAACGGGGGGGAAGGGTTGGGAGTGGGGAGAGGGGGGAGGTAATACCGATACCCGGTCGAAGACAATGTGCCAGCGACAAGTTTGGTTGGTTATTGGTTGCGCGTAACAGACACGATTCTGCGTTGCCAACATATCGTGCACCGCAAACGTGCACCGCAAAAACTGGTAATGCTGAATGAGTCCCCCAAGGCTGGGGTTACCGTCGTGCTATATACCTGGTAGCAGCTATACGAGTATATATACGAGCATCGCATGTATTACTTCTATTGCGGGGGACCATAGTAAATAGCACCTACGGTAGACACAAAAACCTATATATTTACCCATTTTTACTAACAATATTTGGTCCTATTTACTATGGCCTCCCGTACTAAGCGAGCCGGCACCGTTCTCTCACGCAGACCGACCTCCGCCGCCGAAGCTCGACCACACCGGGGTCTCCAGCGAGTGGGCAGACCGCCCGATCACGCGCTGGCTGTTCGATTTGACCTTGCCGGAGAGTGACGTTAGGTGCGGAGTGGGGGGGGTATACTCGATATTCATGTACGGTCGTAGTCGTATGACCATAGAGGGGCTTGCGCAATTCAAAGCTTGTTCCATCGGCCAGCCGGTTTTTTGACGCGTTCGGCAAGCGGGGAGGGTGGGTCTACCAGGGTATACATTAACCGCTTTAAGAACTGTACACCCATATGTTTGAGGACAAACTACTTGGAATGAGTGTGATATTTTCAGCAATAAAACATACCTGGAACCGTTACTCGTACAAAAAACAGGGAAAAACTAAAACTACACAAGCAAACAAACGAACAGGTGGCGTGTTATAGGCCCATTCGCTACACTCGCAGTTCACACAACGCTCGAATATCCGCTGTGTGTATACCTCACTGTTCTGAGGAAGTACTTATTATGCACACTGCGGGATGTACAGCATTAGCATTCTAGTCCTGTGAGTTTTCGGGAAATACCCCATACATCGAGCGGAAGAGACGCGGAGGGCCACACCGTTATAAGACATAGGAGGCACCAACCCTTAATTTCGCCGGGTAGGTCGACGATAAATCCACGGGAGGGATATACAATACACCACCGAGTGTATCAGCTTTGATCTGCGCGTCAAATTCACAAGATGGACCGAAATTCCTCTACACGAGCTGTGCATCGCCGATCTCGAGTCGCCCAAGCCACTCACCCACCCATAACAGCGTACCGGTAAAATAGAGCTAATCGTAATCAGATCTCCAAGAGTGCACACCCTCCGAGAAACGCGGGGTCAGCGGAAACAATTCCACCACCGCACTGAACACATACACAACCCCCTCCTCTTCCCACGATCCTCGCACGACCCTCACCCCCCCCCCCCTCCCCCCACCCCATGCGCCAGCTCCCATTCCCACCTGCTGCACCTCCCCGGCCAGCACCCGTGACAGCATGTGGCATCCGTACATGGGGCGGTGCGACGGTGGGTTTCCGTTTCCCGCTGGCAGGACAGTCAAGTACACGGCAAATCGCGGGTTAGCTGCCGACACCGTCACCCTGACCGGGCGAGGCGACAGGGTCAGCCAGGACCAAGCCATGGCGGAGCCGTCGGAGTGGCGGGAACGCTGGCGGACGCGTCCCATAGCGAGCCGTACACCCTGCTCGTGGAGGCGGCGAGCAGCGGACAGGGGTGGGCGCGCGCGGGGGGTAGGGTGCGGGGGGGGGAGGGGGTGTACTCATGTCGTGCACAGCCGTATATAGTCGTATGACCATAGACCCTCGCATCCCTACAATGCCGGGACGGGGGACTCAGGACAAAAATGCTTCGGTATTGGAGACGTTGTTCTTTTTTCTTGATGGCGGGAGCAAAACGAGAACCGCTCGATCCTTTCTTTCAAGGTTTATTGCACCGTATGCGATCAATGGCAAAACGTAAGGAGAACGTAGGGGATATTCAGCACAGACTAATATTTTGCCCGCCCAGCCGTAGATCCCGGGGTTGAGAGGCCGGCACGAAAGCACCTACTGTTTGGGTAGGAGGGGGGGGGGGGCGCGCGACGGGAACCACAACGACAAATTTGTCCTCGAGGCGGCGTCGGCGTCAAGGTGAAGCTTGTTGTGGTTGTTGTTGCTGCTGCTGTGGCTGTTCTTATTGTTGTTATTGTTGTCCTTGAGGCGACGTTGGGGTCAAGTTGAAGCTTGTTGTTGTTGTTGCTGTGGCTGCTGTTGTGGTTGCAGTTAACATATTGTAATTGTGGTCGGGGTCTGCCAGTGACACCTTTTTTAAAAGCTGGCAGAATTATTTCCATCTGCACTCCAAGCGGACGGCATGGCAGTCGGAAGCGAGGAGGGTGTGATAACTCGTTCACGAGTGCTGGTGTCGCAGACAGCGGTGCTCACAGACAGCAGTGCAGCGGACAGGGCGCGGCGCGCTGGTAGTCGCTACTACTGTACATGTTGATACATTGTATAAGGATGATGTATGTACTGCTGTCGTAGTCTCCTCTTGGTGCCGCCTCAACTCGAGGCAGTTGCAACCGCACTCAGCGCGCCTTTCGAGCACTAAAACCAACGACTCCCTGAGCGTATATACGTACTTCGGTGTTCTGGGTAGAGTTGATGCCTTGCGGTGCGTGTCACTTGTGACCAGCTGCTTGCGACAAGTGCAGCACACATAAAATGCAGCCAGAAGCAGCTGGCTGGCTCTACTACACAAACATCAGTGTGCACATGAAGAGAGGCTGCGCGAGTACTCGGACGTAAACATGATATAACTACGATAGCAGTCGTGGCAGAGAGCAGAAAACGAGGTACAGCAGACACAGCGCAGGCTCATTATTCAGCAGGATCATGATTATTCAGCAGCAGTACGTATAGCATGATCAGCAGCATCATGATCATGATCATGAGTCAAATACCAGGCGTCGTGACATAATTAAATCGTGTTTAAAGAGAGAACAACCCTGCGTGTATCACTGTACGCCTGCAGTCTTATATAGCTACGTATATACGACAATAGCAGCCTGCACTCGCCTCTAGTAACTCTGGAGTTGTCTTGAACCCGGCCCACTCGCTAGAGCCCGTGTGCGAGGATTCGAGAGCACCGTCGCTTTTTGTCGCCTCTGTGCATCGCTCCAACAGCTCGTCCAGGAAGCTTGTGCCATCAGCAGGCTCGTCGCTACTGACTTTGCCCACCGTGCTCGGGTCTTCATCTAAAATCTTGTGGGCACCCAGGTGCAATCTCCTGCGATCTCGTCCGCAGTGGTACGAGTAGTGCTCGCGGTGTGCTTGTCCGCCGGCATGTCGTCCCCTTTTTAAACTTTTCGATGCAAACGTCAGGTTATCGCATGCTGACAGTCTCGCCGCCGAGATAACGCTTTGCTCGCTGCCGAGAAGCCTTTGCCTTCCGCTTGTCAGCAGAAAGGCAGTAGCCTGCCCTAAGACGAGCGTCAGGGTCGCAGCAGCCACATAAGCAGCCACATACCTGGGGGTCATGAGCTCCCTCCCTCTTGTTGCTGTGCGTGCCAGGGGTGCTGCAGATACTGCTGCTGGGGTTTCCAACATTATTTCCGATGTCTTTTTGGTTTGGGCGTGGGGGGAAATGGAGTTCATGTAGTATGGAAGCTTGTTTATTACGGAAGGTGTGCAGACACATCCCCTGCTATGACCGTTTGGTTTATCGAGGCAGGAAATACGGCGCAGTGCTGCAAGGACGCTGTTGCTGCAGATCAAAAGTACGCAAGGAGAACGCAAAAAAGTCGGCAGGCTCCCTTCTGGGTGGCCGTGGTAGCTACACCCTGATTTATCAAGGGCGTGAATGCAAGTTGCCGTTTAGGAGTTGACGCGATTTGCGGTTTTTGGCGCGATTTACCGCTCATCGCTCCAAGGACAATCGCCAGAATAATCCGCATACCTCAAGCTCAGCGCTCACAGCTTGCGAGCCGGGAAGCTGCGCTGCGCTCGGGGCACTCTTCTGAACACATTCGCGTGGGCGTCTTCTGTGCAATAGTGCAGTGCCGCCCGGCGACGGCTTGTTTTGCGCAGCGTGAGGTTGTGCTGCGTAGCCCAGCCTGTTGCATTTTTTTCTGCGCGCAATTTTCGCGGGAACCACGGCAGAGGAACGGAAAGGCGCCGACACAGGAGATAAGCTCGCAGGAATCGAGAGGACAGGCAAAAGCAGCGGGCAGAGAGGGAAGCCAAGGTCACCACCATGTTGAAACGCCCAAACCCCTACCGCAAGACCCGCGCAGCGGGCACGCTCGATGACCTCATGTTCGACATGGACAAGCGGCGGCACACGTCCTTCAGGTTTCAGAACTACCAGAACTTCATCACCGATCGACCCGGCAAATTGGTGAGCTTATCATGTTTCTGCACTTGTACTCTATCATGCATACGAATCAGGTGTGCGCTGCTGCACGCAAGTATAGATGCGTGTCTGACTGCCTGTTGCCAGCGGCTATTTTAATTAGATAGGAGCGCCGCCAGGTAGAGCCTGCAGTTGATTCAACAACGGTGCCGCAGGAGTAGCTGTGCTTGGTGCCCACACTGCGTTGTATAATATACAGCAGCAGTACGAGCGAGGTCCGTTAAAAATGCTGCTGCTGTAATGTACCGCGGGTAGGTTTGACACTACTGCTGTACGTACATGCGTACCGTTACTCTGGCTGCTGCCGTGAAAGCGTTGAGAGAGCATGCTATCGTTGATGATGTGATATCGTACCAGAGGTACCAGTGAGATACTTGATTGCTCTCTCCTGCTGTGCGAGAGCTGCTGCCGCTGCTGCTGTGTATGGGTGTGTCTACGGACACGTTGTCCACCGATGCAACTTTTTTCCTTCGATTTTCTGCAGCTTTATTACCCGGCTACTGGCTATACTGGCTATACGTAGATGGAGCAGTACGAGATATGGGAAAACGTTGAAAGTGGAAAACGACCATGCGAACATGCCTCTCGTCTTGCTGTTGATTGGCAGCTGCACTAGACTCGATGTCTCGGGCGGAGCCAACCCAACGCAACACACCGCGCCTTTTCAACGTAGGCCGTCCGCCGTCCATCGCGCACCACTCTTGTCTCAGCGTAAATTGATAAGTTGTCATCTGGTTATTTTCAGCGGGCCGCCGCTGCAGCAGCAGCAATGCAATGGTAGTCTCGTACATTACCGTAGACCAGCCGCAGCCACAGCAGCACCGGCACCAGCAGTACTTTGTCCAGCACCGGTTACCTGGTACAGCAACAGCAGTAGTGTACTGGTACGATAACGAGTAGCTACAGCAGTTATAGCAGCAACAGCAGCAGCAGCAGCAGCAGCAGCAGCAGCAGCAGCAGCAGCATAGCTGGCACATTCACGACCCAGACAGCTATTAATAGTCGCATGCAGCTCAACGGAGCCGCAGCAGTAGCAGTAGTACCAGCAGCGCTAGCAGTTCACCACTCACTTCCCAGGCAGCTTGCTACCACTCGCTCGTCGCGTGCACCTCAACGGAACAGCAGCAGCAACACCAGCACCAGCACCAGTAGCAGTAGCAGCAGGAGCAGCACTAACGCTGTGTGTTAGACTACGACCCAGGCAGATATATACCGCTAAGGTCGCATGCAACTCAACGGCATATCGTCCCGCCTCCTTTCTCGTCGTGTTCTCAAGCTGGGGCCTGGGCAGTCAGGTCGATCGGTGTGCTTGCTTCGAGTGGGCTTGGCTTCGTGACAGCTGTAAATTACTGCACGTACAGCTGTAGTGCAGCAGTCTATAGCAGTACATATTGTATTATACAGACAACATCAACACCAATTTCTTGTCACTTTTTATGTTAGTCTACGCAACAAGACTGCCGTAGTCCACTTCAATAGAGTACATAGTGGCCCCTCTATACTCGTAGTGCTGGTATGCGCAAGCCAACAATACCGGCACTGTAGCTGCAACCGGCACTACTCCGCACATTTCGTACCCCACCCTGGTGAATCGCATCTGTGTCAAGCATATACACAGGCACTATATAGTGGGCAACCGGCACTATAAAGGCACCACTACTATTAATATTAGTACGTACTGCTGTAGAAGCAGTAGAGCATCAGATTATACTACTGCTGCAGACTACAAACATCCGTACATGCATCAAAGTGCTTATGCCTGGCAGCAGTTATGATACCGCACAGCCAGTGGTACAACATCAATTCCTGGTGTTGATCTCCACCAAGAGCTTGTACTGCGGACGTATATAGTCACGTCCTGTCGAAGTATGAGACTAATGCNGCATTAGTCTCATACTTCGACAGGACGTGACTATATACGTCCGCAGTACAAGCTCTTGGTGGAGATCAACACCAGGAATTGATGTTGTACCACTGGCTGTGCGGTATCATAACTGCTGCCAGGCATAAGCACTTTGATGCATGTACGGATGTTTGTAGTCTGCAGCAGTAGTATAATCTGATGCTCTACTGCTTCTACAGCAGTACGTACTAATATTAATAGTAGTGGTGCCTTTATAGTGCCGGTTGCCCACTATATAGTGCCTGTGTATATGCTTGACACAGATGCGATTCACCAGGGTGGGGTACGAAATGTGCGGAGTAGTGCCGGTTGCAGCTACAGTGCCGGTATTGTTGGCTTGCGCATACCAGCACTACGAGTATAGAGGGGCCACTATGTACTCTATTGAAGTGGACTACGGCAGTCTTGTTGCGTAGACTAACATAAAAAGTGACAAGAAATTGGTGTTGATGTTGTCTGTATAATACAATATGTACTGCTATAGACTGCTGCACTACAGCTGTACGTGCAGTAATTTACAGCTGTCACGAAGCCAAGCCCACTCGAAGCAAGCACACCGATCGACCTGACTGCCCAGGCCCCAGCTTGAGAACACGACGAGAAAGGAGGCGGGACGATATGCCGTTGAGTTGCATGCGACCTTAGCGGTATATATCTGCCTGGGTCGTAGTCTAACACACAGCGTTAGTGCTGCTCCTGCTGCTACTGCTACTGGTGCTGGTGCTGGTGTTGCTGCTGCTGTTCCGTTGAGGTGCACGCGACGAGCGAGTGGTAGCAAGCTGCCTGGGAAGTGAGTGGTGAACTGCTAGCGCTGCTGGTACTACTGCTACTGCTGCGGCTCCGTTGAGCTGCATGCGACTATTAATAGCTGTCTGGGTCGTGAATGTGCCAGCTATGCTGCTGCTGCTGCTGCTGCTGCTGCTGCTGCTGCTGCTGCTGTTGCTGCTATAACTGCTGTAGCTACTCGTTATCGTACCAGTACACTACTGCTGTTGCTGTACCAGGTAACCGGTGCTGGACAAAGTACTGCTGGTGCCGGTGCTGCTGTGGCTGCGGCTGGTCTACGGTAATGTACGAGACTACCATTGCATTGCTGCTGCTGCAGCGGCGGCCCGCTGAAAATAACCAGATGACAACTTATCAATTTACGCTGAGACAAGAGTGGTGCGCGATGGACGGCGGACGGCCTACGTTGAAAAGGCGCGGTGTGTTGCGTTGGGTTGGCTCCGCCCGAGACATCGAGTCTAGTGCAGCTGCCAATCAACAGCAAGACGAGAGGCATGTTCGCATGGTCGTTTTCCACTTTCAACGTTTTCCCATATCTCGTACTGCTCCATCTACGTATAGCCAGTATAGCCAGTAGCCGGGTAATAAAGCTGCAGAAAATCGAAGGAAAAAAGTTGCATCGGTGGACAACGTGTCCGTAGACACACCCATACACAGCAGCAGCGGCAGCAGCTCTCGCACAGCAGGAGAGAGCAATCAAGTATCTCACTGGTACCTCTGGTACGATATCACATCATCAACGATAGCATGCTCTCTCAACGCTTTCACGGCAGCAGCCAGAGTAACGGTACGCATGTACGTACAGCAGTAGTGTCAAACCTACCCGCGGTACATTACAGCAGCAGCATTTTTAACGGACCTCGCTCGTACTGCTGCTGTATATTATACAACGCAGTGTGGGCACCAAGCACAGCTACTCCTGCGGCACCGTTGTTGAATCAACTGCAGGCTCTACCTGGCGGCGCTCCTATCTAATTAAAATAGCCGCTGGCAACAGGCAGTCAGACACGCATCTATACTTGCGTGCAGCAGCGCACACCTGATTCGTATGCATGATAGAGTACAAGTGCAGAAACATGATAAGCTCACCAATTTGCCGGGTCGATCGGTGATGAAGTTCTGGTAGTTCTGAAACCTGAAGGACGTGTGCCGCCGCTTGTCCATGTCGAACATGAGGTCATCGAGCGTGCCCGCTGCGCGGGTCTTGCGGTAGGGGTTTGGGCGTTTCAACATGGTGGTGACCTTGGCTTCCCTCTCTGCCCGCTGCTTTTGCCTGTCCTCTCGATTCCTGCGAGCTTATCTCCTGTGTCGGCGCCTTTCCGTTCCTCTGCCGTGGTTCCCGCGAAAATTGCGCGCAGAAAAAAATGCAACAGGCTGGGCTACGCAGCACAACCTCACGCTGCGCAAAACAAGCCGTCGCCGGGCGGCACTGCACTATTGCACAGAAGACGCCCACGCGAATGTGTTCAGAAGAGTGCCCCGAGCGCAGCGCAGCTTCCCGGCTCGCAAGCTGTGAGCGCTGAGCTTGAGGTATGCGGATTATTCTGGCGATTGTCCTTGGAGCGATGAGCGGTAAATCGCGCCAAAAACCGCAAATCGCGTCAACTCCTAAACGGCAACTTGCATTCACGCCCTTGATAAATCAGGGTGTAGCTACCACGGCCACCCAGAAGGGAGCCTGCCGACTTTTTTGCGTTCTCCTTGCGTACTTTTGATCTGCAGCAACAGCGTCCTTGCAGCACTGCGCCGTATTTCCTGCCTCGATAAACCAAACGGTCATAGCAGGGGATGTGTCTGCACACCTTCCGTAATAAACAAGCTTCCATACTACATGAACTCCATTTCCCCCCACGCCCAAACCAAAAAGACATCGGAAATAATGTTGGAAACCCCAGCAGCAGTATCTGCAGCACCCCTGGCACGCACAGCAACAAGAGGGAGGGAGCTCATGACCCCCAGGTATGTGGCTGCTTATGTGGCTGCTGCGACCCTGACGCTCGTCTTAGGGCAGGCTACTGCCTTTCTGCTGACAAGCGGAAGGCAAAGGCTTCTCGGCAGCGAGCAAAGCGTTATCTCGGCGGCGAGACTGTCAGCATGCGATAACCTGACGTTTGCATCGAAAAGTTTAAAAAGGGGACGACATGCCGGCGGACAAGCACACCGCGAGCACTACTCGTACCACTGCGGACGAGATCGCAGGAGATTGCACCTGGGTGCCCACAAGATTTTAGATGAAGACCCGAGCACGGTGGGCAAAGTCAGTAGCGACGAGCCTGCTGATGGCACAAGCTTCCTGGACGAGCTGTTGGAGCGATGCACAGAGGCGACAAAAAGCGACGGTGCTCTCGAATCCTCGCACACGGGCTCTAGCGAGTGGGCCGGGTTCAAGACAACTCCAGAGTTACTAGAGGCGAGTGCAGGCTGCTATTGTCGTATATACGTAGCTATATAAGACTGCAGGCGTACAGTGATACACGCAGGGTTGTTCTCTCTTTAAACACGATTTAATTATGTCACGACGCCTGGTATTTGACTCATGATCATGATCATGATGCTGCTGATCATGCTATACGTACTGCTGCTGAATAATCATGATCCTGCTGAATAATGAGCCTGCGCTGTGTCTGCTGTACCTCGTTTTCTGCTCTCTGCCACGACTGCTATCGTAGTTATATCATGTTTACGTCCGAGTACTCGCGCAGCCTCTCTTCATGTGCACACTGATGTTTGTGTAGTAGAGCCAGCCAGCTGCTTCTGGCTGCATTTTATGTGTGCTGCACTTGTCGCAAGCAGCTGGTCACAAGTGACACGCACCGCAAGGCATCAACTCTACCCAGAACACCGAAGTACGTATATACGCTCAGGGAGTCCTTGGTTTTAGTGCTCGAAAGGCGCGCTGAGTGCGGTTGCAACTGCCTCGAGTTGAGGCGGCACCAAGAGGAGACTACGACAGCAGTACATACATCATCCTTATACAATGTATCAACATGTACAGTAGTAGCGACTACCAGCGCGCCGCGCCCTGTCCGCTGCACTGCTGTCTGTGAGCACCGCTGTCTGCGACACCAGCACTCGTGAACGAGTTATCACACCCTCCTCGCTTCCGACTGCCATGCCGTCCGCTTGGAGTGCAGATGGAAATAATTCTGCCAGCTTTTAAAAAAGGTGTCACTGGCAGACCCCGACCACAATTACAATATGTTAACTGCAACCACAACAGCAGCCACAGCAACAACAACAACAAGCTTCAACTTGACCCCAACGTCGCCTCAAGGACAACAATAACAACAATAAGAACAGCCACAGCAGCAGCAACAACAACCACAACAAGCTTCACCTTGACGCCGACGCCGCCTCGAGGACAAATTTGTCGTTGTGGTTCCCGTCGCGCGCCCCCCCCCCCCTCCTACCCAAACAGTAGGTGCTTTCGTGCCGGCCTCTCAACCCCGGGATCTACGGCTGGGCGGGCAAAATATTAGTCTGTGCTGAATATCCCCTACGTTCTCCTTACGTTTTGCCATTGATCGCATACGGTGCAATAAACCTTGAAAGAAAGGATCGAGCGGTTCTCGTTTTGCTCCCGCCTCAAGAAAAAAGAACAACGTCTCCAATACCGAAGCATTTTTGTCCTGAGTCCCCCGTCCCGGCATTGTAGGGATGCGAGGGTCTATGGTCATACGACTATATACGGCTGTGCACGACATGAGTACACCCCCTCCCCCCCCCGCACCCTACCCCCCGCGCGCGCCCACCCCTGTCCGCTGCTCGCCGCCTCCACGAGCAGGGTGTACGGCTCGCTATGGGACGCGTCCGCCAGCGTTCCCGCCACTCCGACGGCTCCGCCATGGCTTGGTCCTGGCTGACCCTGTCGCCTCGCCCGGTCAGGGTGACGGTGTCGGCAGCTAACCCGCGATTTGCCGTGTACTTGACTGTCCTGCCAGCGGGAAACGGAAACCCACCGTCGCACCGCCCCATGTACGGATGCCACATGCTGTCACGGGTGCTGGCCGGGGAGGTGCAGCAGGTGGGAATGGGAGCTGGCGCATGGGGTGGGGGGAGGGGCCTCCTCCTCCTCCTCCTCCTCCTGCTTGTCCTCCTCCCTCAGGTCTCCTCCTCCATTTGTCGTCACCCTTTCCCCAGAGAGGAGCCGCGTGCCTGGCGGAACCTAAGAGAATCCGGACAGCAATGCGACGGAATGGGTGGTGCCTTATTCGTATGAACCCTGGGTGCACCGACAATGTCTGAGGACTCTCACGTTGAGGTCAACGAAACAACAAAACTCGGACGCGGGCTACGATAGAGATAGGCGGTAGGCGAGCATTTTTGTTTTCGGCTGAAACGCGTTCTGAATGACGGGGACGGGGGCGTACTCATTTGTTGCGTGCCTCAGTAATTTGACCATTGACCACGCATCCCTTTCGAGAGGGTGCGGGGGGGGGAGGGGGTGTACTCATGTCGTGCACAGCCGTATATAGTCGTATGACCATAGACCCTCGCATCCCTACAATGCCGGGACGGGGGACTCAGGACAAAAATGCTTCGGTATTGGAGACGTTGTTCTTTTTTCTTGATGGCGGGAGCAAAACGAGAACCGCTCGATCCTTTCTTTCAAGGTTTATTGCACCGTATGCGATCAATGGCAAAACGTAAGGAGAACGTAGGGGATATTCAGCACAGACTAATATTTTGCCCGCCCAGCCGTAGATCCCGGGGTTGAGAGGCCGGCACGAAAGCACCTACTGTTTGGGTAGGAGGGGGGGGGGGGCGCGCGACGGGAACCACAACGACAAATTTGTCCTCGAGGCGGCGTCGGCGTCAAGGTGAAGCTTGTTGTGGTTGTTGTTGCTGCTGCTGTGGCTGTTCTTATTGTTGTTATTGTTGTCCTTGAGGCGACGTTGGGGTCAAGTTGAAGCTTGTTGTTGTTGTTGCTGTGGCTGCTGTTGTGGTTGCAGTTAACATATTGTAATTGTGGTCGGGGTCTGCCAGTGACACCTTTTTTAAAAGCTGGCAGAATTATTTCCATCTGCACTCCAAGCGGACGGCATGGCAGTCGGAAGCGAGGAGGGTGTGATAACTCGTTCACGAGTGCTGGTGTCGCAGACAGCGGTGCTCACAGACAGCAGTGCAGCGGACAGGGCGCGGCGCGCTGGTAGTCGCTACTACTGTACATGTTGATACATTGTATAATGATGATGTATGTACTGCTGTCGTAGTCTCCTCTTGGTGCCGCCTCAACTCGAGGCAGTTGCAACCGCACTCAGCGCGCCTTTCGAGCACTAAAACCAACGACTCCCTGAGCGTATATACGTACTTCGGTGTTCTGGGTAGAGTTGATGCCTTGCGGTGCGTGTCACTTGTGACCAGCTGCTTGCGACAAGTGCAGCACACATAAAATGCAGCCAGAAGCAGCTGGCTGGCTCTACTACACAAACATCAGTGTGCACATGAAGAGAGGCTGCGCGAGTACTCGGACGTAAACATGATATAACTACGATAGCAGTCGTGGCAGAGAGCAGAAAACGAGGTACAGCAGACACAGCGCAGGCTCATTATTCAGCAGGATCATGATTATTCAGCAGCAGTACGTATAGCATGATCAGCAGCATCATGATCATGATCATGAGTCAAATACCAGGCGTCGTGACATAATTAAATCGTGTTTAAAGAGAGAACAACCCTGCGTGTATCACTGTACGCCTGCAGTCTTATATAGCTACGTATATACGACAATAGCAGCCTGCACTCGCCTCTAGTAACTCTGGAGTTGTCTTGAACCCGGCCCACTCGCTAGAGCCCGTGTGCGAGGATTCGAGAGCACCGTCGCTTTTTGTCGCCTCTGTGCATCGCTCCAACAGCTCGTCCAGGAAGCTTGTGCCATCAGCAGGCTCGTCGCTACTGACTTTGCCCACCGTGCTCGGGTCTTCATCTAAAATCTTGTGGGCACCCAGGTGCAATCTCCTGCGATCTCGTCCGCAGTGGTACGAGTAGTGCTCGCGGTGTGCTTGTCCGCCGGCATGTCGTCCCCTTTTTAAACTTTTCGATGCAAACGTCAGGTTATCGCATGCTGACAGTCTCGCCGCCGAGATAACGCTTTGCTCGCTGCCGAGAAGCCTTTGCCTTCCGCTTGTCAGCAGAAAGGCAGTAGCCTGCCCTAAGACGAGCGTCAGGGTCGCAGCAGCCACATAAGCAGCCACATACCTGGGGGTCATGAGCTCCCTCCCTCTTGTTGCTGTGCGTGCCAGGGGTGCTGCAGATACTGCTGCTGGGGTTTCCAACATTATTTCCGATGTCTTTTTGGTTTGGGCGTGGGGGGAAATGGAGTTCATGTAGTATGGAAGCTTGTTTATTACGGAAGGTGTGCAGACACATCCCCTGCTATGACCGTTTGGTTTATCGAGGCAGGAAATACGGCGCAGTGCTGCAAGGACGCTGTTGCTGCAGATCAAAAGTACGCAAGGAGAACGCAAAAAAGTCGGCAGGCTCCCTTCTGGGTGGCCGTGGTAGCTACACCCTGATTTATCAAGGGCGTGAATGCAAGTTGCCGTTTAGGAGTTGACGCGATTTGCGGTTTTTGGCGCGATTTACCGCTCATCGCTCCAAGGACAATCGCCAGAATAATCCGCATACCTCAAGCTCAGCGCTCACAGCTTGCGAGCCGGGAAGCTGCGCTGCGCTCGGGGCAATCTTCTGAACACATTCGCGTGGGCGTCTTCTGTGCAATAGTGCAGTGCCGCCCGGCGACGGCTTGTTTTGCGCAGCGTGAGGTTGTGCTGCGTAGCCCAGCCTGTTGCATTTTTTTCTGCGCGCAATTTTCGCGGGAACCACGGCAGAGGAACGGAAAGGCGCCGACACAGGAGATAAGCTCGCAGGAATCGAGAGGACAGGCAAAAGCAGCGGGCAGAGAGGGAAGCCAAGGTCACCACCATGTTGAAACGCCCAAACCCCTACCGCAAGACCCGCGCAGCGGGCACGCTCGATGACCTCATGTTCGACATGGACAAGCGGCGGCACACGTCCTTCAGGTTTCAGAACTACCAGAACTTCATCACCGATCGACCCGGCAAATTGGTGAGCTTATCATGTTTCTGCACTTGTACTCTATCATGCATACGAATCAGGTGTGCGCTGCTGCACGCAAGTATAGATGCGTGTCTGACTGCCTGTTGCCAGCGGCTATTTTAATTAGATAGGAGCGCCGCCAGGTAGAGCCTGCAGTTGATTCAACAACGGTGCCGCAGGAGTAGCTGTGCTTGGTGCCCACACTGCGTTGTATAATATACAGCAGCAGTACGAGCGAGGTCCGTTAAAAATGCTGCTGCTGTAATGTACCGCGGGTAGGTTTGACACTACTGCTGTACGTACATGCGTACCGTTACTCTGGCTGCTGCCGTGAAAGCGTTGAGAGAGCATGCTATCGTTGATGATGTGATATCGTACCAGAGGTACCAGTGAGATACTTGATTGCTCTCTCCTGCTGTGCGAGAGCTGCTGCCGCTGCTGCTGTGTATGGGTGTGTCTACGGACACGTTGTCCACCGATGCAACTTTTTTCCTTCGATTTTCTGCAGCTTTATTACCCGGCTACTGGCTATACTGGCTATACGTAGATGGAGCAGTACGAGATATGGGAAAACGTTGAAAGTGGAAAACGACCATGCGAACATGCCTCTCGTCTTGCTGTTGATTGGCAGCTGCACTAGACTCGATGTCTCGGGCGGAGCCAACCCAACGCAACACACCGCGCCTTTTCAACGTAGGCCGTCCGCCGTCCATCGCGCACCACTCTTGTCTCAGCGTAAATTGATAAGTTGTCATCTGGTTATTTTCAGCGGGCCGCCGCTGCAGCAGCAGCAATGCAATGGTAGTCTCGTACATTACCGTAGACCAGCCGCAGCCACAGCAGCACCGGCACCAGCAGTACTTTGTCCAGCACCGGTTACCTGGTACAGCAACAGCAGTAGTGTACTGGTACGATAACGAGTAGCTACAGCAGTTATAGCAGCAACAGCAGCAGCAGCAGCAGCAGCAGCAGCAGCAGCAGCAGCAGCATAGCTGGCACATTCACGACCCAGACAGCTATTAATAGTCGCATGCAGCTCAACGGAGCCGCAGCAGTAGCAGTAGTACCAGCAGCGCTAGCAGTTCACCACTCACTTCCCAGGCAGCTTGCTACCATTCGCTCGTCGCGTGCACCTCAACGGAACAGCAGCAGCAACACCAGCACCAGCACCAGTAGCAGTAGCAGCAGGAGCAGCACTAACGCTGTGTGTTAGACTACGACCCAGGCAGATATATACCGCTAAGGTCGCATGCAACTCAACGGCATATCGTCCCGCCTCCTTTCTCGTCGTGTTCTCAAGCTGGGGCCTGGGCAGTCAGGTCGATCGGTGTGCTTGCTTCGAGTGGGCTTGGCTTCGTGACAGCTGTAAATTACTGCACGTACAGCTGTAGTGCAGCAGTCTATAGCAGTACATATTGTATTTTACAGACAACATCAACACCAATTTCTTGTCACTTTTTATGTTAGTCTACGCAACAAGACTGCCGTAGTCCACTTCAATAGAGTACATAGTGGCCCCTCTATACTCGTAGTGCTGGTATGCGCAAGCCAACAATACCGGCACTGTAGCTGCAACCGGCACTACTCCGCACATTTCGTACCCCACCCTGGTGAATCGCATCTGTGTCAAGCATATACACAGGCACTATATAGTGGGCAACCGGCACTATAAAGGCACCACTACTATTAATATTAGTACGTACTGCTGTAGAAGCAGTAGAGCATCAGATTATACTACTGCTGCAGAATACAAACATCCGTACATGCATCAAAGTGCTTATGCCTGGCAGCAGTTATGATACCGCACAGCCAGTGGTACAACATCAATTCCTGGTGTTGATCTCCACCAAGAGCTTGTACTGCGGACGTATATAGTCACGTCCTGTCGAAGTATGAGACTAATGCCTAGTACAATCTATACATGTACTGCTGTGTAGTTTAGGCCGGAAGTGGCCTTCGCTAATACCACCACAGAGCTTGCACCACGCCCCGCCGCTGCGCTCGATGGGACCCGAGCTCGCTCGAGGGCCACCTATCCCCCCCTCCCCCGTATTATTGCCTCAACCCTTTCTCGTCCACGGCGTCTTTATTCCTATTCCACGTACATGCCGTTCAGCGATGGTGGTCTATGTTGTTTGTCCACATTTTTCTTGTGGAACTATTTTTTTTTATAAACACAACCAGAACAATGGCAGCCGCCGACGTACAACGGCAGTTGTCAACTAACTGAAGGTTAAGGCTTAGGTTTTTCGGTCGGTCGCCCGCAACAAAAACGCCACCAAATCTCAAGGAATTATTCTTGCGCTCCGTGATGAACCGTCCACGTAGAGGCCATTTTTGAGTGTCGCCGCAGTCGCAGCGGGCGAGACGCACTCTTTTTTTTTTTTTCCCTATTCGCGTAGGGATGGCAACACTACTGCTGTCTGTCCCCCCCCTCGAGGTGATGCCATTGTTTCGGCCCGCAATATTCCAGAGGAAGAATAGGCGCAAAGAAACGTGCTGCATTGTCGCGGCATGTACCGGCATATATTGCCATTGGTTCATACAAAAATGATCGTAGGGTCGCTGCGAGGGTTTCCAGCTCTTAGTATTGGGTCGAGGGCCGAACAACTTCTGTTCGAGAACCACACGAGCCCCCTGCTCCCCTGCTCCCTTGTGGCACCCTTATCCCACGCCGGCCTGATCCCACCCGGACCAGGGCCCTCCAAACCGAACCTGGATAGTAAATATGAGCTTAGTCGACCGCACGGCCCCACCTGGCACCCTGGTCCCATGCCGACGACCACAAAACTGAAAGCAGATCGAAAATCGACCAAAGCAACCCATACCTAAGGGTCGATCTTGACGAGAAAATTATTTTTCTGGTTTTTACGGAAATTTCGGTATTTTTAAAAATGGGTCCTTAACCCATTCAAAACTGAAAAAAAAATACAACACACCAATTCCACGTACTTTGTCCCCAAATACGTGGAACCAGTTCTTGACCCTCATAGGACTGGAGTCCCGTTTTGGGGACAAATTACTTAGAATTAGAGTGGATTGTCCCCAAAACGGGACCCCAGTCCTAAAAGGGTTAACGAGTACGAGCTTCAGTTGCCTCGCTAATAATCGTCCACCAGGCACAAAACCGTCACTACAGCAGCAGCGCTCTCGGTAACCATCCGTGTGGTGGTCCCACAACGGTCGGCCTGGCTCGTAGGCAGGTATCGGTGCCTCGGAGAGTGGAATCCACCACCAACTCGTCGCGCTACGACGCCCAACGCTACAAAGGCTTGAGCTACAGCCCTCCGCGAGCTCGGTCGGTCGGGCACCTCGGTGCGGTCACTGTGTCAACTCGATTGTGAGAGCTCAGAAAGCTTTTGCGCCTTCTGCGCTCGGCCATGGCCTGTGGAGGACCTCGGGGACAATCCTGGCCAGCCCTGTGTGTTCGTGAGGGGTGGCACGGCTGGCACGGTGGGGCTGCCCGATCGTACCCATAAAAACCAGAAATTTACGGGATTACCAGAAAAACTTGGAGGCCAGTTTTTTCGGGGATGAAGTTTTTCTGGTGAAACCAGAAAAAAACCCAGAAATTTCTGGAAAAAACCCGAAATTCACTCCTCGTTAAGATCGACCCTAAGACCATTTTGCGACCCGATTATAAGGAGACCTCTATGTTACTACTGTACGGCATGGTACACCTGCATGAGGACATATAAAACCCGTAAGTACGCGCGATCGAAGTATCACACTCAGCTTGCAAAAACTAGTTTCGACGAAATCCTCGATCTCACAGCTGTTTTTTTTTGTTTTTGTTTTGTTTCATGTTATAAATATTACACGATGCGGTCGGTTTTGTGTCACGAACCGCTGTACACTTTGTATCCGTCATGCTGCTGGACACCTTGCCTTGCCTTGAAGGGTCACACAACCAGGGTCCCGGCGCGCCGGGCGGTCTCTGTCTGTGTCGTTTTGTACCGCAGTGTACGTAGACGTAAACCTTACGACTGTAATTCCGAGTGTTTTGTCCCCACAACAGAACTGCAGTCCTTACAGGGGTCCTTAAGGCCGAAACGGGTTACTTGTGTTTCCTTTGGCCGTTGTCGCGCGTTTGGTGGTATATACTGCTGGACTGCTGTATATCGAGCAACGAACAACAGCAGCACCAACAGCAGTCGTAGTACGACCGGGTACCAGGTATCATATTAGATTTGAACTGTTTTTTTTTTTTTTATCCCGAGAGCGCTGCGAGAGACTTTGCTTTACTATTACGGGGGACCATAGTAAGGGCCCATATTAACGAGTATAAAACAAAAATCAATTTGGAAAAAAAAAAAAAAATCGCTCTTCATTGGGTCAACACACGCACCAGCACCCCCCAAGATCCTAATCTTTGGTGCTGGTTTGCGTGTTGACCAATGAAAAGCGGATTTGATTTTTTTTTTTTCCAAATTGAACTTTTTTTTTCTTCGTTAAACCGGGCCCTAAACAGGACCAAATATTGTTAGTAAAAATGGGGAAATATATAGGTTTTTGTGTATAACGTAGGTCCTATTTCCTATGACCCCCCGTACTATTAATAGTTCTTCGTCGTCGTTGAGGCGTGTTACCTCAGATTATTCGAGTGCGAACCCACGTGTAATATCCCCGAAAAACGATCGATTGCGAGAACAGCACCCAATAGCCGCCATCGTGCCATACCGCAAACAGTTGCGGCTGTTGGTTGCCCGTGCATGCACACCAATTACTCTGTAACCTACTCTGTAGAATGCTACTGCTGTTATAGCCGTATCGGTGTGTGGTCTCGCCCTGCGTCGTACATGCTGAAGGCTGATGACGCCGTGGCGCCAAGGACCTGATAAACGCAGCGAGCGGTCGACAAAGTAGGGGTGGGTACATTCTGCTCGTAGCTTCGTACGGCTGCTGTGTTACCCCCCACTCGAGTCTCGCCAGTTGATCGGGCCGCGCGATCATACCCCCGCGCGACTGCGGTAACCTTGCCCTTCGCTCCACCTGCTGACGTCACGATCGATGTGTGTTTCGCTCGTTGTCTGTTTTTTCTGTCCTCTGCCTCGATCACATCGGTCTTTTGCTCTCGCGTTACCTATGTGCAGGATGAAAGATATCGACAGAAGCTAAGCTGGTGCGCTCTGGACGAAGGTGGGTGGGTGGGTGTTGGTGGGTGGGTGTCGGTGGGTGGGTCGGCGGGGCAGTTTCGTTTCTCACGCAATCGACCGGTAACTTTGTGCCTACCGTCGCAAGTATATTGTACTGGCCTCAGTGAGGATGGCCTGGTCAAGACGCGGGGGGGCGGGGTGAAAACGTTTCAGATTTTTTCGTAGCATATCGAACTTGAAGACAGAGGTGTCGAGAAGCAAGGGCTGACGGGAAACGATTCGAGTTTTTATTCAGAACCGTTTTTTAACGTGCTGCACCCCCGCCTTTTTTGGGGGAAAAATACTCAAAATTACACTAGAACGGGGCCACTTTTGCAGATTTTTTTCGTAAACGGGTACGTGCGTAGTCTAATAATGCTTGCACATATCGAGACGTCGATACTGAAGTAATATTTAAGCAGTACTCGTAGCTCTTGTCTGGCAGCTCGTGACCTGTGCCCAAGGTCTCGACGATGCGTGTCGTTTCGTGTTTTGCACCTAAGATTATATATGGGCTATATATTTTTTGCAGGGTCATAGCCCTTAGTTTCGCATCCTTTTTTGCTCTGCGGTGGCATCAGCAGTCGCGTCATCCGGTTCCATCCAGTATACGATGATGCCGTCGTTGCGGTTGAACCGACGAGACAAACAAACCAAACAAGTATGCGGTGGAATCGTGGTGGTACAACAGTATACAGACAGTACTTCTGGGGGGGCTAACGTCGCGTGTGATCGACCTGCAGTAGAACATAGAACGAGGATATGACGCATGATAACTGGTGCTGTGTGATACGCGATATTATTTCGCATACGGTGTGGAGGGCTTAAGCTTTATTTTTACCCATCCGCCGGAGGATAACAGGAACAAAAAAAAACGTGTAGGCCAACCACACACAGCAGCAGTTTGGCGTATGATTGTTATTCGCCCAAACGTGGGTTTACTTAGTTTTCGCAGACGTATATACTTGCATACGATAAGTATATCATATCGTAGTGTGTGTCTACTATTTATAGTAGTTGTACAGCAGTGAGGCGAAGCATCGCAAGGCACCTTTACACCTTGCTGCCTGCTCGATATCCGATTGTGGCGCTCTGCTGCGTGTGATGACGAGCTCCCGTGAAAAGAGGTCCCATCTTCAAGGGTTAAAACCAGTCACAACACGCTTTATATACCCCGTATAAGGCCCCTTGTGATAGGTGCCTTAACCCATTCAGAACTGAAAGTAATGCCCCACACTAATTCCCAGTATTTTGTCCCCCAGATTCGTGGGACTAGTTCTGAAGGGGTTAAGGGGGGCCCCTTCGGTCAAAACGAAAAAGGGCACTTGAGTTTTTTTTTTTTTTTTGCTGTCTCTACGGCAGCAATACCATTTCTGGTACAAATAACACACCACATCATTACTGCTTGCCTAACACGGCATAGCTCCAGTTCTAATGGTCAGACCCGCTCCCGACCAACGTAGAGCTTGTTCGCCATGGCCTCTAGGAGGTGTTGGGGCCCTTGGATCTGCAAGGGAGGGCAGGCATTGCCGTGTTTGCATCACGAAACGAAAGTGCTCAGCAGCAAGAGTTTCGATCATTCCGGAGCTCCTGTTTGGTATCTATAATCTGCTGTGGCCACGTAGGACGCTACGGACGGTCGAACTTGAGGCCCAGGTAGCTTCGCCTACTACTGTAGTGCTCGGCGTTCTCGTCGAACACCTGAGTTTAAACAGTATCAGCAGCCTGAGAAACCCTCATTTTTCAAATTCATGTATGGGTACCAGAGGTATGGGGAGTCGTTTTTGAGTAGGAGGCACTTTTCGTGATTAAAAAAAAGGCGTCGGATCGATCCGGCGCCTGACACAAAAAGGTTGTCCATGACCTACGCTCTCTTACACTTCCTTCAGGGAGTAGGTCTGAGCGTCAAAACTGGAGAAATTTCGTTTTCCGTAGGTAGTCATTAAAGGTCGAAATTATACCAGAAAGAGTATTGCAACTAAAAAAAACGGATTGTTTTTTTTCAAAGACTGCAGTGCTCTTATATTTTTTACCCGAAGGGGCCCCTTATATTGGTCGGCCCTATATAAGGCACTAGGTGCCTTAAAATGGCAATTTCCACTTTCAGACACCCGGTGACTTAAAGTGGGCGGAAGGTGTGCGCGGACCTTTCGAGGGCCTTACATACTGTAATGCCTTCAAGTGGGGGGCGTTAAAAGGCGCCACCTATTTTAGGCCCACGTTTCAGTAGAACCCAACAAGTATAACAAGTACCAGGCACGATAGGCTCAGTTTTTGAGGGACCGTACGTGATATTTTTCGGGAGGAGAAATCGTGCTTAGCGGCGATCGCTCCACTGAAATCCATATATAGACACACGCTCCCTAAATTCTACAGCCTCAGATTGTGCCCCCCTCATACAGGATGTACACCTTGCATGAGGACATGTAAAACCCGTGAGTACGCGCGATCGAAGTATTACACTCAGCTAGCGAAGATGAGTTTCGACAAAATCCTCGATCTCACAGCTGTTGTTTATTAGCCTTTTAAATATATATATATATATGTACCTGGTATGTATATACGAAGTATATATAAATTTGGCCTACGCTCAAGGTTGCTTTAAGTTCATGTCACGATATGGTTTCTATTGAAGCCTTCCTATATGCACCCCCCCGCTTGGTTTAGGTGTTTATTTTTTTGTGGGCCCCAACTGTAGTAGTAATAGCTACTCGTAGAGGGGCCCGGCTGAACTACTTCGCAGTCCCAACCGTCCATTGGCCCAGGACTGGAAACATGGAAAACTTGATATCAAACGATTATGATACAGCTTGAAAGTCCCCTGCATACATGTTTAAATGCCGACCGCGAGAAATAGATGGGCCACAGCAGGGTAGTAGCGCTAGCCCTGCCTGTAGCATTTGATGCTGCACTTGATTTATTGGAGTGCGGTTTGTTAAGTCGGGACGTATTCAATAGACCGTGTTGTATGAGCGCCATTGTAGGTGATTTTTCAGTTCGGTGGTCTCATGAACCAGAAACAAAAATGTTCTTGCCGTTGCTGTTCCACCTGGCGTGGTGTGGTTTGTACGAAGTGTCAACGGCTATATCAGTAAAACACGAGTTAGCCATAATATTCAACGGTAGTTTATGAGCTATGCTAATGTTAAGAGTGTTTTATCGTTTACCGGCTGACACGTGGTATACTCGGCAACAGGATTGTGGCATTTTTTTCATGCGGGTTTTGCAAACCCTCTTGCGCGCTGTAGGTTTCCCTTTTTTGATGGAGGCGGCTATGCATTGGTTTTCCTGCAAAATGAAGGATTCACATTTGCACAACAATGAGTTAGGTGGCATCGTACACGGCGCGAGTGCTATTAAAACGGTTGAATATGTCACGACTGTAGCGGGCCTCACGGTACGCGCAGGAAGGCCAACTTGTGATGCTTCCTCCTATTCCTTACGTCTCTTGGGCCACTTTTTCGATCGAGTCAAACTGTTTTTTTTTTTTTTTTTTCTTGTTCGAAGAGCTATTTTTACACATTCATGTATAAAAATTAAAAACAACAGCTGTGAGATCGAGGATTTCGTCGAAACTCATCTTTGCAGGCTGTGTGTGATATATACGTACCTGGTACGAGTTTGACGCCTGCCGCTCCTTGAAGCACTGACATCGAAGAACTGTAACCCGTGGGGTTGCGCAGTGTGCAGCCCTGTTTGGAAGAACCTGGGAAATCGTCTTATCCACTCCCGCCAAATGTAAAATTTGAGCGCCCGCCAAGCGAGCTGCAGCAGTACTCGGATCGAGCTCAAACCTCGAACAATCGTGTCCGGACGGGCTTTTCCTGTGTCGGTGTACCTTGGCGTTTTGCCGAAAAGTGCTGGTATGAAGAGATATGTTGCACAAAATTTTGCGACTGCTGTCGCTGGCTTGTGTGTGTGTGACTGCGTCTTTGTATGCGTAACGGTTTTCGTGTCAACTGGTGGGGCGTTTTTGTATTCACGGCTTTCGGGAGAAGCGTTGTATCCACAACGGCTCTATCGTATATATGAACCTGTGCCGTCGTCTTGGTGACCTACGGGCAGTTTTGGCGATGACGCAAGGGCAACTACTAGGACTTTCCGGCTGAAGTTAATAGTTGGCTGGACTTTCCGGCTAGTTGTGAATAGTTGGCTGGACTTTCCGGCTAGTTGTGAATAGTTGGCTGGAATTTCGGGCTAGTTAGGAATAGTTGGCTGTTCGAAAGTACGCCAACTACTGCTGTAACTGACTTATCAATAGTTTCATGGATACAAAAACACACCTCGGGCCTCACCCGCGCCAAGCCAGATAGAAACACGCGGAACTACGCAACTTATACAAACACGCGGAACCCCGTATTTACCGGACGGAACTGACCGTAGTAATATATACGTAAAGCAAAAACATACGTAACTGCTGTACGAGTAGTCGGCGACGTATATGTAGTCAGTCAACCCGCACCCCTATTTTTTACTGTGGTGTGCATGCCTTCTAGTACTGCAAAATGTATCCACTCTTGAGTCCCAACAGTTGTGTCTCTCATGCGCGAGTGCCGTCTGCGGCATGACTCATAACCACGCACTAATGCTACAACTCGTACCGGTACGTTTTTTTTTTTTCCGTAGGTTTGAAGTTTATTTTCTCTCTTGTCAGTGCTTTCTTTCCCCCGTTGGGGTTGAGAGCAAATACGAACTGCTTTGGTCTTCCTGTCTACCGCTGAACGTTCGCCGCGATTGTGGGCCTATTCATTAGGCGTGCTCGTTCTTCTTCTTGCAGCCTTGTACACTTCGGACACATGATTATCTAAGTAAGATCGTACGGATCCTTACCCATCGTTGTGAGATCTTGTTCTGGATCTGTGCAGTGCAGATCCAACCCAGGAAGAAGGTGCTACAGTAGATCATGCAGAACGTCCGGCTCTAGATCACGAAGAACGTGCTAGATCATGCAAAATGTCCGGCTCTAGATCACGAAGGACGTGCTAGACATGAGCTAGATCGTGCAAATCAGGAACCTACTGTATCTATCTACCCTCAAAATATCTTCTGCAGACGATGAATTAGTGCAAATCGATCATCTGCCCGAGGCGTGAGCAGCTCTTGTTAAAAACCAGCCGTTTTTTTTATACTATAATTAATAATACCCACCAAGTGACGGGCACGTTATTGGTACCAGTATCTCGTAACTGGTAAAAACCAGGTAGCTTTTACGTATGGCGGGGGGGACCATAGTAAATAGCACCTACGGTACACACAAAAACCCATATATTTACCTATTTTTGCTAACAATATTTGGTCCTATTTGCTATTTTATTATTATTATTTTTTTTTTGGCCCCCCGTAATACGAAGTAGTTGTTTACGACATCCCACGCGATTTGCAGGTGGACTTTCATTTCAACACTACAGCGGAATCAGGCGATCTTAGAGCGCATGTTTTTTTTTTTTCCCTTTTTTTTGTGTTGTATTTTTTCACCCCGTTTATTTTCTGCCCCCCCCCCCCTTTTCCCCTCTTTTCTATTATTAATAGTAGCCGTGGCTTAGATCCGGGACTCGGCTCGAATCCGGGGTCACACAGCAGGCTCCCCCCACCCGCCGCCCCCCCCTTGCTTCGGTGTGTGCAGCGCATTTTTATGGTGTGAAGGATTCCGCCCTTTATTCCCTCGTCGACTGGCGTCGAATATTTGACCCTAGACCATGAACCTGTTTCACCACTTTGGGCTTTCTGTTTTGTCTCAAATGGTGAAGCTGTTTTTTAGCAACATCTTTTGTGTCTCACACACACACTGTCTCACGCAGAAAGGCAGATTTTTGCCTCCGTTCCAGCTAGCTAGACGTGCGCTCCTTTAGTAAGGAGCAAACACCCCACACGGTCAGATTCACATTGAACACATAAAAATGAAAAAAAAAATGTTGGTTTGTATATACCGAAGTACCAGGTATATACTTCGAAGTATTAAAATAGATTTGTCGGTTTATCAGTCTCATGGGTTTCTTTCGTGTTGGATTATTTTTTGTTTTGATCGTTTGTTTCTTGATGGTTGATATATCTTTTTTTGTCTTTCGTCTTTTGTCGTTTGTCTTTTTTTCCTTTTTTTTTTTTTTTGTCTTTTTTGTCTTTTGTTTTTACCTTATCACAGAGACCGGCGCGCTGGACTACCTAACGGAAGGCCTCTCCCCCAACGGTGGCGGGAGGCGATGCTCGACGTCCTCAGTAGGGTCGAGGTCGGGGGCCGGGGACCGCGACTCGCTGCTCCCCCCCGCTCCGGAGTCGGCCTCGAGCGGCTCGGGGGGGCGGGACGACGATGCACTCTCGACGTGCACGAGGGAGGTGTGTGTGGCAGACCGCGTTTGGAAAACGTAGGGTATGCATGTATTGCGCGAAGCCGTGCTGGTCTATCATACGTACGTACTGTAGGGTTTTGTGCTCGTTGTTGCGTTTTTTTTCATCAAGTGATTGTCCTCACTTTTGTTTCTTCCAACATTTGTTTTGTTTTGTTTGTTTCTTGGTTGCGTTGCTTGGTTACCTGTTTGGTTACCTGCTTGCTTCCTTGCCTGTCCAGTGCCCTTAGTCGCTTGTTTTCTTTTCGAGTGTGCCGACGCGCTTGCTTCTTAGCCTATCCAGGGGTGCCACCATGACTGGCTTGTTGTACTTGCTTGGTTCATAGACTCAGAGTCATGCATGTGACTCGCTGAGTAAAACGCATGTGTGCGTAAGCTCATTTTCGTTTTTCCTTGGAAGCGTCGTGTAGCGTAGTGCATTTGAACGATAGCCCTCCGCGCCCCCCTCATTTGACGCTGTCATCCATATGCAAACCCGCCTCGCAAGCAGTTCTTAGTAGACTGCAGCTCGCCCTTCACGCGACACGCCCAACACCTCACGGCGCTCCACGGTTTGGCGCAAGCAATGTCTGCCCGGTCGGTCAAAACTCGACGTACTCCGTCCCGGCGTTGTGTGCATGCGAGGGTCTATTGTCATACGACTACGGCCATGCATGAAAATGAAGTACCCCCGCGTCCCGGCATTGCTGAAATGTGAGGGTCTATGATCATACGACTACGGCGATGCATGGATATCGAGTCCCCCCCGCATGGCGTCTTTTCATGCACCCCTGACTGTATTCTTCTGTTCGTTCACTCTTTGCCCTTCACCGTTACCGCTACCCTGTTTGGACCTCCCGACCGATCGACCTACCGACGGACCCGACATTTTGATTGGCGATGCGAAACAGGACTCCGGCGGTCTGTCCCCAATGCGTCGCAAGTCGCCGCCGCCTTCTGGGTACCTCACGCCCCCGTCGATGGTGGCCGGGGAGGGTGGGAGCGCGCCGAAGCCCAACAGCGGCCGTTCGTGGGTGGCACCTCAGTTCGTCATAGGTGTGTGCCGGTGGTGATGGTGGTGGTGATGGTGGTGATGGCGGTGGCGGTGGTGGTGGTAGTGGTGGTGGTGGCGGTAGTGTTTGTGTTGGTACTGTTGTTGTTGTTGGTGGTGGTGGTGGTAGTTGTGGTGGTGTTGGTGGCGGTGGTGGTAATTATATTGGTGGTGGTGGTGTTTGTCGTCGTCGTTGTTGTTGCTGTTGTTTTGCGTAGTTGTTTTTGTTGCGCATGGTGTTCTTGCAGTTGTTATTGGTGACATTGACTCCTAGCCATACCCAGTCCGTGGTCGCAAGACAGCCTCCATGACTCATTAGTTGTAGAGTGTGGAGTAATGCAGCACAACATGAAACACAGAAATAACAGCATACCATGTCCGGAGCAAACCCGCCCGCTGCTGTTCTGCTGCGGGTACGAGCATACTTTAAACAAGTAATTGTATCAAATTGAGGCATGTAGATGAATATCACGGGGGACCATAGTAAACAGGACCAAATATCGTAAGTGAAAAACAAAAGTAAAATATATACCAGTAGGTTTTTGTATTTACCGTAGGTTCTGTTTACTATGGTCTCCCGTGATCGTAAGATTTTATCCATATACAACAACTACGTACATAATAATTTCACAAACAGCGTTTTACTAGACTACTACTGCTGTAGTTCATCACTTGTACAGGGCAACTATAATATCCCCTTCTTCAAGGTATGCATCTTCCGGGTGGTGTGTATTTCCGATTTTCCGATTCCGAGTTTGGTCCCGATATATTTCGATTCGGTCCCGATTTATTCACCGATTACGCTCCCGATTCTGGCCCCATTCTCGGTTCCCGTTCTCAGTTCATATATATTTTACCCATGATATAATTCCGTTCTCCGATCTTCGATTACGTTCACGTTTCTGTGCGCCTTTACTTCCCCTTTCGTGTTTCCTCATTTTTTTTTTTTGCTGGGGCGGCTTTTGTCTAGACTCTGAAAAGCATACTCCGAGCACTCTCCTCGAGGACACGCCCGCACACGGCAAGGAATCGTCGCCGCTGCCGCTGTCTTCGTCGCTGTCGCCGTCGGTAGCGGACATGGCCGGCGGGTCCGTCGGTGATGCTCTCACCCCCGTCGGTAAGGGTCTCAAGCCCTCTCCCTCTCAAGGGTCGGGTCAGAGGATGATGCCTAGGGTGAGTGGCTCGACAGGTCGTGATATTTGGTTGAGTAAAGAGGCGTTTGTAAAGGGAGGGAAGGGGAGGAAGTTGGCCGAGGGGGGAGGGGGGAGGCGTGCTCGTTTGTTGCTTGCCATTTTCATTTTACCATTAACCACGGATCCCTTTCAAGACGACGGGGGTTGGGGATTCGGGGGGGGGGGGGGGGGTGTCGTATTTGTCTTCACGCGGTGAAAATATTTGTTTTGGAGTCAGGTCGCGTTCGCCTATTTTACCATGCGCAAGCGGAGCTTTCTCTTGGGAAGGAGGAGAAGGGACACCTATTTGGGATGGGATGTGGGACGGGATGGGATGGGACTTTTGTTTTTTTTATGGTGTTCTTGTAGGTTAACGCTTTTAGGACTGCAGTCCCTTTATGGGGACACGTTACTTAGAATTAGAGCCAAATATATGGTTATGTGCACTGGAGTATTAAAAGGGTTAAGCGGGTGGGGGCGCTGGGCCTGCACCGCTACTATTCATACCTCTATCTCCTTCGTGGCCTTGAGCCCCTCTCGTTTATGTGGGCCGTTCTGCTCGCGACAATGTTAATGTTTTGGCCTTGAGGCGCCAACTTCAGGCTGGCTGCCCGACCCCGCCCCGCTCTGTGCGTGTGCCACTAAATGCATGTATGGCTCAACACCGCACCCCCCCCCCCGCCCTATTCACGTACGTTTTAAACGAAATGCGGATGTTTGGTGCTGTTGTCCCTCCCTCGATCACAACCCGCAGCCCGCTAGGCAACTAAGTTTTGTTGCCTCTGCCCTTGTCTCTTTGCTTGCGTCTGTCTACCTGCCGGGCCCTTTTTGTTCTTGTCTCATCGCTTTCGGCGCCGCAGCTTGGGTATTCCCCTCCTAGGCACAGCGTTGGCTCCTCCTCCAGACGCTCGTCAAGCTCGGCGTTCAGCCTCGGCACGGCTTCAGCGCGTCGCGGAAATACAAGGACTCGCGGTGGCGGCGGCGGCGGCGGCGGCAGCAGCAGCAGCGGTGGCAGCAGCAGCAGCCGCGTGAGCGGGGGCGGGGGCAGTGGCAGCAGCAGCAGCAGCGGCGGCGGCGGTGCTGGTGCTGGTGGCGACGTTGGTAACGGCGGGTCGCGGGGTAGCGGTAACACGGCCGTCGTGCGGACGGTTAGGGAGGGCGGGGCGGGAGGGAGCAAGGAGGAAGGCGGTGGAGATGAAGCCTCTTCTTCGCTGTCGCTGTCGTCGTCGTCCTCGTTGCCGTCTGTGTCTGCGGCGAACAACCATGAGAGCGCGGGGTCGTCGGCGGCGGAGAGGAAAGGGGGGTTGTTTGGTAGCGGTACGGGCGGCATCGGCATCGGCGGCGACGGTGACGGTGATGGGGAGGGTGAAACGGGGGGGCACCCTGGGAGAGAGGCGTCCTACGGGACCGTNGGTGGCGGCGGCGGCGGCGGCGGCAGCAGCAGCAGCGGTGGCAGCAGCAGCAGCCGCGTGAGCGGGGGCGGGGGCAGTGGCAGCAGCAGCAGCAGCGGCGGCGGCGGTGCTGGTGCTGGTGGCGACGTTGGTAACGGCGGGTCGCGGGGTAGCGGTAACACGGCCGTCGTGCGGACGGTTAGGGAGGGCGGGGCGGGAGGGAGCAAGGAGGAAGGCGGTGGAGATGAAGCCTCTTCTTCGCTGTCGCTGTCGTCGTCGTCCTCGTTGCCGTCTGTGTCTGCGGCGAACAACCATGAGAGCGCGGGGTCGTCGGCGGCGGAGAGGAAAGGGGGGTTGTTTGGTAGCGGTACGGGCGGCATCGGCATCGGCGGCGACGGTGACGGTGATGGGGAGGGTGAAACGGGGGGGCACCCTGGGAGAGAGGCGTCCTACGGGACCGTTTCGCATATTTTCATGTCTGGAGCCACCAGCGTTGATGCAAGGTGCGTGGTGTTGTGTTGCTGCTTTCCCTGGTGGTGGTGGTGATGGTGGTGGTGGTGGGGGGGTGGTGGTGCTGATGCTATCGTCATTTGTATTTTTGCGTCATTTTTGTATTTTATTCTGCAAGTCCGACCAGGTTTGAAGTGGGTGCTCGCAATCCTACTTGGGGTTGGCGTACTCTTAGAAAGTTGCCGGGAGGAATATCGGATAGCTGGACCATTCAAGTGCTGACGAAAATGCCGTCTTGGTCCGCATTTGATTTTGTTTTGGGAGACTGGTGGGCCCACTCCGTGCCAAACAGGGGGGTGTTGGTTCTTGCTCTGATTCCCATGCGCCAGAAAATGGTCTTCGCTCGTTGAGCATTGCCTTGTCGCGGCGCCAACAACTGTTGACCAAGGTACTAAAGGAGTCACCGAGTCACTGGCCTTTGATCCTCGTGACGAATGTAGGACACGCGCGGCCGGTCTATCTCGCAGCTTGCTTGCAGTGCTGAGTATCATATCAATCATTAGATCGGTTGAGCTCTCAGCAGCTGATGTACTTATTTGTGCTATTTTGGTTTATACAACTGCTCCGCCCCGGGGCGAAGTGGCATAGGAATAAACCCTCTCTTGCGTTTTGGATGTAGATGTGTTTACCTCACCGGCCATCCCCTCCCTAGCGCACGCGCGCGTGTGAACGTAAAGAAGCCCCCCTCACGTCGTTGCACCTGGTCATGATAAAATTTCTCCCCCCCCCCCCCGAAAAGTGCTCCGTCTCGAAAGGGATGCGTGGTCAATGGTCAAAGCCAAGGCAAGCAAAAATGAGTACCCCCCCCCCAAGGGATGCGTGTCAATGGTCAAATGCACTGGTCAAGCAAAAATGAGACCCCTACCCGCTCTTCACCCCCACACCCCGCCCTTTTTTTCCCCAACCACCGTCAGTTGCCTCATTGTCCCCAACCCCCTCCCCCCTCCCCCTTTTCGCCACCCTCCCCCCGTACGCCTTTTCTGCCTTTCATCGAACTCCCGCAAAAATGTCTTTCGCAGAGGATCGCTCCTTGCGTCGAACACGGGGGATGGCGTCAGCGTTCCACGCAAGTCCGAGGAAAGCATGTACTTCGCCTCCAACGCTTCCACAACCGCGGTGCACGCGGGCTTCGCTTCCAACGCTTCCACCACCACCACCGTCGCGCCTGCTGCTGCTGCTGCTGCTGCTGCTGCTGCCGCCGGTGCCTCTGCTGCCGAGAATTTTCTTGGGAATGCATCGGGGTTTACGCTAGGGAAGGAGGCCCTCGAGGGGGGGGGGAGGGGGAGGAAAGGGGACGAAGGGGACGGGGAGGAGGGGGGCGCGGGCAAGCGCGGCGGTGATGTCGGTGGTGGTGGCGGTGGCCAGTCGAAAATGGTGTTGTCCGCTGCTGACCCCTCTGTGCTTATGCTGCCTCCGAGAGTGGGCGACCGGAAGCTTGAGCACGACAAGGAGCGCCGGATGGGAGTTGCTAGCGACCTGGAGGCCGTCGTTGCGGTGAGAGCTGGGGAGGGCGGTGCGAGGACGGCGAGGGGGGAAGGGGAATTGTGTGTATGTGATGGCTGGGACAGGCGGGTGGGTGGGTGATGGTGGTACACAGTGTTTTTTTTTGCCGGTGATGCGCCCGCCTGTTGTAGCGGAGGGGGCGCCGGATCGAAGTTGTGTCCACTGCTGTTATCGTCGTTTCGTGCTCGCGATTGTTGTCACTGGAGTTATCGTCGCCTCTTGTTTATCTTCTTCGTCTTCGTTTTCATGATCATTTTCGTGGCTAGTATCGTCGTGGATGTCGTTTTCGCTCTTCCTCCCTGGCGTCGGGGTCTAGCCGCGCGCTGTGGGGATTGGGTCGATCGTGCGTCATCGTCCGGGGGGGCCCCTCCCGTCTCTCGCGTACTCGTTTTTTATTTTTTTTATTTGCATGTGTGTGCTGACCCTGCCATTCGCCCATGCTTACAGAGAGGTACGTACACAATAGACTTACAGTTGCCGCTTGCAATAACGTTGATGTCGGTATGAACACTGCTGTAGGGTAAAAACAAAGATTGAGGCCAATATTTTATGGCAACATCCAGTATTACCAGGTAGACAGTAATCGTCAGCAGTTGTCAGTAATAGCCAAGAATAGTCAGTAAAAGTCAGTAGTAACAGCAGTAGTCAGCAGTAGTGAGTAGTAGTCAGTAGTAGTCAGTAGTAGTCAGCAATAGTCTGTAAAAGTCGGTAAAAGTCGGTAATAGTGAGTCAGACATATTTCGGCCAGAAAATGGTTTACCTCCCTATCGTATGACGTCATAACACGGAAAACACGTACGTATTCCAAACTGAACTGTACGAGTATTATCATTAAAACCTTTTAACCCTAACACAGCAGTACGGAGGCATTCTATTAATAGCGCAAACATCGTAAACATCACGTAAATTGGCTGCTCAGTTGACATTGCACCCACTCACCCCCTCCCTCCCTCCGCCCTGCCAGGAGCTGAACCGCCGCAAGAGTCTGCTCGGCTGGGAGGACGGGGAGGCTGCGTCTGAGTTTGGCGAGGCGTTTCCGTCGGAGGGCGCCGGCGACGCCGCTGCAGCCGTCGACGGAGCTCGCGGGGCGGACGAGGAAGAGATGAGCACGCCTAAGCGGTAAGTTAGATGTCGGTATGCTTCTGTGTCCTCGTTTATAAAGTAGCGGCGGCGTGGTCGCCTATCGCCTTGTAGACGAAGGCGTACGTAGTCAGGGCCACGGCAAAGGGGAAGCCTGGTAGGTATATAGGAGTTAGGGTTCGTGTTTTTGTTTGGCACTTTTGAACTACTCGCACCCACGTTTTTTTTGAACGGAGTACACGGGATTACTGATCAGTAGGATCGTTTTCTTTGCCTTGCGACGAGTACCAACTGTTTACAAGTAGGAGTATAACCAGGAGCGTCGTTCTTTTTCATTTCCTTTGTTTTTGTGTTGTCGGGTCGAAAGGGTGGTTCGGGGTTAGTAGGGTTAGAGTTGGGGATTGTCCGGGGTTGTTTGTTTACCCTACGTACACAATGCAGAATGCAGGGCGAGTCAAATGACATGTGCCGTCCTCATGCGTCCCCACGACATACTTTTTTCACGTGGGACTGCTGTAGCGTAGTGGTTTTCCCAGCAAGGGTTTTGTTATTTTTGGCCCCTCAGTGGAAGCGTTGGGAACTACTGAGTATTTGTTGTATTTTTGAGAGGATGAGTTGCTTGCTTGCTTGCCGTCGGTGGTGTGCTTGTCTTTGTGTACAGATTGCGCAGCTTGCGTTGTTTGCCTGGGCAGCGAGTTCGGCCTGCGTTGTGTCCGTTTTTTTGGCTCTGGGTTGGCGGAGAGACGAAGCCGGCTCTCGTCCTGACAATGTTTATGTGTCCTAGTGGTTCGGAGATCATGTTTATATCTAATATTTTAATAAGGGCTCATCTTAATGAACATCGCTTTTTATTGAAATGGGAAATTAATTTTTGTTTTTGGTTTGTTTTGAATACGATTTCCCTGAAAAAACGTGTTTGGGTCTTTTCGAGGAATGGTGTATTGCGTAAAGAAAACGAATAACGCACAAGGGTCTACGAACACCCGTGAGCAACCAACGAGGCGACCTACGGCCTGTGTGTGTCCTCCCCGGGGCGCCGCTGCCAGCGGAAAATTATGTCTGCCGGCACCGGCTAGGAGGCTATCACTCTAYAGATGTCTTGGGTGGGCTGAGCGCAGCCCCGAAGCC
This sequence comes from Saccharina japonica, assembly GCA_008828725.1. Classification (NCBI taxonomy): domain Eukaryota; class Phaeophyceae; order Laminariales; family Laminariaceae; genus Saccharina; species Saccharina japonica. The sequence continues at coordinate 17,945 of MEHQ01000557.1, read as the reverse complement.
CAACGCGGGCAGCAGCGACGGGGATACAGCGATCGAACTTCTACGCCAAGTCGCGACCTGGTCGGTGCTCGTGTGGTTTGGGAGGCAAAGAGGGGTGAACAATTGGATTTGCGACGGCCTATCTTATTTTTTAGGCGCCGCAAGCGGTCTACCCTATGCTAGGGGCCGTCGGACCTCGCGCTCCGGCTGATCCGGTGGCCGTGCCTCTCGGGAATGGTGGATCTCGCCTCTGAATCAGTCGACGACATGGCTCAAGTTTGCGTGGCTTCCTTCGGTTTCATGGAACACGCCACGTCGAGTTGGATGTCGAGTTGGATGAACTCCCCAACTCAATAAAACGAAAGAGCAAACGAAGTCCCAAAATACTTCTGGTGGAATTCCGTTTTATTGAACTACTCAGTTTTGAAATCGAAATATCTTGCTGGTTATTCACTTTTCGACCAATCAAATGCAAATCGAAACAAACGAAAAATAAAAAACTCAAACAAACGAAAGCAAATGTTCGTTAATACCGGCCTAATCTCACTCGTTCGCTGTCTACTATTTCCTGTTGTTAGTGGTGTGCTTCCTCGTGATGTCCCCCGCCATCTGTCAACCAAACACCTACGTATGCATTTTGCACGGGGTCTTCTCTAAATCTTCCCCCCCCTCCCCACATGCTCCGTCTCGAAAGGGATGCGTGGTCAATGGTCAAATGACTAAGGCAAGCAACAAATGAGTACGGCCCCCCCTCCCCACACACGACTACGGCCATGCATGATATTGAGCACCCCCCGAGTCTATGGGTCAAATGACTACGGCAGCATGCATAATGAAGTACGCCCCCCCCCCRCCTCCACTAGCCTCTCCCCTCCTTCCCGCGTTGCTTGTTTTATTGTCTTTTTATACTCCCCCCTGAACGCCCCCGCCCGCCCCCTGCCCCGCTTGCAGAAAATCCGGTGGGGCCCGGAGACCGATCGGGGGAACGGCGACGGAGTTCCGTATCGGCGCTTCGCCCGCTTGTTTGCTGCTTAGCTTGCTGCGCCGCCGCCACCGCTGGGAAGAGCGACAGTTCTCTCCCGGCCATGAAAAATGCCCCGGTGCACTCTCCAACGAGCGGAGAGGAGCGACGCGAATCGCCGTCGGTCGAAACGCCCTCGGATGTGACCGCGGCGCAGCCGCCTGCCACTGCCGCTGCAGCTGCCGCTGCCACCGCCACTACAGCACCTGCCAAGACCGAGGTGGTATCGCCCCGGGCGGCACCCACGCCTGTAGCTGGCGCTTCGCCCGATGTGGCCGTTATTGCTTCCCCGAGGAGGGCTGACACGGCATCGGCGGAGGGGGCGGATGGTTCCCCGGTGCTAACGCCGAAGGAAGAGGCGGCCGGGAGCGATGTTTTGAAGGTTCTGTCTGCCAACGGCGCGTCGGAAGGGCCTGAGGTGGAGGAGGAGGAGAATCATGCCGATCTGCAAAAGGAGACGATTGCGGCGGCCGCGGCGGCGAGGACGGCGAAGACGTCGGCGGTGGAAGCGGAGGCGGTGGCGGCCGCGTCGGCGGTGAAGGTGGCGGAGGCTAAGGCCGCGGTGGCGGAGGCGGCGGTAGCGAAGGCGGCGGCCGCAAAGCTGGCGGTGGTTGCGGCGGCGGCTAAGGCCAACTCCCCCAGAGTGGTAGCCCCGTCGGCCTCCCCCAAGGCGTACCCGGCGACAGCTACTTCTCCCAAGTTAGCGACGTCTCCTAGACCGGCGGCGGCGGCGCCTAAGGGAACACCGTCCGCTAGGGTGGCGGCAAGTGTCACCTCCACGAGAGCGGCCGCCGCGGCGGCGGCGGCGGCGCAGCCGCACGCCTTGAGGGTGTTGGCGTCCATGCCGAATTCACCCAAGATTGTGGCCACGCCGAGCTCGCCCATGTCCCTGATGACGCCGGGCGGGTCGAAGGCGTCCAAGAGGGCGGCTCTTTTGAGGGGTATGGCCACGCCGAACTCACCGCGACAGTTAGCGCAGCCAGGCAACTCTCACTTGGCCGAAGGGACTCCGACTTCCCCGTGGGCTTCGCCATCGCAGAGGTCGCCCAGGATGGAGGCTCTGGCGAGCTCGCCTAAGCCCACGCCGATCCTGAGCCCATCAAAGGGGACGGTGCTGGCGGCGTTGACGCCGGATACTGCGTCTTTGAGGGTGCATGCAGGGCCGTCTTCGCCGAGGGCTGCTGCTGCTGCGTTCTTGATATCGCCCAGTGGGTCATCCGCGAAAAAGGGGGGGTCTTTCAGACAGCAGATGGGTTCTCCCGCCTCCCTCAGGGGGGCGGTGATGTCGAGCTCCCCTAGAGTCGGGACGGTGGGGAGGCAGCAGCTGGGGACACCAGCCTCGCCGAGAGGGACTGTGAAGCCGAGCTCGCCAAGGGCCGGGGCTGTGAAGCCGGGCTCGCCAAGGGCCGGGGCTGTGAAGCCGAGCTCGCCAAGGGCCGGGGCTGTGATGGGCTCGCCTAGGATGGTGTCTGAAGCAGTGACGGCGGGAACCGTCGACCTCGCCAAGGGTGAAAGCGGCTGCTGGACACTGCGCGCCGACCAATCCTTCAGCGGGCTTAGAATTGCTGCTACCGCCAAGGCCAGAGAACGCGGTGGTGGTGGTGGGTGGTGTGTTGTGGGGTGGTGTGGTGGCATGGTGGGCGGTGGGTGCTGGAAAATGGTAGTGGTGGGAGTGCTGGTGGTGGCGGTGGTGGTGGGGGTGGTGATGGGAGGGGTGAGGGCTCAAGGGCGTCGCCGTCCCAACGGCGGGACGCTGGTGGAAGCTCTTCTCGCATCGACGCCATGTGCTCGGACATTCTCACCTCTTCCGACTTGGTGACATCGATCCAGGTGAGACGGTTACGGGCGATAGGGTGGTGGGATGGGATGGGATGGAATGGGATGGGATGGGGTGGGATGCGGTGAGATAAGATGGGACGGGATGGGACCGGATGGGATGGGATGTGGTGGCATGTGGTGGGATGTGATATGATGCTGTGGGATGCGGTGAAATAGGATGGGATGGGACGGGCTGGTATGGGATGAGATGGGTGTGGGGTAGTGTGTGGTGGTGTGGAGTAGGGTGGAATGCGATGAGATGGAACGAGACAGAGATAGTGGAAGAGTGCATTTATGAAGGAAAGGGTTGTTTCTGTTGTTCACCCTGTTTTGATAGCCCGAGGCCGTCGCTCGTGGTTGATTTGCTGCTGTATCGATTGTCACGTGCTTGGTGCCCATAGACTAGACCCTCACAGCAGGGGTGTAGGTTCCTATTATTCCCGAAAGGCCGTGTGAGCCATGTGAGCCGTCCGGTCGTACACTGATCCCCGCTAGTTTTTTTTTCTGATCACCCACCCTTTCCATCTTTCTCTCCGAATGCAGGAAAGCGCCAAGAATGCTCCACCCCTCTCCGGGGTCCCCGCCGCCACTGCTGCTACCGCCAACGCCATCGGCACAGCCACCGCCACCGCTACCTCCGCTCTCGCTGACGTAGCAGATGACGTAGTCTCGCTTCCTGCGAGCGCGGGCACGACCGATGCCTGCCCTGAGGATTCCGCTGTCACGCCTGCGATCGGAGACGGACAGGTAATGGATCCGGCTCTCGAGCGTCACGACGCTGCGGTTACCCTCTCTGCCGTGCGGGTCGAAGCTCCGTCGGATTCGGCCACCGGAGACGAGCAGTCGCCCCGCCGCCGGATATTTTCGGACGCGAGGAAGGGCAAGACGGGCGCCGGTAACCGCCGCCCGGCAGCGGCGGCGGCGGGTTTGGGCGCGGCGGCTGCGCCTGCCGCTTCTTCCCCCCGCAAGGGCAAGTACCAGGTGAAGGACTCGTTCAACCGCCTCAAGGGCTGGATCAACGGAGGCTTTGCTGGAAGCAATAGCCGCAAGAACCACGCCAACAATGACCGGTCGCGTTCCATGTCTCCGAAGAGGAGGGTCGGCGGCGGCGGCGAGAAGTGGGACCGCGGCCGCAATAACGCCTCCGCCGCGGCTGGCCCTGGTTCCATGCCGGGAGGCGGTGCCCCGAGGGGGGTAGTCGACTCGAAAAACCTGACGCCTAACGCCGCCGTGGACCGCGCGGCGGCGCGCGTGGAGGCCAGGAAGACGGCCGAGCGCGAGGCTGTGAGGGCGGCGAAGGAGGCGGGCGCGGCCCTAGCGCGGCAGGAGCGCTTGGCCAGGTCTCCCAAAATGGCCGCCAACGCGCCCAACCACTCACAGCAGCAGAGCAAGGCCCCGCGCAGGAAGGCTGCCCCGAAGAGGACCCCCAACCCCTCGGGGTCTGCGGAGGAAGAGGTTGCGTCGGCCGAACCCGGTGTGGGCGTGGACAAGGGCAAGGGCAAAGGGAAGGGGAAAGGGAAGGGGAAGGAGGCGTCGTCTACCTCTGAGAAGAGGGGACGGTCGCTGATGCGCCCCTTAGAGATGGCTGTGGCGGGATCGTCGTCGTCACCGTCTCCCTCCCCGTTGCTGCTGTCGCCCGACGCGCGCGAAATTGAATGGGCCACGGCAGCCGCGGCTGCTGCGGCTGCTGCAGCTGCTGCGGCCGTGGCGGGTGCCGGCGTGACTCCCCGGAAGTGCAAGGTTCCGGCGTCGGCCGCGGCGACGGCCGCCGTGGCCGTGGCCTTGTCTCCCGCTTCCGGCAGGATGGCGGTGGTCGAGCCCGCGGTGTCCTTCCCGCGGCCCGGCTCGAGAGTCAAGACCATGAATGCGGCGAGGTCTCTCGGGGCCACTGTCCCACCGCTGTCGGGGGCTAGCCGCGCTGTCGGCGGCGGTGCCAGCGGCGGTAGTGGGAGCGGCAGCGGCAGCGGCGACCGTAAGGCGAACAGGTCCCCCAGGACCGGAAGACCACCCCCTCAAGCGGGGACTGCAGCCGCCGCGCCGCCGTTGGAGTCGCCCCGCATGATAAGATCGCCCAGGGCGGCCGCGCGCGAGTCTCCGAGGAGCGGCGGGTACTCTAGCGAAGACGCGAACTCGACGCCGAGGGGCCGAAAGTCGGGGAGGGCCGTTAGGGTCGCGTGAGGTAAAAAGAAGGGCTTGCCCAAATTGGTCGCTGAATAGCAATGTGTACCGGGTACGCGGTACATGTAATATGTTTTTTTTATTGTATTGAACCTTTCATAAAAATATATAAAAACAAAATGGCGTCGTGGCAGAGCGTACGTGCCCTTTTTTTCTGGCTCGCACTTGACCATGATCGTTGGGCGTTGGACGTTGCTTATCTTTTTTGGTGGTGTAGGGGTGAGCGTACGTGCCCTTTGTTTCTGTCTCGAACTTGACCATGATCGTTGGGCGTTGGACGTTGCGTATCGTTTGTGGTGGTGTAGGGGTCTTCTGCCGCGCGCCGCTTTGCTATTGGCGCGATCCGCCGTGGAGGGAGGGTTTAAGGTTGAGTTGACCGCGATTCTGAATCGGCGGGGGGGGGGGGGGGGGGGGGGGGGGGGGGGGGGGGCGGGGGGGGGGGGGGGGGGGGGGGGGGGGGGGGGGGGGGGGGGGGGGGGGGGGGGGGGGGGGGGGGGGGGGGGGGGGGGGGGGGGGGGGGTTGATGGGCCGTCGTTGCGGTAGGAGAAGCTGGGGGTCGATTTGACGGAACTACGCCAAAGGGTGCTGGGTGGCTGCGTGGGTAGGGGAGGGCGGGAAGGTAATCCGGTTAGATTTGGCTGTGATGCCTACCCTCTCCCATTGCACCGTTGCTTCCTCTTGATTGTTTTGTTAAGTTTTTATTTTACTAAACAGGTTCAGATTTTTGTTTTGCCCTTGAAAGCGGTGTGGGAGATGTGTGGCAAGCGAGGCTGCGGGAGACATCACATTGTTTGTGCTGTGTTGTCTGTCTGCTTGTAACGTGCTCCTTTGTGTCGCTTTGTTGCGGGGTTTCCCCTCTTGCGCAGGTTTAGTTATGTAAGTGTTGGCTTGCTCGCCCTTTCCACTGACCTGCCCGAGCAGTTACGTTGGGGACAGTGGAGGAGGGGGGGCGGGGGTGGTGCTGCTGTTTGTCTGTCTGTGTCTCTTTCGAGGGATTTCTCCGCTCAATCACCGTGCTGCAACTATTTTTGGCACCAGCCACTGCTGCTGCTGCTGCTGCTGTAATTTTCGCTGCACTACGCGATATTTTGCTTGTTCGGGTGACACAGGCCGTTGTCGCCGTCGTGGTGAAGTAGTGGGCGGGGGTAGGGGGGGGGGGGGCGTGCGTTTGCTCAGCGTGACATCCGTTGAATCTAAGAAAGTAGAGATGCGTTGATTGGTCGTCGAACCTGTGGATACTTGAGCACGGAGAGTTGTTATGTTAGGGAGTTGATGCTACACCTCCCAAGATGAAGCTATGTTATTTGGGGGCGCGGCAGGGCTGGACGGTACCCACCCGCCACCCCGGTCGGTCGATGGGCCGCTCGCACATAGGCGTTGGCGGCGGAACCAAGCGGAATGCCCGGCGTGCTTGCTTTGAACATTCTCTGGAGGGACTTGGCGCGACGCACGTGGGAGTTGCCTCTTCTCGCGCATCCTAGTGTGGATGGAGTCGGAACGCTGAGCACAGCGAATGGGGGGCACTATTACTTGCTGCTGCGCTGTGACTCGCGCTTCAACAGAGTCGGGCACGGGGGAGGGGAGGGGAGGGTGCGGGGTGCTCCGGATGTTTTCTAGCTTTCTTTGTGCTTTGCAAACAACCGTGTTTTTTTTACGGCGCTCTCCGTCCGTTGCGTCCTGGGATTGTTCAAACCTGAGGAAGGGCAGGGGTGTCTGATGGCTTTCGGTGTTGGTCAAGGGGTGGGTGGGTAGGTGGGACTGGGGAAGGAGGAAGGGGAGGACGGGGTGAGGAAAGGAGAGGGGGGTAGTATTATCATATTACAGCAGTAAGTAGTGGCTAAAATATTGGAGTGTGTTTGTTCCATAGATGGATAGGCCAATCGGTCTATTCTGTTGATCGATGAATCGGTCGGCCGTATTGTCGGTCGGTTGGTCGTTCGGGTATGTATGTTTTTCTCGTCGCGATACTTTCACCCTTTCTAAGCATGTACACCCCCTTCTCCACTGGTCGTCATGACGGGCGAAAGGGAACAAAGTTAGTGCGCGTACATACTATTCGTATATATCTTGGCAGTTCCTGGGATGGATGGCGTTTTTTTTTTGTGGGGGGCAAGGGTAGGAATATGGACGTGTTGCTGGTAGATTCGAAGACAGAATATAGTAACGATAGCGCCCCTTGCACCTAGTTGTTGCACTACTACTACTATTACTGTAAAAGAAGCGGGGTGCACAATGTCCCTCCACGAATTGGTTGGTGGGTGCACGAAGCAAAAGGAACGGCAGAGACGCAAACGCGGGGTGGCCAGGCAGGCTGGTTGGGTCCCAGGAGGACCAGGCAGGCAGGCTTGTGTGTAAGAGGCGATGTGTACGGTATATACGAAACAATACATTAGTTACTAATCATGCAACATGAACAATATTTTATGTTGTGTACAATGGATATATAAGGAAACCTGGCAAATTGACCAACACATCATGTACGGTAACGGGCGAGATTGATATTACTGATGCCTTGGAAAAATTTGTTTTCCTCTGCAGAGAGGAAGAGCTCCAACTTCGGAATCGATTTGAAACACGATGCTTGTACGAATTTATCGGCGATATCATTTTTTGTGGGGATGACGACCTTTCTTGTGATTGTTGTTGAAAAATATACCTACATAATACCACCTGAACAAGTACTCGAGTGCGCAGCAGTTACTATGATTTAGTAGTGGCCGACCACGTTTCTCTCCGCCCCCCGTTGTATGAAGTAGACGTGTATCGATCTTTAGCAGAAATGTACTATTAATAGCTGCCGACACACATTTTTTCTGCCGCCCTCCAATGCAAAGAAGACGTGGCGCTACGAGTACGTACTATGATTATCAAATCGATGTTGTCGTTGTGGGTGCGACCCCGCGACGCAAATGTCCCTGCCAATGATCCAGATGATGACGTCATGTTACAGCAGCGTCCGCCTCTCGGGCCAGTGCCGAGTAGGTTCACCTCATTGCTGGTTGAGTTCGATGGAGAGATAGAGTTTCCTCCCGAAAGGCTGCCCAAGCTCTCGTCCGAGAGCTGCAGATTATCCCGGGTGTCCGATTTTGGACGCGTAGTGCATTGGTTAAGCGTAAGCCAAGCGCATAGCGGGCATCAGACAGGTACACATTTGACAAATGGACACATATCACTGGGGGTGGTTTTGAACTAAAAACCAGGTAAGAAGCCCTCTTGAGCATACGCCCAGCTTTCAGCCTGATTCGGCGTTCCATTGGCATAATGGCGTTCCTATGAAGGGAACCCATCCTCGATCTCCATCGTTCAAGCGGGAAGCTTCGTACAGCTTGACCCCCGTTGTAACGATAGACCCTCCGCGTAGCACTGGCCACGACAGTCGCTCACGCATCATTGTATTAACCCCTGGCAGCCAGCCCGCTGCAACACCCCCCCTGCCCGACGCATAACTATCGTCGGTGCAAAACGAGCATCCCGGTCACGGCCCGGTAAGAGCGTGCTCGCCTTCCTCCTCTACCCCCGTCGTCGGTCCGGCATTTGTAACACCCCCACTGTCCGACGTGTGGACTATCGTCGGCCCAGAAAGGGCTTCCCTGCCGTCAGGTGCGCCTTGGTTCCTTGGCGCCCCCGTCGCTGCAACACCCCCCCCAGCCCGGCGCGTGTAAGCGTCGGTACCAAGCGGGCATTCCATGCGATGAACCGATATCCCCTTCCTCCTCGGCTATCCGTCACTGCGATGCCCCTCCAGCCCGGCGCATGTGACCGTCGGTGCCAAGCGGGCATCCCGGTTAAGATCCGGTAACAGCGAGTGTGCCTTCCTCCTCCGTCCTACGCCGTCGGGCCGACGTTTGGTGGAGTGGCGACGCGCACCTTGTAAGGTGGCGAGACGTGCGTCCGTGCTGGCCATTGTCCATTCCTGAGACAGCAGAACTCGATCAACCGACGCCTCGTACTCCCAAGCGTTCCTTGTCCATTGTAGAACTCCGTCCGCGCGTCATGAAGCTATCTGCCTGACTCTTGCTCTTGCTGCGTCCTCTGCGCCGGCCAAGAAGAGCATTCCCACCGTCACAACAGCTGCGTGACGTTTTTGACCCAACAGCCCCGTGTCACTCAAACACAAAAACAAAGACGGGTCCTTCTCACAAGTCAGAACCCGAGACGGCGCTCACCTTCGCCGACCCGTTCGACAATAGCATGACAGGTGCTTACCTTTCGCCGTCGAAGCGCTACCGCCGAATCTACTTGCAACACGCACGAGAGATGCTTACCTCATCTCCCGATCGGCGGCGATTGACAAAGTGCTCACCTCACGTTTCAACCGAATACCTCCGAGTTACTCTACAACTTGTTGTTGATACACTGATAAACTCTCAAAATCTACAGAGCCCAAATCGCAACCAGGCCCGGGTTACCCTCGTGCGGGGGAATATCAGCCAGTCCTCCGGAACTTAAACCCGGACTCCAAATACTGAAGCTCCCAACAACCAGAATCCGGGTTGCCAGATTTCCAACACCCTGGGTCGCTGTTGATGGTGTTGTACCGGGTCGCGATTGATGATGCTGCCGACCCGACTGGTTCCTCGCGTCTCCGTGACGACCTGTTCTTCCACTGTCTTCGAAATGCTTGCTGTTTAGCTTGCCCTTCCGTCCCCGCGATCATATAGACCCTCCACGCGACGCTGGTCCAGACAGCCGTCGTGCATCTCAGTGTCCTAGCGCCCGCCCGACTGCAACACCCCCCCTGCCCGACGTATAACTACCGTCGGCGCAAAGCGGGCATGCTGGTCATAGACTACCGTCGGCGCAAAGCGGGCATCCCGGTCATAGCCCGGTGACAGCGTAGGGCGTTCTCCTCCTCGCCTTCCCGCTACTGTAACAGTCCAGCGACCCGGGGACCGTGTTCCAGCAGTCCTGACGATTGTGATGCTCTTCAGTGACTCCACAATATCCGTTTTTCCAGCAGCCCAACCCGATAATAGATGATGCGGCAATCCCAGCAAACGTTCTCCGCTGGTAGTTCCCATCGATATATATTATGATGTCTGTGGTGTGGCCCGCGCGCTCCCGAAAGAGCCACATTGCTGTCGTGGCAACCGGGTAGCTCCGACAGTCTCAACGAACAGTCAGTCAGTGTTGTTGTGATGATTTCGGAAAATGTGTCATTTCCGGCAATCTCCAGCGCATGTTCACAGCGATCTCGAACCGTCGTCCCTGTGACGTTTGCTACAATATTGTAAATATACATTTTGGGCAATGTACATTCCTATGGGCTTACGAAGTCTCGATGCTATTGCCCATCTTATCTATGCAAGGAAACTTCAGTACAAGAAAAAAAACTCTGGATGGCACACGGCTCTGATCCTACGGGTATCTCGTATTTAGTTTAGCCCTAGAATACACCTCATCACATTACCCCACCCTGGATAGTCGTGTATGCAGACCACACGACGGTCGATGGATGATAACGAAGTTCATCCCAAACAAAAGGGAAAGGGGGGTCGAAGATGCGGTTATTTGAAACAACGAAATGAGGCTGCACATTTCCCCACACCTCGGAGTGAGGCCTAGACATCACGTATAGGGTAATCGACAGGAGCGACCGCGGAACGAGGCGTCAAGACCAAAGCAGAAGAAAAGACAGGGGTCGAAATAAAGGAAAAAAAATACAGAAACCCAAAACGAAGGCAAATTATATACCAAGACAAACACAGAAAAGCAGACAGTGGGACTCAGAGTACAGCCTTGTGCGGGAGCTCACATGTCCAGGGGCCGCGCAGAACCCGGGAGTGTATGAGTGCGGGGACGATCATCGAATCATGGTGCAAACGATGGAGAGGTACGCAAAAGCAAATACTGAACTTCAGTACACGGCAATACTCATAGGATGGCACAAGGCTCGGGATCTACGTGTATCTCTTAACCCTTCAATAGCCCTATATATACACCTCATCATATACATCTGCTGTAATACCAGGTTGATAAACATCAAAACAAAACCGTATTACGGTGATATCGGTATTTTGGTATCGGTAACATGCCCGATAAGTTGCGAGTTGTGGTCCGTTGTGGTTCGCTTTTAGGGCGTGGGTGTTGGGGGTACTCTTGCAGAGGGGTGACAAATACCGAAATACCGGAACGCGGTAGTCCCGGTATTTCGGTATCGGTATGATACCGATACCGAACCCGTTTTTTACGAGTTTCGGTGTTGCATACCGATACCTCGGTATCGCATACCGACACCGGATTTCTGGTATTTTCGGCTCGGTTCGGTATCGGTATCCGTCACATAATGCAGCGTTTGTTTGTGGTATTCTACCGACGCATGCTACGGTGGTACTGCAGAGGCGCACCAAGTTTTTTTCTGAGGGTGGTCACTTGAGGAGCTTTACTCGCATGTCTCACCCAGAAACTAATTTGGGAGGCAAACAAAAGGGCTACCCGACGGACAGTCCGATGTCCTACGTAAGCATGCAATGAAAAATGAATCAAAACAATACTAAAGTTCCGGCGAGTTTGGGTTAGTGTCATGTGAGGCAATGGTAACGGACTCAGGAATGTCGGTGCTGGAAAGGGCAAGCTCCTCTATATACTAATAGCTCTTCTTCTTGTTTGTTGATTCTCCAGGGGGTGCTCGAGGCAGAGGAGAAAACACAGAGTGGGAGAGGTAGACCCTTCTGCACGGCGCAAGACCCAGCTCTTCCCGTTACCTATAGGATATATTCGTAGATACACGACCAGGAGACGCTCTGCAAGAACACTCCCAATACTACAGGAGCACGGGACCTATTCCCAAACGCGCGGTTATTCCGATAAGAGTACGTCATCTTGTCTCATGTGAGAACCGTCCCCACACGTATATAGTACTCTCTGTTCCCATACGAGTGCGTATTCAGTGCGATTATACCAGGGACACCATCACATTAGCCCACCCTGAATGGTCGTGGACCATATCATCCCAGAAATCCGAAAGGGAGATGGAAGGTGCGACTATAGAAAAACAAAAATAAAAGGGTATTCATCGACCCCACACCTCGTATTGAGGCTTCGACGCCTCACGAGTGCGATAACTGCTTTATAGGGGAAGAAAAAGCTACGGCATGCCAGCTTCTTGCCGTCGACGCTAACTGTAAGGGTGTTGCCTACTGAGCAATAGGGATACGATCGATCCACTACCCAGAGCCAAGGGTAATCCTTATAACTCCCCCCCCCTCTGAACGGCAGGATGTTTGGGACGTCGGTACCGTATACGGCCGTGCTTTGACCTACTACCCGCTTCGTTTCAATACCTGGGGAATCAGGGAGACTTTTGTGGACGCACGCGCAAGCGTTTCTAGAAAATAAACGTTTGAAGTGAGGTTCGAACCTGTGTCCTGCCGACGACGCCAATTGTCATGTGAGGCAATCAATGGTAAGGGACTGAGGGATGTCGGTGCTGAAAAGGGCACGCTCGTTTTTATACTACTGTCACTCTTGTTGTTTGATTCTCCAAGGTGCTCGAAGCAGAGGGGAGATAGCAGAGTGGGCGAGGTGGTGGTCCCCCAGAATCGCAGTTAGTCGGCTTTCCTATCCGGTTCCCATTCCTATTGGTGTTGCTGGTGGCCACGATGCCCGGTGACTGGTGGTGGTGAAAAGTTAATCATCTTGGGAGATAAATAATATGGGAAAAAAGTACAAAATGAAAAGTTGAAAAATATGGAACTTGACAACTCGGAAGCGCCGGCAAAAACCACAATAATATAACGGTAATAATATGTATAGTATAACCCCCAGCCCAGCTCCCCGTGCCATAAATACAACACCCCTCATCGAAACTGACCGAGTGCGGTTGTTTGTGCGTTTCGGTCTGCCACGTCTGTAATACTGCTGCTGCTGCTGCTGCTGCTGTGTGTCCACTACCCAAGGCAAAAGCGCCTGAAGCTCCCTTGAACGTGCCGGCAACACTCACACTCTGACAGAGAGCTGTGGATAGGAAATATCTAGTGTCGACAAATCACGAACAGAACCCCGCCGTGCGCTGGGGGAAGAGGCAGCTTGGAGGAGTTATCTTCGTTGCAGGTTGTAGCACGGAAAGCAAGGCAGCACGGAAAGCAAGACACGCAAAAAGCAGTTCACCCGTCCGCGTAACAATCCCTTTCCAGGGAGCACCCTTTCTTCTGGATATCCGAGAGAGGGTGGCCTGTGGCTCTACAGTAGTGAGCAGAAGACGCTTGCTTGCCAGGGGGCCCAAACAAGGGTGAGTTTCTTTGCTTTTCCATCTCGTACACATAACAGGTACGAGTACCGTTCCATACACATATTTCCATATATATCATTATTATTGTTAATATGAATGATTCCATTTGCCATCTGGCAATGTTCAGCTATAGGTTATGACGCTATCAATATGAGCCTCCAAAAAAGGGTCATACCTCATCAGCCCATATAGATGCGCAGCTCTTATTCCAATCATACCATTCACACATATACACACTACATCACACAGAGTACATACAATATACCTGCGTCATCCGAGATCGAGTCTTACAAATACTAATATTAACAGTACACGTCGTCCGTAACATTAATACCGAGGGTTTCCGTCGGTAGAGAAAGTGCAGAACGGTTCTACTATACATAAATATGCACGAAGAAAGTGTCCTAAATGGCTGCGGAAATCCATTTCCGGGATGTAACATCTCATTTGTTTTGTAAACCATTTCAGTAGGACCAAAAAACAAGATTCTGTGAAACCCAGTTCACGTGGAACATCGCTGATTCAAACCTGTTACATGGCGGCAATCGACTCGGCCACTGGGTCGAGTTAGATACAAAAGACATCACACTGCCGTGCCTGTACGATACGTTGCCGACGTGATATATACCACACCCTGGACAATTCCTATTTCAATAGTCTATTGTGTCTATAATTATTTTTGGGTGTAGTCTATTAATTGGAATTGCCCAACCAAATGATTTTGATTGAAGTACATTCATTTGAATTGTCCGGGTAATTAGTTTTGAATGCTGCCTACCAATTGGAATTGTCCAGACAATTGATTTTAGGTGCTGTCAATTAATTGGAATTGCCTGCACAATTATTTGGACCATTCCTATTACTATAGTCTATTGTGGCTACAACTGATTTCGGATGCTGTCTATTACTTGGATTTGCCCAACCAAATGATTTCGATTGAAGGATACTAATTGAAATTGTCCGGGCAACTGATTTCGGGTGCTGCCTACTAATTGGAATTGTGCCTACAATTTATTTCGGGTGCTGGCTATTAATTGGAATTGCTGAGACACTTGATTTCAAATGCTATCTATTGAAAGCAATTGTCCAACTAAATTATTTCGAGTGATTTCTATTAATTGGAATTGCCCAGTCAAATTATTTCGAGTGAGATCTATCAGTCGGAGTTGTATAGCCATTTTTTTCCAGTGTTATCTACCAATTGAAACTGTCCAACCCAATGATTTCAAGTACGGTCTATTAATTGGAATTGTCGAGGTCAGAAAAAAAACCAACAATTTAATTTGGAAAGTCAGCACAGCAACCTATTGACCAAACCACTCCTATTGATAGGCAAGACCTGAAACTAATTGTTGAAACAATTTCAATTGGAAGGTCATGGCAGAAACCTATTGATCCGACCATTCCTATTAATAGAAAGAAACAGAACGAAATTATTGAATCAATTCCAATTGGAAGGTGAGAGCAGAAACGGTTTGATTGAACCATTCCAATTGTGAGACAAGACCAGAAAATAATTGCTGGAACAATATCTATTGGAAGGCCAGGACACAAATCTATTGGCCCATCCATTCCTATTAATAGATGAACCACGAAAGCAGTATCTCGACCAATTCCATTTAAATGAACTTTCGGAAGATCTATTGTAAAAGCAATAGTCCATTGTTGGTAGGTCCCATATCCTATTGAAGAAGTAATAGAGTATTGGAGTCTCCGGAGCGAAAAAATTGCAGGAGACAATTCCAGTTAATTAACAGAGCTCTAAAGCAATTGTCTAAGCAATTCCAATTAGTAGGTGGACTACTATATGTTGTTGTCTTTGCAATTCCAATTGCGGCAATATGGTAACAATCAATTGCCCGCCTAATTCCATTTAATAGAATTTTCGGTGGGTCTATTGTAGGCGTAATAGTCTATTGCGATGCCTATTGTCCAAGGCTTAAGCAGAAAGGGAATGGAAAAAAAAATCCTAGTGACTAATCGGCCGCCAAACATTTTGTCCGATATATTTAATCTATTGGGCATCCTCCGAACTATGTTGTCTGGTCGATTCCAATTAATAGACTGCTTCATGAATCAATCGCTCCGGCAATTCCAACCGCTAGACAGCCTCACGAATCGTTTGCCTTTGCAACTTTAAGAAATAGCTTCCTCATGCATACATATCATACATTGTTGTGTCAAATTCCGATTGCAGCGTCCGGAATCAATTGACCGGTAACATAATATTGTCTATTAAATGGAAATGCCTGATTGTCTGGACAATTTATTTCGAAGCCTGCCAAATAAATGAAATTGCAAGGACAATTATTTAGAAAGATGCCTACGTATTAAATGGAATTGCCCGCGCAATTCATTTAGAAGGATGTCAATTAAATGGAATTGCCAGCACAAATGCAATTCCATTTACGCCAATTAAATGGAATTGCCAGCACAATTTATTTGGGAGGATGTCAATTAAATGGAATTGCCAGCACAATTTAATTGGGAGAATGTCAATTAAATAGAATTGTCAGCACAATTTATTTAGGAGAATATCAATTAAATGGAATTGCCAGCACCATTGGCACCGAAAAAAATCTGCAATTGTCCATTAGCGTTACAATAGAATGGGATATTATATTTCAATAGACTATGGGTTCAGCAATGGGATTTTGTTGGTTACTGTTAATAGCAATTACTTCAACCAATAATGTAGATGGGTGTATATTAGCATAAATTGGGTGGACGATAGGGCCTAGTGGGTGTCTGTTAATAGGAATTGTCTGTACCATAGAGCTCGATGCGTTCCAATTAATTGGAATTGGCGACCATAATTGCCAGTCAATTGTAATAGGAAACTATTAATAGACAATTAGGCAATTGATA
Source organism: Saccharina japonica (assembly GCA_008828725.1). Lineage (NCBI taxonomy): Eukaryota > Phaeophyceae > Laminariales > Laminariaceae > Saccharina > Saccharina japonica. Next base: position 1,851 of record MEHQ01000557.1, on the reverse strand, counting down.
ATTGTCCAGGGTGTGATATATACACACCAAGAAGGCGATTTCAGCATGGATGGGATGATAGCTAAAGAAAGTGTTTTTTTTTTTTGTTTTCGTGTATGATCTGTGTATGATACGTATTACCAGGTACATAATAATATTATATGACATTTTTTCGATTTCCCGTCCTTCATTTCGGCTTTCGCATACATTAATTAGGCCATATAAATTCCTTGAAGTAGCTGAAACCCGACGTTTCCGACACCAGACGCACAATCTGACACACACGCGGAATTGTTGTTTCCACGCCCCTAGGTATATATAATATATGATGTATTATATGTATATATATATCACTATGACTGACTTTCGACAGCTTAGTTGATTCGGCAACACCATCAACCAGAACACGTCGTACGCTCGATCTCTGAAGGCGGTCGCGAGAGTGCAGTAGTACGGGGGGCCACAGTAAATAGGACTTACGGTACACACAAAAAACCTATCAGAGTGTACATTTACGACATATTTTTTCTAACCATATTTGGTCCTATTTACTATTATGATGGTCCCCCATAATCGTATACTTCGCATACAACAACCAATAAATAGTACTACGAGTACTACTGTTGTAGTGGTCCCTCTATAGTGCCCGGTTCGCTAGTTAGTGCCGGCTGCCCGCTACCTGGTATGGTGCCTGTGAAATCGCTTGACACAGATAGATGGGTTCAAACAAGTGTGGAAACGCGCGGGGTAGTGCCGGTTGCCGCTGTAGTGCCGGTATATTGTTGGCTGGCGAATGCCGGAACTCGAGAACAAGTATAAGTGGCACTATACTGATGCCATGCCCTACCCATTTTAGCGAATTTCGATCTAACATTTCAACGTCGTGTATAATTGGTCTCGGCACTGCTGGCTGACTCAGTCAATAATAGTGATTATACTGTCATCAAAATCAATCAGTGCACTGGATTGCAGCGGTACACTACTGTCTCTCCTCTATACCATCTCCTCCCGAAACGCATTGAGTGGGTTTCGGTACTATACTGCGGTCGACTATACTGGCCAGGTCAATCAGTAGATTACTACACTGCCAGTAACAATAGATTACCACCACCGCAGTACATATAGCGTCCAGCCCTACGTATTGTGGGCATGCACACAAATGGGAAAACCTTGGCTTTGTATGTTTTTTTTTTTTCAGAAAAGTTGTGGTCGCTTTCGTGGTACGTATGTACGTATGATAGTTGTTCGGATCATTGTTGTATCGGTCATCGGTTATATCTCGGAAAAATGATGAAAAAAAGAAAAAAAAGGAGACTTTCCACTTGTTAGTTGGTGCACGTTCAGCACCCAGTAAAACGATCACATCCAATATATAGGTAATACAACAAGGGTTTCGCCGAGGCGGGCTGACACCCGCCTGTGTGAGGAAGCTAGGTATAAGAGGACAGGGTATCCCTAGCCAGGTCAGCCTATGGAACGGGTACTCGTTGGTACTCACGTGTGTTGTTTGCTTAGAGATAGAAGAAGAGCAGCTTAATTCCGTTATCCGTGATGAACGACTGAGAAGGCCGGTGAGATGGCTAAAAGCCATCGGGAACCATCCTTCTTTCTAACGTTCCTTGCTCGGTTTCGTAGCCTTGCCGTTCAGAGGTGTGGGAGTGGGTTTTGAGGAGCCGCATCTTCGACTCATGTTTTAGTTCGTGGAGTCGGGGTTTCCACGAATTTCTCATATTTCTGCATATACGGCTCATCAGAGTGGGCTAGTGTTATGGTACTGCTGGTATGATGTGTAAACGTTTGGTAAATACCTGGTATCAGGTATAAGAATCGTATTGGTAGTACTTGGAAGGCGGTATCTTAGGTGGGAACCGG
>MEHQ01000472.1:0-202268 GCA_008828725.1 Saccharina japonica | reverse complement strand
ACAAAAAAACGGAAGCAGGCACAACAAGAAGAGCAAAATAAAACGTATTGTTTGGTCCCAACTCCCCTCCACCCCGCCCCCCCTGTTTGCCGCCGAACTTGTGGCATTCTCTCCCAACACTTTTTCGAGGCAAATAATGGAAGAAAAAAACTTGTGTACTGGTATGTATATAGAATTGTTCCTCGTCGTAGCCTACTTAGAGAAACAAGAGTAAAAACATGACCAAAATGGTCAAAATGGCGGCACCTATTAATGTAGGGGGGGAGGTGAGTAGAATATACCACTGCCCGGAAATGTAGGCACCATCTCGGTCTTCACATTAATGTTATAGTAAATGCCCAAGTTTTGGTCCTCTACATCTCTTCGGACAGGGTGGTATCATAAAAATGTAATTTTGGTCCCCAATTCTCGCCACCTGTACCAACCAGTGCTACTACTTGTAGAATCATTCATATGTACTCACATGACAGAACACGGTCATGCTCGTAGGTTAATTGTATTTCTTTTTTTTTGGGTGGGCTAAGACATACGAATACAAGAGAGAGGGAGGGAGGGAGGGAGGGGGGGAAATGCTCCGGGTCAAAACCGCAACGCAAGAAAAAAAACTTGCGAAGCGGAGTTTCGACTATAAATAGTATTCAACGACAAAAAAGAAACCGGGGTCGAAACCCAATTCTATAACTCGTCCCTCCCTGCGATTTGGTGTCTATTTTATTTTTTGTTGCTTTTTTTTGTTTTTGCTCAGGGCTGCATACATATTTATCCATCCCATCCCATCCCATTTAATCCAATCCCTGCATGGAGGATGTAAAACATGCCCCAGAAGATGCCGGGAAAAAAGCAGAGGGTCTAGTTGGTCGTGTAGACGCCACCTACCAGTCAGTATAGATAGATATTAAAAAATGCCAGTCAGCAGTCTAGCCACAACCAGCCACCACCGCGCTGTGCTCTTCTCTTCTCCCTCCCTCTCTCTCTCTCAGTCCACCCACAACAACCTATCTCTCTCTCGCTCTCTCTCTCCCTTTTGCTCTCTCGAAACTAAAAAAAGCAACAATCAATGTGATAATATATTTGTACCGCACGATCGGAAACCGACGCAGCAGATACACTATGCAGGTAGCAGCCTTGGCGATGGCGGCGGCTATGGTGGCAACACACCCGCGCGCAAAAACACGAATACACGAATAAACGCATACACGTACACGAGAATAAACGCGAGCGCGCCCATGCGCGCGAGCGGGGGGGGGGAGGGAAAAAAAAGAGGGAGGGGGGGGGGGGTCTATTCGCAGCAAAGGAGCTAAAATCAAAGTCCTCATTGCACCAACACCAGCAGCGCTATCTGCGCGCTACAGCAGTACTCGTGCAATGTAAACGGAATCATATCGACCCACCGGCACTCCTCTTTTACTCTCGCCTGCGTGCAGACAGGCAGGTAAAAAATTGGTACACCAATCAGAACACTAAACAAAAGGAAAAAGGAAAAAAAGGAAACTGACCAAATCAGAAAGCTGCTGCTTTTTGTGGGGGACAAAATCCCCGAGAGGCAACTAGTTAATTACCTGGTACCTGGTACCTAACGAGTATAACACTACAGTACCTGGCTGTGTGTACGCTTGCAAAATGACGCCGCAGCCCAAAACAGCACTACAACGAGAAAAAAAAGGGGAAAACAAAAAAAAAACACCGAAGGGAAGCAAGCGGGAAGGGAAGGGAAGGGAACGGAAAGAAGGAAACATTGTCGCGGTAGAGTCTACGATTCGCACCGTCACCCAACAACGTAAGATCACCGTCACGTCACATCAGTCACGGTCATCGGCACGTCACAGCAGTCACGGTCATCGGCACGGTCACGGTCACCCGTCACGGTCACCGTCGACGACACCGTCACGACCACCGTCAACGATACCATCTCCGTCAGGGTCAGGGTCGCCGTCACGACGAAAGGGAAGGAAGATGCTTTCGCGGTAGAGCCTGCGACGCGTACTGTCGCCGTCACCATCGCCGTCATCGACACCGTCAACGACACGGTCACGGTCACCGTCACGTAACAGACAGATGCTGCCACAGTAGAGCCTGCGACGCGCACCGTCATCGACGCCGTCAAGTTCACCGTCACTTCCACCGTCAAGGACACCGCCACCTTCACCGTCAAGGTCACCGTCACCCGTCAAGTCCACCGTCAAGTCCACCCGTCAAGTTCATCCGTCACGGTCACCCGTCACTATCACCGTCACCCACCCGCCAACGACACAGCAACCGATACCGACACCACCAAGAAGGGGCGAGAATGGAGGATTTGGGCAAACGGCGCCAGCTTTTCAACCGGTACATACGATAAATGCTTTCGCTTCCGGAGCACTACCCCTCTCTCTTCCCCCCCCTCCCTGCCCTTCTCCCCCCCATCCCCCGACCCAATCAACATGCTTGGGCCCCTTCGATACGTCATTTTTTTCTTTCTTTCCCGTGCTGCTCGCTGGTAGCGTACCGACCGCCTAAGGTAGTCGCTGCCGCTACAGCTGCCACTCCTGCTGCCGCTGCTGCCGCTGCTGCCGCTGCTGCCGCTGCTGCCGCTGCTGCTGCTGCTGCTGCTGCTGCTGCTGCCGCTGCTGCTGCTGCCACTGCTGCTGCTGCCGCTGCCGCTGCTGCTGCCGCTGCTGCTGCTGCTGCCGCTGCTGCTGTCACTGCTGCCGCTGCTGCTGCTGCCACTGCTGCTGCTGCTGCCACTGCTGCCGCTACTGCTGGCTATTTTGCTGTTGCGTCAACTTTTGCCTTCGCTGATACTACTATTAATACTACTGCAGCAGAAAAAAAAAGAAAAGCAACGCAAGCAGTGCAAGCTGCATGCTCAGGTCGAAGGAGCACAGAGCCGGCACCAGGACCAGCAGCAAAACAACAACAAGGCAGACATCTAACACAAAAAAAAACATGGCCGACCAAAAACGTGCGCTGTCTTACAAAAAGACGCGCCAGGCACAGACGCCCCCCCTCCCCGACACAGGAAGACGGACGGGGGACCGGGGCAGTTAGCCCCACCGCCCCCCTCCCCTCCCGGTCGATCTCGCACACACAGCCGAATGGGCGGGCGTACTAACCGCGCGAAAAAACAGTTTTAGAACGCACCATCGAGGGCTTGGGGTGCGCGGGGGCTACGGGAAAGGTAGAAGACTCCACATCGCCGGCGCCCGAAGCTTTTAACCGCTCTCCTCGTGATCACGACGACGACCCTAACCCTAAGCTGGCCCTGCACACGCCGAGCCTCTCTCCGCTCAAAAGAAATTAATGTGACTGTCTGGAATACCCTCCCCTTCCCCCTCCCCCTCTCCCCGTACCAACACCCACGAACACCTCCACCACCACCGACATCGACCCCTACAATGCTGGCAATGCGAAGCATCGCGGCCGCCGTTGCCGTTGCCGCCGCCTCCGCCACCCTTCCCTCGCCGCTGTCCGCCTCTACTGCATTCCTCACCGAGCTCCAATACATCAGAGCTTCTAACACGTGACCGACCCTATACCCTCCCCCCCCCCCCGCCATTCCACCATCATCGTGGAAACCCTCAAGCACAACATGCCTCCTCTCGTTGTCTGCTGGGCACAAGCGCGGGCCGATCCCCACGTTCGCCACCTATAAAAATAGTGCTATTTATTGATCAATTCGGTTCGACTCGACTCGACGGCGAAATATCCAAGGAGAAGAAAAAGAGAAAGATAGAAGCAAAAAGTGCCCCAAGCTTTGCCTCTCGTTTTCGAAAAATCGTTTTTTTTTTGGCGTTCGCTGCTCGCTTTTGCTTTTTGCCTTTCGCGAATCAAGTTTTGCGTTTGCTTTGTCGCAAATTCACTTTTTCTTTCGCAAATTTACTTTTTGCTTTCGCAAATTTACTTTTCGCTTTCGCGTTGCTTTTGCTTTCTCGCTTTAAATGCTTTCGCTTTTCCTTTCGCGGTCATTTTCGTTTAGTTTATAGGCCTTTTTGCTTGTGATTTTTGCACTTTCACTCTTCACTTTCGCTTTCAGCGTCCTCACTCTCGCAATCGCTTTCGCTTTCGCTTCTGCTTTTTTCCACGTTCCCTTTCTCGCCTTTGGCTCTCGCTTTTTGGTCTTCTTCTACCTTCACCTCCGCTTCCCCTCTTCCCACTTCCACACTCGCTTTTCGCCTCCCACTCTTCACTATTTCGCTTCCCCCTTTCTCCCTCCCCTTTCGCCTGTAGCCTCCCGCCACTACCCCCCCCCCCCCTCCCCCCCGCCCCCCCCCCCCCCCCCCCCCCCCCCCCTCTTCCCTATGGCCATTACAACTCGTGGTCGAGGTAGCTGTGCACACACAACATCGTCAGGAAAGAAGCTGCCGTGGTCAGCCCTGCGGCAGTCTTGGAAGAGTCCTCCACCGCCTCTAAGAATAACTCGAAACAGGCCACCCAGAACATCGCTCCCGCCGCGAAGCCCAGGCCGACCTTTCCAACACAACGACGTGCAAGAGGGGAGGAGACGGGGGGGGGGGGGGGAGTACTTCATATCCATGCATAGCCGTAGTAGTCGTATGACCATAGACCCTCGCATCCCTACAATGCCGGGGGGGGGGGGGGGGGGTGTACTTCATTTTCATGCATGGCCGTAGTAGTCGTATGACCATAGACCCTCGCATCCCTCCAATGCCGGGACGGAGCATGGGGTGGGAGTTATTGTTCAATGTTTCATACAGGTGGGAGGGGGGGGGGGGGTACTTCATATTCATGCATAGCCGTAGTAGTCGTATGACCATATAGACCCTCGCATGGACCCACGGTGCACAGAAAAACCTATACCAAGTATATTTCCCTATTCTTACTACTGTAACAATATTTGTTTCTACTAGGGTATTTACTATGGTCCCCCGTACGTAGTGATTGTAACTCACCGGCAAAAAGGGCATGAACTGCCCGACAAACAAGAAGGCCGGGACCGCCATGAGTGGCTGAGGCAGCGACGTGAACACGCACCACAGTCCCTACCGACGGCCCACACACACACGAATAGGGGATGATGCGCGAGAGGCAGGCAGGCGGGCAGGCAGGCAGGCAGGGCAGGGCAGGGCAGGGCAGGGCAGGCAGGATAGTTAGTAAACATTGACAGGTTGGCAACAGAGATTAAAGACGACGAAAGAAACAATTAACTGGTACCCCGAGTAAAAAACATGGGGAATGGTTCTGAGTGCTTCACATTGAAGCTTGTGCTGCATATTACTGACGGGTGACAATCATAATACAAACAAAGAGCTACAACAGTACGTACTCCTCGTAGCTGCAACATAGTACATAGGCGCAGAAATCCAGGAGAAAACCAACGCAGAAATTGACACAGAAAATCGGCCCCAATCATCGTCACGCTACGAAGTCAAGGCGACATGCTCTCCACGTAACAAATTGACAAAAAATTGACTACGTATGTACAAAATCGATGCAGAAACCGACCCATCACGAATCGACAAGCAACAAAATCAGCGATGAAGAACAAAAAAACAGTGACAAACAAACGCATGCCAGCTAATCGACACATAAAATATCGACGCAACGACGCCCCCCAGCCGCCACCTACTGCCCGTGTAGACTATATAATTTATGAATTGCGCCAATCACGCACCGTATCGCCTGCCACAAGTGGAAACCCCCTTTCGGGGCCCATGAGGGAGAGACAGGAAATACATTTCATCCATGTATCACTGCAAAAAAAAAAAAAGCACCGACAGTTTTCTCGAGAGGGCAAAAAACACAAAATAAAATGCGAGGTACGTACAAAAACAAAAACGAACATATCATGTTGGTACTATAAACCAGACATTTTACGTACGTATGATCTGTCAGGGCATAGGGTATGAAGCAAGCCCCCCCCCCCCCACCCCCCCCCCCCCCCCCCCCGATAATACTGCAACTCCCGGTCGATGGACAAATGGACACCGACCGACACACACCAACGCCCCGAGGGCTATAAAATAGACGTCGACAGACACCTTATTTCGCTGTTAAAACTTGTAGCTTGCAGCCCCCTCCCGCCCCCCCCCCTCCTTTTTCAACCATGTCACCATGATTATACATCAAGATACTGAAAACGAAAACATCCCCCCGCCATCCCCGCCTCCCCCACAAGAGACGCCATGACCGCCGGTTTTTCCTCTACCAAACCTTCTTCATTCATAAATTCGCACACTGAATAATTTTACCTCCACCCCCCCCCCACCCCCTTCCTTCCCATCACTTCCTCCTTTTTCCTCATAAGACTTCGCACCTCCCATCCCCCACTTTCATCCCCGCCCGCCCCGCCCCCCCATGACTCTCTGGCCATGCACGACATGAGTACCCCCCCCCCCCCTCTCACGCCATCCTCACCCATCCTCCACTCACCGGCTTCGTCTCGAAAGGGATGCGTTAAGTCCTGATCAAATGATTACGTTAAGGCAAGCAAAAATTAGTAGCCCCCCCCCCCATCCCCCCTTATAATTTTATATAATTGTAGGTTGGGTTGGCGTCGGTTGGCAACGACGCTGTAAAACACGCCTCTCACTGCGTGAGCTCGACAATCAGGATACCGTTTTTTTTTTTTTTGGCGGTCACCCACGCTGGCGGTCTTGTTAGATCATTTGTGCGGGGTTGAGAACCTCATCTCCGCACAAGGGGAATGATCGTATCACGGAGTGTATATATGGTAAAGCATCCACGAGGCAGATACGTAGTGATACCCATTGCTGTCTCTGGAAGTGGTCACACCAGATATTAAATTAACCCATTGAAGCTGTCGTCCATATGCAAGTCCGCCTCAGAGGCGGTTCTTAGCAGGATGCAGCTCACCCTCCATGCGACTCGCCCAATACCTCACGGCCCTTCGCGCAAGCAATGTCTGCCTGGTTGGTGAAAACCCAACGTGCTCCGTCCCGGCATTGTAGGGATGCGAGGGTCTATGGTCATACGACTACGGCCGTGCACGACATGAGTACACCCTCCCCCCCCCACTACCACCACCACCACCACCTCCTCGTCCTCTTCCGTGTCTCACCGTGTTCAGCTTGGAAACCCCACGCGGATTGAGGACGAGCGCCACCGCCAACCCTTCGGGCACGTTGTGCACGGCAAGCGTCGCCGAGATTATGAACCCGAGGCGAGCCCCGCCCGCCCCCCCGAAAGACACTCCGATACCCACGCCCTCGGAGAAGGAGTGGAGCGTCATCACGAACACGATCAGCAGCACCTGTCGAGGGTAGGGTTTATAGGGTTGGCGGTGAGGGAAGGGTTAGGGGTGGGGTTAGTGTTCAGGGTTAGGGGTGAGGGTGGGGTTAGGGGTGGGGTTAGGGTGGGATGAGGGGGAGGGTGGGGTTAGTGTTTAGGGTTAGGTGAGGGTGGGGTTAGGGGTGGGGTTAGGGGGAGGGTGGGGTTAAGAACGGGGTTAGGGGTCAGGGTGGGGTTAGGAGTGGGGTTAGGGATGAGAGTGGGGTTAGGTGTGAGGGTGGGGGTAGGAGTGGGGTTATAGGGGTGGCGTTAGAGGTGGGGTTAGGAGTGAGGGTGGGGGTTAGCGGTGGGGACAAGGGGATTTCGTGCGACGTAGTAAACATTGGGATGGCGGAAAGGGGAAGGGGGGAGGTATGGGTCAAAAGGTGAGGGGTGGGGACCGCGGGCACGTCAAAACGGGTGGGTCCTGATTTCTGTGCAGTCCTCCGTCGACCGTTAACCTCTGTCGACTGCGGTTATGTGTATACCGTTGCTTGGGGCGGAGGCAGCGTCGCTGGCTGCCGTGACACCGTCGAAGACCTCCCATCCATACCCCACCCATCCGTTTTCGGGACGGGCACCCCCCCTCTCCCCTCCCCGCGCCGCCGTTTTCACGGGTCAAAGGCGATTCGAGCAAGGGAAAACAAAATCATGTAGGAAGGAGATGGGGCGGGGAGCGGGAGCCCAGGGGGGTTGCTATGTTACAGTACCGACGGCTAAAATTACCGACAACGGCGATCCCATTATATAGACGACGGCGACGTCTTAGCAATACCGACGATGTCGACGCCACATTACCGAGGTCGGTGATGAAGCGATACCGAGGACAGCGGCACTACACTACCGACGACGATGCCACATAACCGAGGACGGGTAACGAAGTAATACCGACAGCAAATGAAACAGGCCTAACAGCGGCGAGACTACACTACCGACGACGATGCCATAATACCGAGGACGGCGACGAAGCAATACCGACAGCAAATGAAACATCCCTAGCAGGGACGAGGCTACACTACCGACGACGACGCCACAATACCGAGCACGGCGACGAAGCAATACCGACAGTAAATGATGCAGCCCTACCAGCGGCGAGACTACACTACCGATGACGATGCCCCGAGGAAGGTCACGAAGCAATACCGACGGCGACGAAACTGCCCTACCGACAGGGGTGCTCCAATACCGACAACGGTACCAAATATGTTAAGAGACAGGCAACAAGTTACTGACGACGGCGAGGCTCCAACACCGACGGAAACGCCGTACGATGATCGGGAGAACCGGGAGAACCGCAAAGGACTCGGAGGGAAGGAACGGGGGGGGTGGAGGGGTGGCGAACTGACTTCCCCACGTGATACAGAGGGGGGGGGGGGCGTCCGTTTGGCTGCGACGCACGGGGGTGGGGGCCGCGTCAGCGTGTCGGGCCGAGTCGCGTCGAGTCCAACCGAATCGGGTCGGCACCACCCGATGCGATTCTGCGGCTCGACTTGAGTAGCGGAGGAGTAACCAATACTTGGTACCTGGTGGCACGCTCAATATTCCCGACAGCCGGCAAGATGAGACACAGCATAGCGTTTAGCGGCCGCTTATCGCACCGACAACGAGCGTGCGCCAGAAGGTTGCCGCCCCCCTTAATTCCTGCATCTCCTTTACGTACAGCTTCTTTTCTTCCTTTTCCCACCTTTTTCGCGTCGATTCCGTGTAGCTCGCCTAGTTTAAGGTCCTCGTACTTATCCAACACCTGCGGCCATGCACGCGAAGCGAAGCCAAGCCGAAAAAAAAAAAAAAAAAAAAAAAAAAAAACAAGAGCCGCCACAAAACAAGAAAGAAGAAGCAGGCAGCAACAGCACGAAAACAAAACAAAACAAAAAACAAAACAGAGTAGAGCAAAGCAAAGAAATCGCAGGTTGTCCGAAGAACGGGCGGTTGAGGGGGGGGCAGGGGGGGAGGGCGGGGGCAGCTAGTTGAGCAGTTGATACATAAACATAAAACAGGGGTGGTCTTACAAAGGTGGAGCATGATATATTACAGCGAGCGCTCCTGCTGCACCCTTGGCACATACTTGCAGAGACGTTTGGTAACACCGCACTTCTCGTTTTTTTTCCTTGTCGCTACATACATATCTACCTGGGGTTCCAAGTTTCGTTTTTTGTGCTTGTCGCTATAAATTACCTGGGGTTTCCATATATATGTTTTTGTCCCCCAACGGTAGATAAAGTGCTGTCAGCAGCTACCATTGTCCCTTAATACAATTAGTAGGGCCGTTTGTAGTAAACCTTAACATACAAACGGCAAATACTTTTAGGGACACATTGATAATTTCGCGCCGAACTTCGCCAACGAAAAGTGCGAGATGGCACCCCGCGAATGTCAACCGAAAAATCTTGAAAGGCGTTAATACAGGGGGATGAAACACTACCATCCTCGTCCCGGAAAAAACGTACGTAGGGGTTTCTAGTATAAATGGAGGCATTTGCCCACCAGGGGCTATTTTTAAAAATTCGCTTATGATAGGACGGCAAGAATTTTGCGAACGGCGGGGTGGACTTGCGAACGCGATCGAACGTGTTACGCCCAACACGCATGCATCCCTCGCGAATGCCGATGTCGTTTAACTGCAGTACAGCAGCAGCAGTAGTAGTAGCAGTAGAGTAGTAGTAGTAGTAGTAGTAGTAGTACGTAGTTTCAAGTATGTTCAGTAGTATAGTCAGTATGTTTAGTAAGTAGCCCCAGCTAGTAAGCGTTAGGCCAGCAGTTTCTTGCCAATTTTTAGGCCCTTTGAGCCTCCCTACACATCACACACGTGCGGTTATCTGCGGCGGGTCGGCGGCTGTACTTCATGTTCATGCATGGCCGTAGTCGTATGACCATAGACCCTCGCATCCCTACAATGCCGGGACGGAGCATATCGGGTTTTCACCGACCAGGCAGACATTGCTAGCACTAAGCAGCGAAGCGCCGTGAGGTGTTGGGCGAGTCGCATGAAGGGTGAGCTGCATCCTACTAAAAAGGGGGGGGGGGATGGATGCATAGTAGACTTCTTCATCGATGGGTCTGGAAAAAAAAGCACAAATTGTGTATGAAGATAGATTTCCGCGTCTCTGGATGGAGGTCGTCTATGCAGAACGCTTTGCCAGGGTGCGGGGTTACAACAGCCTGGGGGCGGTAAATCAAGCTGCGAAGCTGTCGTAGCGCAGTGCAGCAGCAGCAGCAGCAGCAGCAGCAGCAGCAGCGTAGCTTAATGCAGCACCAGCAGCAGCAGCGTCGTAGCTTAGCAACAACAGCAGCAGCCAGTAGTGTTTACGACTTGGCCCACCTTCGACAAAATGGTTTGACACTTGATTGTCCACACTCACTCCTCGACACACCAAAATTCCGAGAAATTTCCCAGTGGGTCGGGGTTAGGGTTGGTGTTTCAAGTCAAGCGCATGTTCAACCATCTCGTCCAAGCTGGGCCAAGGTCTATATACAGCAGCAGCAGGTCTTCAGTACTGTTGTACATAATTCGAAAGCATGTTTAATATCTCTGCTGGTGCCCGAAAGCGATGGAACGGTGAACGACCCGCGCACACACGGCACTACATATGAACAGCAGTAGAAGTGTTCGGACAACAGCTTCACAGCACAATACCGCTCGGTATACCAGTACAAGTATGGCTTCTATCAATAGTGGAATAAATATAATGCGTTGAAAGCTGGTGCTGGTTGGGGGATACTAAAAAAGCACGACAACTCTTAACCCTTTCACTCTTGTGTGGTGCTGGTCTGCATACACTCGTACCAATAGTACCAAAGCCAGTATGATAGCATCGAGAGTACTCGTCCTAAAATAAAGAAACAAAAAATCGCTATACAGGTGGTGTACCCCTTTTAAGACCATCCGGTTTAAGGCCACATATCGTAGTAGAGATAAGACCAGGTAAATCGACCTGTCACGGGAGGAAAAACCTACTTGGAATTAGTATCGTCAGTAGTAAAAGATAAGACCATCGTAGAAATAAGACCACGTTTTCGGCCTTGTCACGGCGCGGTCTTAACCCTTTTACTACTCCAAAAATGAGACCACACTAATTCCAAGTAGTTTTGTCCCAAAAAAGTGGTTGCAGTTCTGAAGGGGTTAAAAATGGGTACACCACTGCTGTACCAGTGGGTGTACGTCGTATCAAGCTATTCATGTTCTTCCGGCGGCAATTCGGGGAACTTTTCGTAACTATCGTCGTAGATAGTGGCTATCAGGGACATCAAAAAAAAAATCGGCCTGCCCGCTTTGCTGCATTTTTTTCTAGTATCAATATACCACTGATGTGACCCGAAATATAAGAACCGCTGTTGTATTAATAGTTAATGCGAACGGTCTTTATATTTCGGGTCAAAGTGGTAGCGATGTTTCCCCGAGTGCCTGAACAAGTACAATACATACCAAGTACAATACGCATTAGCGGCGTCTTTTCCATGATCACGACGGGTTTGAGGGCTTCGGCTTTTGTTAGGCTTGAAATTCACATGCGCTCTCTGTTTTTTCAGGGCTTTTCCCGTCGACTTTTTTTTTCTTACGGTGCGGTGCGGTTCGGTTCGATGCGGTGCACCGAAAAAGCGCGCCGCATCGTACACTTTGCCTACGTGCAACGTGAGAAAAACACAAAAATGCGTGACAGAAAACATGAACATCCGGCTCGTATTTCTAATTACTGGCAGTATAAATACATAAATACTCAATAGTACAGCAGTACCAGTATGTACGAAGGATACTACTGTGCAAAAGTACCTGGTGCCTGGTATAGGTTACTCCACGAGTACTGCAGTAGGTATACTCTATCCCTTATCAACCGCCGTCGTATTATACCAGTTAGCAGTATACTGGTACACTAAACCTGGTAAGAACCTGGTACATCAGTATACCAGTAAACCAGTATACTGATACCGTACCAGTATACGACGACTACTGCTGTTTGTGCGAGTTCCTCACATTGAACCGTTCTTTCTATGTACCCGTCGACATCCAGCACACCCAGTGTCCGTGCCGATTCTTCAATCCTACTGGTACGTACGTACGTCCTGTTATCTGCACTCGCCTTCTTGGTGGACAGGATGAATACCAGCCCCGCCAACACCCCCGCCGCCACCCTAACCCACGGCGCCGTCAGCGCCCCCATCCCCTCCCCGAACATCCCTTCCGGCTCCTGCACCGTCGCCCCCTCCGACACCAGGCTGTAGCTGGCGCTCAGCATCATGCCGGCGGCTATCGCGTTCCCCACCGAGAGCATCTGCTTGCCCCAGTCCTGAGCGAGGAGGAGCGGGGCCGCTCCCAGCCCCGTGCTCAGGGCCGTCACCCATCCGTAATACCAGACGTGCTTCAGGGTTGGGTTGGCGGGGCGCAGGTCGTCCGGAAGCGTGTACTTGGAGATTATGAGGAGGAGGAGATAGCCGGCCCAGGTCCACTTCGACGTCGGGTGCTTGTGATGTTGGGGTGATGATGCTGATACTGCTGTTGGTGGCGGCTTGTTCTTATGTTGGGGGTCGGAAGCGGAAGAGGAGGAGGAAGAGGAGGAGGAGGACGAGGTGGAGGAGGAGGAGGAGGAGGAGAGGGAAGAGGAGGTGACGGCGTCGGTGGTGGAGTTGGAGCTGTCGGAGGCGGCGCGCCCGTTCTGTTTCACGGCGGAGGCGGAGGCCGCTTTTGATGCGGAGGCTGCTACGCCGTTGGATTGCGCCGCCTGAGATGCGACCGCCGACAGAAAAACACGCAAAACAAAAATCAAGGCAAATAAGGAGGCCAGTACGTACTCCTGTATATAGACCTTGCCTTGGCCCAGCTTCGACGAAATGGTTCAAATGTACTTCAAGCCCTATACAGATTAGGTAGCCCATATCCCATATTAAGGGACCCAATTATTACGGGAGGCCATAGTAAATAGGACCTACGGTACAAACAAAAACCTATATATTTCCCTATTTATACTAACAATATTTGGTCCTATTTACTAGTGCTTACTATGGTCCCCCGTAATAGTACGTAGTGCGTTCAGGACTGGAGGCCCCTTGTAAACCGACGTCCCCTATCAGAGTTGGCACCGGCACCTTGCGGTCAGTAGTGGGCCATAATGGTGGGCAGAAATTTGAGGTCCCTTTTATATACCTGGTACAGTTTTTCCTTATCGCGGGGTCCCTTAAAGGGGGGCTACCTACGACTGCAACCCTTAACCTAATCCTAACGCGGACCGTTTGGTAATTTTCTAGGAATGCACATGTAATGAGGAGTTAGTGGGGACTATCAGGTATGTGTGTATCAACCATTTTGTCCAAGCTGGGCCAATTCGTAGACATTTACCTGGTACAGCAGCAGTACTATTAATAGCATAAGAGCAAAGCAAAGCAAAGCAAAGCAAAGCAAAGCAAAGCAAAGCAAAGCAAAGCAAAGCAAAGCAAAGCAAAGCAAAGCAAAGCAAAGCAAAGCAAACCAAAAACGAAGCAAAAAACAAAGCAAAAGAAAGGCAAAACGAAGGGAAAAGCAAGGCAAAAGCTAAAGGCAAAATCAAGGCGATCGCTACGACCCAATGCCACAAAGCCCAGCATCATCAGACAGACGAAACAAGACCAGCAGCCAGCAGCAGGCGTAACAACCAAAGTACCGTCGCGTGTCGTCGAAAAAAGAGAATCAGGAATTGCGAGGACAGGAAAATTGACGTTGGAGGGCAGACACAGCAGGCAGAGTCGTACCGACCAGAGCTGCTGAAGTTCTAAAGCGAGCGCCCCCTCCACCGGATGATGTTATACCAGGTACTGGTGCTCTGGTAAATCGAGTCTCGAATCGGACGAATACCTCGAATCAGTTCAGACCAGAGGAAGCTAGCTGGAAGCACTTGCGAGACAGCCGACAGACAGCCCACCACATGATACAGCCAACACAACTGAGAGCTCACAGTCTGACACAACGACACAACGCACATATACACTCGGCAATACGAATCAGGCTAACAAAACACGCACAGGTTATTTTTACCGTAGCTCTGTCAAAACACCAAGTACCGCATGCCGGTCTTACCTCCGCAGCAGTGGCGGCAGCAGCGGCAGCGGCAGACGACCGAGTTACCCGCTTGTGGACGGAAGAGGGGGCGCCGTCGCCGTCTCCCATAGAGGAAGATAGGGAGGTGTCGTGCTGTGTTGCCATCGTGCTGCGGGTATCGCTAGGACCGCCCATACCCCCGTCGTTGCCACGTGCAACAAAACGTGTTTGTCCGTCTGTCCCGCGACAGGAGCACGGAGCGATGGAAACAGCTAGGGAAGATAAGCAGAGAGGGGCAGGGAAGGTCGGGACAAGTGCTCGGGGGTCAACTCTCAGGGCTGCCCGGCTTATACAGGTAGGTGGTGCACGCTGAGAAAAGATGAAAGTTGTGTGTTGTCGTGTTGAAGGAAGAATGCGCCAAATAATTCTGAGGCGTTTTGATAGCGGGAAATGCTCGTGAAAACCTGGTAGAAGAAAAAAAAAGTGGTGCACTGCTGTGCACGCTGCTGCTGCTGCGTGTATGCCAGTACTCCCGTGACGACGAGCATGCCTAATTCGACGCACGCACTACATGGCGTAAATACTCCCGTATCGCTGTGTAAATGCGAATGTTCAGACCAAATGCCGTCCATTACTACGAGGCGCTACGTACGTACTAACTGTAGTGTGTAGAGTACAGCAGTAGTATCTTATCCAATGTATCATACCAGGTACCTGGTAACCGACAAGTAACGCACCACGTCCCTGAAAAATACCGGTATACGAGAAAGATGCTTGCGCCAAACGCAACACAGCACCAAAACAGGCATGATACTGACTGCATAGCAGTACTCGTACGTAGGGGGGGTGACAGAATTGCGTGAATACCGCATGCGAAGGATGATAAATGCAAACCGGATATATACCGAATGAATACTGCTCCTCTTTTGTTGTTGCTGTCGATCGTCGTATTCGCTGCAAAACGTGCTCGTATGAAGTGTAGGATTGCAGCGCCCGGATAATGCCGTAACGCCTTCTGCGGGCACCTCGGCCGTACGCTCGCAGCCTTGCTCCCGCATGACCATTAGTTTAGGGCAACATCTACTACAGCAGTACGAGTACTCGTAGCAGCATTTTATTCGAAACTATAAACAGTCGTATCATAGCAAGCAACTCCCCGGGGCCCAGAATGCAATCCAAGATGGCCAACAGGAAAAGATGGGGAAGATTATCCAGAAGAAGAGATAATCCTCTCCTGTGTACTGCGCTTGTTACAGATAGAAGTTCCTCTCACGGAGGAAATTACGATTTCATTACTGCTGTACCAAGCAAGATATCAAGTGTTGGACAGCCCGTCAGATATATCAGGTACTGTATACGGGTACATTGCCCACGTCAATACAGCAGGTGGGGACAACAGGGTATCCATATATACCTGGTAGATTTAGTATAGTACCATACTGTACGGCAGTACGGTACGAGTAGTATCGTACGAAGTTCGTCCTCCGATGACCACAATAAACGTCCCGGACAAAAACACGAAAACAAAAAAACTCGAAAAAACACGTGCATAATTTACAAAACGTGGGCTCTCACTCTTGCATCAAGCAAAAGTCACACCCAGACTCCACACCACCACAAAACCCACAACAAGGCTGAAACAACGGAGCATTCCACACTCGAGAGCTAAACCCGCGAGAAGTGCCGTATATATACAGTAGATCATACTTGCACTAAAAGGTGGAAGAAAAAACAAAACAAAAGCAAGACGTCTTCCCGCAATTGTTCACCTACCATTCCCCACGCGAACAAACAAGGGAAAAAAACGTCCAGTTCGCCCCCCCCCCCCCCGCCCCCGCCCCCCCGACGCCTTCGACGCAAAGTAGCAACCTCAAAGAGCCAGCACGCACAAGGAGCAACCCTTACCCTAACCTAGGGTATACCTGGTACTTGGCAATACGGGACTAGTACGTAGCAATGGTTTTGTTTTCCCATTTGGCGCGTTCAAACCCTTGAAAAGGGGCGTAATTTCCCAACTCCGATTCCTAAATTGTTTGTCCCCCGAGACGAGTGTGAAGTTACAGAGGGCTTAAGCGGTGGGGCATCGCTACAAGCCCCGCTCGCTGTAGAAGCTCTCCGCCGTGGCTTGCAGCAGCTCGCGTTGTTTGCTTGCCGCCGCCTCCTGCTCCTCTTTCGACTGCTTCGGCTTTTTCTTCCGCTAAAAAAAGGAAAGGGGAAGGGGAAGGGAACGGGAAAGGAAAAGAAAAAGGAAAAGGAAAAGGGGAAGGAAAAGGAAAGGGAAAAGGAAAGGGTTTAGGAAAAGGAAAGGGGAAAGGAAAATAAACGGGATAAGTAAACGAAACAGGAAAATGAAAAGTAAAGAAACGGTGCCGAGGTGGACGCAGTGAACGAAAAAGTCACCCACGCAAGGAAGGCGGGTGACCGCTGGAGTATGTCTTCGTTCGACCGCATCGAATCACACGCTCCAGCGGTCTGCGCAAGCGCACCCACCGCGCGGCGCACAGTCACGAAACTGTACCTTTCTTTTCGCGTGCACCTTCTCCGCGTCCGCCGCCGCCACCTCCTCCGCTCCCTCGAGGTATGCCTCCAATCCAAGCCTCTGTCCGGGGGAAATACCGGACCGCAAACGCACGAAATAGGATTATACAGAATACTATCAGCTACTCGTAGGTGCAAGCTTTGCGTAAAGACCGGGCGGCAAACGCAGGAAACAGGAGTATTTATGATAAGCTATGCAGGTGCAAGCTTTGCTTGAGCTCGGGTCGAGCTCGGCTCAAGCTCAACGCAATCGTGTGAATACTGACCCTACCGATGCTGCCGCTAGTTATGTTTCCGTCGTGATACGAATGGCGGTCTGTCTGTCTGGTGGAAGTGCTCTTCGTTTGCGGAACAAAGCAAAATGTGCGAGTTTGTGTCGAGAACGCGCATCCGATGCGCACGTTGTCTTTACCAACGGGCGACGGAACTTCAGCACAACCGCGTCATGCTTTCCTTTTTTTATTCTCGCCGCACACTCAAAAATTATCTCGCCGCATCTCAAAAAAGGAATCTCGCCGCATCTAAACGCAGCCTCCCGGTGCACGCGTCTCGCCGCATCTAAAACACGACTCTCGCCGTATATCCAAAGCGCCTCTCTCCCCATCGAAAATGGATGCTTCTCGCCGCATCCCAAAAAGAGCGGGCTACGTACGTCGTATACGTGGTAGTCTATCTCAGGTCACCTTGATCGCCTCTACGACGTCTGTTCGTGACATGACACTGCTACTGCGTACAGTCCTTGCCTCGGACGACACCAAGCACACGAACTCTGTACGGGGAAAACGGACGCCCAACAAACACAAAAAAACAACGACAACGAGGAGAACGACGACGAAGACGGGCGTTACGCATTGGTTTGAAAGGGAGGGGGGCGGGTAACCTTCTGATCTATGGCGCGTTTTGTATTTTACAATTTCCCTATTGGCGAACGTTTTTTGCAAACTATCATAAGGTCGATTGTTGTGCTGCCTGTGTGAGGAACAATTTAAAGCTATTGCTATCTTGCCCCTCCGAGTGAACCCGGTGCGCAGCAGTGGCACAGCTAGCAACCGGCGCACGAGTGTGCCAACAGACGTGGAAATAAGCACCGTTGATAAGGCAAAAAACAAACTAATTAAGAGTAAGCCTCCCGAGCTTAGCAACGGAGACTTTATGTACCGGTACAGTAGTTGTGCGCATAATATGCAGCTATAATAATAGCTGATGTTCAACTTCACGTACACAGAAGACGTACCTGGTACACAGCACCATGCACACCCCGTACGATATAATTTACCATAGGCACCTACTTTATGTTCGTAGTTCGTACGTACGATATGTAGTTTGTCATTGTGTATAGATATGCATGTACCTATAAAGCCACGTATTTATTATATGATCTCGTATGGTAACGGGTGTCAAAAGCATGGAGTAAAGCCTCCGCCGCCAACACCGACGACCGACGACCCTGCCATATCAACGAGCACCGGGGCATACAGGTGCAGTAGTATACTCGTAGAATAATACCCCTAGAGAGAGTATGAGCTTCTGACGTTTAGACATACAATCTGAGCAGTCGCCCGTAGAGTAGTAGTAATCGATGTCACCTGCGCAGCTCTTGTTGAGCGCCTCTATGGTTTCTTCGCTGGCGCTCATCCCCTCAGGTAGCGCCGCCTCCACTGCCCGACCAATCGCAGCTAAACACCACGCCAACGGGTGTAGTATGATAAGAGGCCAGGGAATAGAAACGGCACGGAGATTAATTCAAATATAAATGAATAGACAGAGAGAGGCACCACGTTCTGTTCGCTAACGAAGCACACACACACGCACACACGATTTTCTCTTTTCAACTTTTGACAGACAGTGGCAGCAGCGGTTCTGCACGATAACAAGAAAACATATTTAGCATACCGGCATTAGCGTAGGGTACAGACACCCTGCCTCGCTAACAATTTAAGCCCGGCCCAGAATAACTGTCGCGTATTGTATGCCACGTATTTGTATACTATTAATACTGTTCACACGTCGAACAGGTCACACAACCTTACAGACCACACAGATCATTTGTACGGATCTGCATCATCTGTACAAGTTTCCATGGCGCTGATCGACAGGATCTGACGTGTTTCCGCAGCACGTACGAGTAGTGATCTACAGGATGTGGCCATGTTATCATGCGTCTTGTGGCGTCTGGGCCATCCTAGGATATCCTAGCGGGTATACTACTGATATATGGGCAATGCGGCATGGCTATATACGAGCCTGCTGGGATGTCACCATATAATGCCACTCTGTATTTTGCTAGCTGCATGTGCTTCTACGAGTCCACCTATCTAGCCGGGTGTGCAGCAATGCTGGGCCCGAGCTCCTGCTGAGCCCACGGGCATAGGTAGGGGGATGGGTGGCCGTTTTTCTTTGCGTGCCCCGAAGTGTGCTGTGTATCTACACGGCCTTTCAAGTTAGACGTGTGGGAGTGGGTGGTGAAGCGCCGCAACTTGGATTAATTTTACCTATCCTCCGGATGTGGGTTTAGTTCCCTCCTGATTATTTAAGCATCGGCATATGCGAAATATGGCTGTCCAGGGTGGGCTAGTGATATGGCATCCTCTATTCCCTGTTGCGGCGTTTTAAATTTTATAGTTAGCGTAAGTGTCCCCTCATGGATGGTGAATGTCTCGCCCCTCTTCGGTCGGAACACATCCGGCGAGCAAGCTATCATACGTATAACAGCCAAGCTCCCGTCAAGCACCCTGTGTGAGTGACCAGGGCAAAGCCAGAGGCATCCTGGAAGACAGTACAGTAGTAGTAGTAGCAGTATAAATTGTCGGTCCCTACAGCAGCAGTAGGTACACGTGTGCCCGGGTTTGTAAGCACATTACACTCTGATATGGTACGATCTGTGTGATCTGTACACGTTCCCACGTGGTGATCTGTAGGACAGGCGTGATCAATATATACATACCGACCCACTCGTTTTACGATCTACTTGCAGCTGTAGATCAGGAAGATCATAATACGTACGTCCGACGTTCGAATTGGGTGTCATGGGTGTACCTGGGTTTGCATGGACGTTGATTATGCTGTGCTTCCTGTGCATGCCCGGCGGGTTTGCACGCACATTTTACTCTTCTGGTCTGGTACCTATGATTTGTGTGATTTGTACACGTTTCCAGGTGATGACCTGTAGTGTGTAGTGTGTGCATGATCTATACTCGTACTTTTGTCCCCAAATAACAGACAGACCTGTATGATCTATCAGGCAGATCCTGAACGGTCCGACGTTTGTAACATCTAGCATGACCACGCCGTGCAGATCACTACTACTGCGAAAACATGAACTACAGATCACTCAGATCCTGTACGTATACCAGCGCCGTGGAAACTCTACCAGGTACTGCTGTATAAACCTACCAGGTATGATATGATGCACTGCAGATCCGCGAAAATGATTTGTGTGATCTGTGATCTATACAACTGTGATCTGTGAAATGTTCATTGAACAACGCAGCATACCACCAGCTGTGAGCTTAGCTATCAGCTATCAGCTACAGTGGCTATGATATCATCATGCCGACGGATCACCTGTCTTGAGCCGGCGATCCGACGATGCGTGGCGACGGTGGCCAACGAGAAAATAAACTACTACTGCTGTACATTGCCAGTACAGCAGTACGAGCACAAGAGTACAAGCAAGGAGCCAAGAAAGACTGGAGTAGAGCAGTACCTGCTGGTGTACCTGGTACCACCATGTACCATTTACCTCATGACCTGTGGTACATCCGATACTATGTACAGTTTGTTGTACTTATACGTACCACTATACTATACCTGGTATAAACCAGTCCTACGACTCGAAAATGATTCCGCCACAGCTACGAGTAGCTGTGACCAGAACCGAACTCCGCTGTTTATCTATACGTGTAGGCGGAGACAGCGTACCTTTGGAGAAGAGCATAGCAACGAACTTTGCGGTATCAACGCCGACCTATGCAGTCAGCCGCGAGTCGTGGTGCTTCTTGTTCATCGTACTCGTGCGTAAAATGTGAAAAAAAAAAATGTTTTTTGAAATCTGCTCCAATCTTCTCAAAGGCGTTGTGGAAGGCTAGGAGGCGGGGGCGGGAGGAACGTGCAGCAAAAGTAATTAATCACACCGCACATCATTCTGCTGTCTGTTTCAGGGCTGTTGCTACTACGAACTGTTCTGTGTTCTCCGGTCTATCTGCACAAACACAGACTGACACGGCAGCAGCGAGAAGGCCACGAGACAGAAGCCGCACTCCAGCGCAATGCGCCTGTTGGCATCGTGCTGGCCTTTCCTGCTGGGGCTGGTGTTCGCGAAGGAAAATACCAAAATCCCGGCGGTGAGTGGTAGTATCATACCAATACCACACGTATAAACGACGCACAGCAGCGCGCCCACGTTCAGCGTAGAGCTTGTCGCGTATCCGTGCAGCAATTGCAATTGACCATTGACCACTTCTGACGGGCCAATTACACACTGACGCATACTTGTATACTTGTATGGTAACCGCACAAGCAGTCTCAAATCTCAAGTCTGAAGTCTCACGTCTCACGTCCCACGTCCCACGTCTCTCTCAGGCATTTAGTTGTGCAATCACGGATCACAAATGAACAACCGGTAGTTTTACAAATATAAAACTGCTGCTTTTACCTGGGGTATCACGTATCAACAAGTCTACGTAGTCTCCACGTGGTAGTCTTCTATTATTGAATAATTGCATAGCCATAAAACGGTATGACGGGTTGTTTTACGCCATTTTACGGTACAAAGGAAATCCGTCACAAGAAGCAACTTGCATCAGCAGCGCTCATTTTGCCCTCCTATTAATAGGAGCACCTCTGTGCCGGGATACCTGGTATGACACATGTATGGCAACAAACCGGCTTCTAACCTCTCAGTTTAGTTATCACCTCTATAAGGCGCGGCTCACCGCTTTATAGCGTGCAAAACACCGATCAATACGGCCATCAACGTCCACCCCGTCAGCTTCAGAACTAAACGAAAATCGACACACCATTACAACCCCACTGAGAAAAATCATGCAACTAACAGGAGCGACATGTTGGGGGTCAGAACACGCGATGTCGTTGGGTCATCTGCGACATGTCGGAGCTCATACGCCAACACAGTCTAGTAGCAGCAGCATGCATCCACATCAGGCACATCCATCTATACGCAGCATCGAGGCCTCTCCCCCTCGGCCAAGTCGAGGCCCTTAGTAGACCCGCCGCTGTGCACAATACCGGCAGTACCTGGTACCCACCTATCCCATGAATATATATATATAAATACGTGCACTGGTGCATGCTTCTTTTTTATTTTTTTATTCCCATTTTATTATCTTCGTCCTTCTTTTCTCTCCCTCCTACGAACTACGAAGTCGTAACTCAGATCCGGGGTCACATAGCAGCCCTCCCCCCCCCCGCCCCGCCTTCCCCACTACGACGGTTCGTGTCTTCATTTTTATCGCCACAAGACTTCAGCTCTTTCTTCCCTCGTCGACTCACGTCGAATTATATACTACTGCTGTACCGGTATTACATCCGGTACTGGTATCTTTACTTTTCAACTTCGCGGGGGGGGGGGAAAACTATTGTTCTTTTCTTGGACGCGCGCGCGGCTGAAAAGCTTTTTGTTTTGTTGAGCTTTTTCGTTGGCCTTACGCTACACTTTGGGGACCCACGCCGACAACGATAAGTGAGAGTGCGTAACGTAGTCTACGATAGAAGTTGATGCTTCTGCTATTAATACACGCCCGTCATAATATATACAGTAAGTAGTGGGTACCCCCCCCGTTTAAGAGCGCAACAAGATAAGAGCATTCGGAATTTGAGAGCGGTCAAATCGGCATGTCCCGCCCATACTAAAAGCTATATATATTGCCCACTACAGATAAGAGCAATGTGTAGTTAATAAGAGCGATTGTTTTGGATTGTCACGGGGCGCTCTTGAATCGGGGTACCCACTGCTGTGTGTACATCCACTGTCCCTGGAGTCCCGACATAAACATGCCACCCCCTATAACGCAGAGGTGGTCGCGTTGCTTCTTTGTAGCTGATGCTTGTATGTATGTGGTCTGTTTGCATATGCTTGCTGTATAACCTGTTCTCTGAAACCACGTGGTGAGCCGCTATGGCGTAGGGGAGGAGGCACCGGATATTATACACGGAGCCCACCTGGTTGGAGCAGACTCTCGAACACACACCCACACAAAAGGAGCACAGTACCTGTCGTCAAAGGCTTCACACACATAAACCACACACAGGTGAGCCGTACCTTTCCGTCACGCTCCACTCTCACATATATACGGACAGTATCTTCGTATCAAAGTCCGGGTCGTATCTTAGCATCAGCGACTGCCCCCGCGAGGGAGCATCATCCACGCGAGGCATCCATCATCTCAGATCATAATGCCTCGCCACACCATATAAAACCCCAATCTCCGTAGACCAGTATGAAACACCCACATACCGGGAAACCAGTATCAGGCAACCGCATACCACAAACATGGTCTTCGAGTGTGCTCGTCATTGTTTCCGTGTAAAGTCCCCCACGAGGGTCAAGCATTGTATATACCTGGTATCGTACTTACGGGAGGGGGTATGTAGTAATCAGAAGCTATGATGGACCGAAAAACGTATAGTAGTACCCCCTATATATGTGTCCAGACCATATTTTGCTACGTATGATTACTACGCTCCCCCGTTGTAGTATGCGCGAGTATGCTTCGTGCATGGTACCTGGTACCACTGCAAAAAACAGCATCCGTTTAATTCCAAGTAATTTGTCCCGAAAAGGTGGATGGGTGGCGCACTTCTATTTCAAAAGGGGTTGGGCGTTCATTCAGCTATCATCATGTGCTTTCGTACAATATTGTACTTGTAGCTGACTTGCACGCCGGCCACTGATGTGCAGGATTCTGAACCGAATCTAAAAATGGCTCGGTCGGCTTTTCGTGTTTTTTTTTGTTGCCAAAATTGTCGCGCTCGGTTTCGATCGGTTTAACAAACAGGACGGAAAAAAAAAAAAAAAAAGCCAGAAACCGAACATCTTGTCGGTCGGTTTCTCGGTTGTCTTTTCGGTCTGTTTCTCACTAAAACCAGGCCAAACGGTCGAGATTTGGAAGGGTTCGGTGTGCATGTAATGATTTTTTAGTACCACTCTGTCCGGGAAGGTAAGCACCGCTTGGGTATTTCATCAACGAATACCCAAACTGGTCCTTACGTTTCCGGACAATCAATACCCACCCAACGGTCCTTTATGAAAAATATCCAAACGGTACTTAGGTTTCCGATCAACGAACACCCCAACGGTACTTACATTTCCGGACACAGTAGTGGTACCTCGTACATACATATCATACGACAGTAGTATTAATAGTATTTATGCTTGCTTCTTTTCATCATTTTGTCGCGCCCCTCGTCTACCTTGTACCTGGTATATACCTTTTGGTACATTCTGACACGCTTTTGATCCTCCACGGGACCATCATGGTTGGTCGCTGTTCGCAATGACATGTTTTAACAACCGAAAAATCAGGGCTGTGGGGGATGGCAGCACTGCATGGAGACACACCGTGACAGTGAGGTGCCTCTAGTATGGTTCGACGCCTGGAACTCCACCATTCAACCCAAGCTGGACCAGCTGCTGGTCACGTCCGCGGGACAGCCGGAGGGCGGGTGGTCTGAGAAGAACGGACTGATGCTGGTCATGGCGGGAGACTCGACCGTCATCCAGCAGTTCCAGCTCCTCTCCGAGCTCGTCCGTCTCCGGAACGACTTCCAACCGGTCACCGGGCCTGACGCTCACAGACGCCAGGTACAGTAGTGGCGGTGGTCGTAGTTGTAGTAGTAGTAGTAGTAGTAGTAGTGGTAGTAGTAGTAGTCGTAGGAATAGGAGGAGCAGGAGTATTCGTAGTTGTAGTAGTCGTTGCAGTACCGTATATGACAGCAGTGTATAACACAACCCCTGGGATGGACGAATTTCCAATCCATAGAGACGATTTCCTCCAAAACACCAGGGGGGGGGCACAAATAACGACAGCGGCGGCCTTTCGGAAGGGAGATCTCGTCGAGATCGTTCCGCATAAGCGTCGCTTGGCGTATAAACTCCGCTGGTGATCGAGAAAAAGCAGCATTTAAATTATTCAGAGGGGGGGGGTGTTATCGTACCACCCGGGTGATACGTTAGTTATTATCACCCGGGTGATACGGTAGTCATAGTTGTAGTTGCAGTAGTGGTAGCAGTAGCCGTATCAGCAGCAGTAGTGGCAGTGGTAGTAGTAGTAGTAGTAGTAGTACGAGCAGTAGTAGCAGTTAGCAGTAGTATACAGTTGAGCGGACCTCTTCTCCTTCACGGCACGCCGTGCCGCTTGCGCGCTCATTTTCTAATTCCAATACGAGGTTCTTTCCTATTTTGCGCAAACAAGAGCAATCACAATCGATTAAACCCCCCGTTCTCTCTTATCGACGTTACCTTCTCGGCTCGGCTGGGCTCGACTCGGCTCGGCCTCAGCTGGGCTCGGCTTAGCTGTCTTGGTCGCTGGCAAATGAATAGATGCCATCCTCTCTACCGTAAATTATACGTACTTCGTATTCTTCGAATTACATTTTGGTACACGACCGAACATTATGGCACAGGACCAAATCACAATCGATTGTCCTCCTTTATGTCTTTGCTGTGTTTGCTTCTCGGCTCGGTTCGGCTGTCGCGGTCGCGCGGGGGGGGGGGGGGGGGGTACATCAGAACTACGAGCTGACCTTCGGGGCGCCGAAGATGACCACGGGGTCTGTGACATTTGTGTTCTACCGCGTGTTCGAGGCGTGCATGCTGGAGATCAGAAACCCGCACGTCAAGACCGCGCACGCCCTGTACTTCGGGTGCGGCATGCACCTGCTGCACCTCATCCCCACGCAGTCGCCGGCGCTGCTGAAAGTGGCTCTTCGAAGGTGGGTGGGTAGGTGGTGGACGGGCGGGCCGGGACGGCGGGTGGGTTTGTGGGTGGGTGGGTGGGTTCGTATGCGGGGTGGGTGGCGTGGGGTGGGTGCGATGAAGTGACCTACACCCATCTACAGCAGCTGCGCCACACGTGGTTGTGATCAGCTGGACAGGTGTTTGGTGGAGTGTTGGGTGACCCGTAACAGGGGATGCGTCTGGGGGCTGCTCGACCGCGGGGTGGCGAGGCAGGAGCTCCAACTGGCCTCGGGGGATTGGGCCGACGTCGGTCTAAGTGCGAGATCCGGGTCGGGCCTAGTTTCCCCAAAAGGAAGGAGGGTGCAGTTCTTTAGGGACCAGGGTTCCCCGCAGCCCGGTGTGTCTCAACCGTTGTCAAAGTGTCGGAAGCATCAATCCATGGATGGAGATTTAACGGGACTGACTGCTGTGAACGTAGTCGATGTGTACAAAACTGAGGAAGGAAAGACAGTCAAGCCCATTCGTCTTTGAACACGGTTGGCAGGGTCGTCGTAGTGTGCCTTAGTATAGGAGATATCATCGTTGACGCGCTGGCGGTTCGAAATGTATGTAGTGCAAAACACACGAACGCTGCCTTCCCCATGAAGTTCGTATATATTAATGTATCGGGTATAATTGTATGCGTGTGCAAAGTACGTAGTATAGTCGCCTCGGGCTACTGTAACGCTTTTGCGGGTTCCGCTCCCTCATTCAACCCAGAGCAGCCTTCAAGGTAACCGCACTGACCTGCCGATATTGTGGACTGGTGCTCATGCATCTCCATTCCTAAACCCATCTATCCGGCCAGCATGAATATGAAGTATAACCCCCCCCACGCCCGCGCGCCCCATCCCCTTCACTTCTCGACCCCCCCCCCCCCCCAACTATCTTGGCGTCAGCTGGACAAACTACGCGGACCTTTTGACGAGCCGAGTCGAAGGTTACCGCGAGGTGAGCGTTACGCGGCAGGGGTGATCCGGAAGAGTTCGTGTAGTAGGGGTACGACATACTTGGTGCCCGAAATACAAGGTAAAGGAAGGCGCTGCACAACAAGCTGCTGTGCAATATGATGATACCACCCATTCAGCTCTGCGCTCACGCTGGACTAAGGTGGCGTCGCTGAATGTGCGTCCCCATACATAGAGGCAACGGTAGGGCATCTCTAGCCAGTACCCTCCCAACCAAACCTGCTACTTGGCAATATAGTTCATGTTTACGGATAACACGGATTAACCGTACGGAATGAAGCTTATACGCACTGACTTCGCCTCTCCCTCCCTACCCCCCGGGTGATGTGTCAATATGTATATACTGGTACTGGTAATACATACATTACATATGTATATGAATGGGTATGGATAGGTTAACCCGGGTATCAAGCTAGTGTACATGACGACGCATGCCATCCAAGAGAGCAAGTATTTCGGGCCGTGGCAGGACGCGCTCAAGGGGTACGCGGAGCGTGACCCTGCCTACCTCGACGCCTGCACGAAGAAGGTTGGTGGTGGTGGTGTTGTTGGTGTTGGTGTTGGTGGTGTTAGTGTTGGTGTTGGTGGTGGTCGTGGTCGTGGTAATCGTGGTGTTGGTCG
This sequence comes from Saccharina japonica, assembly GCA_008828725.1. Classification (NCBI taxonomy): domain Eukaryota; class Phaeophyceae; order Laminariales; family Laminariaceae; genus Saccharina; species Saccharina japonica. The sequence continues at coordinate 174,955 of MEHQ01000472.1, read as the reverse complement.
TCGTATTGGTGGTGCTTGTGTGGTTGTTGTTGTTGTCGTTGGTGGTGTGTTGGCGGTGTTGGCGGTGTTGGTGGTGATGGTGTTGGTGTTGGTGGTGTTGTTGGTGGCACGGTGGTGGTGTTGGTGGTGTTAGTGTTATTGGTGGCGGTGGTGTTGGTGTTGTTGTTGGTGTTCTTATGAATGTTGACGTTATTTTGCTGTCGCTTGCTGGCGACGTTAAATTCACTGCAAGAACCGCGCGCACGCATCGCGCATCGCATATGACCGCACCGCACCGCACCGCACCCCTGCGCAGCGCATGGCATGAGCGACCCGCTCCGCCCCCTCCCCACAGAACCTAATACGACCCTCTATCGCCATCGCCATCGCCATCGTCCCCCCCCTCCCCCGCCTCCTGCCCCACACTTCAAACGAACTGGGCCCGAAACCCACCAGTTCCACGAGGATCTCCCCGAGGGGTCTCCCACGCGCAGCAACATCGAGCAAGCTTGCGTCGACAGCGTGTTCGGGGCGAGGGGGGTAGAGCTGCTGAACGAGCGGGGCATATCGGCAATGCAGAACGCCGGCGTGGCGATGGTACCGGCGCACGGGCTCGTGGCAGGGCAGGCGTGGGCGACGGCGTTTGAAGACGGGCGACACTACCCCCACCTCGTCCCGCTGGAGCTGTTCCTGTTCTTGAACACCATCGAAGGCCTTCCTTGATGCTGGCCCTACGTTTTTTTTGCGTGTTAGCGTTTCAGCGCGGCGGGGGGGGGGGGGGGGGGCGGCAGGGCGGCAGCCGCCTCCGGGCTGCGCCACTACCGCCACCTCGTCCCGCCGGGGCTGGTGCTGTTCTCGAACAGAATCGAGGGCCTTCCGGAAAGTTAACTCGTCCCGCTGGAAGCTATTCCTATTCGGGGGCACGATCAAGGGCCTCCCGGAAGGCTGGCTTTACGTTGTTGCGGTATTTTAGCGGAGGGGGGGCTTTGGGCGGCGACTTTTGGGCGGCGTCGGCGGTGGCGGTGGTGGCGGCGGTCTTTTGGCCTAAGCGTTGCGGTGACGGTGTCTTGGCGCACGCTTTTGGTATCTGTTCCTTTTCATGAACACTATCGAGGGCCTTCCGTCAGGCCTTGCGCAGCAGCTGCGGCGTTTTCAGCGGGTGGTATTCATGTCATGCGTGGCCGTAGTCGTATGACAATAGAGACCCTCGCATCCCCACAATGCCGGGACGGAGCATGTCGGGTTTTCACGGACCAAGTGGGAGTTTTTAGCGACAGCCTTCGGGCCGCGGCCTTTGGATGTTACGGTGTGGTAGCGCGTGTCCCTGAGCGCGAGTGCGAACCTGTCTCCGAAAAAAATGTATCACTCTGTCCGGATTGAACTGTAAGAACCGTTTCGGGTTGTTGACATGAGCCCTCCAACGGTCCGTACACCGGAATTGTCAGGGCCGTTTGTTTGGGTGTTAATATGAACACTCCAACGGTCCTTATACATTTCCGGACAGAAGTGGCGTTTTGTTTGTTTGTGGTGCTGCTGCTGGTGTGTATGCAACCACGCGGCCGGAGACGCACATCGACGCTTTTCGGCCAGCCCCGCGTTCGAATCGATGTGAGTATATACGAGTGAGAGTTGCCTTTTCGATTGTTATTAGTGTCAAATTCGATACTTCTGCGTGTGTCAATTTCGATACTTTTGGGTCGATTTCGATCGTTAGCCCCGTAGGGCACGAGCAGTACTTTTGCAGGCTGCTGACCACACTTGGCCGGTGGGATACATGTGTCGCGCATATCTGCGGCGAGCAACAAGTTTATTTCGGATCGACGTTTGAGTGAGTGAATACGTAGTGTTCTTGTTTTTTGTCAAGGTTGACCCTAAACTGTACTACCCTGGTACTTTGTAGGTGTTTTTGATGGTTTACCCATCGTATACTAAGGGCCCTCGTGTATTGTACAGGTAAATGTTTCGTTGGTAGACCCCCACTTACCATCCTTGGTAATTTCGCAGTTGTTGTGACGATTGGTCCAAGGTAGGTATGCTTCCAAAAATGTGCTTTAGATGATTGACCCGAAGTGCCACCCTCGTGGGCGCTTTGCAGATGTTTCGCTGGGTAGTTTGAAACACTTCTCTTGGGATGTTTGAGAGCCAAAATGCTATCCTCGGGGTGCTTTGTACCTGGTGTAGATGCTTTGATGGCTGACCCAAAGCACTACAGGTGCCCTGGTGCCATGCATGAACACGTTGCAGTACTGGCCACCCGGTGTGTGCCGCGCGATGTGGTACAAACGAGCCGAACAAAGTGTTGTGGTGAGCGAAACGTGTGGCGGAGTGGAGTTTTCGTCGTCTCCTCCCCCTCCCTCTGCAGTACGAGTAGCAGTGCAGCAGGCGGGAAGGGGGGGGGGGGGGTTCAGTTGAGTTGTTTCTTGCCTTAGTCATTTGACCTTTGGCCACGCATCCCTTTCGAGACGGAGCACCTACCCCTGATAGAGAGTCCTCCAACGAGGTGGGGGGGGGGGGGGGGGGTGACTCGTTTCAGAGGCAGCTGCAGCAGCAAATAGGCGCCTTGTTCCAGTGCGATGGTGGTTGCTTTAAGCCACCACACACGGGATTTACGGCAAACACAAACCCGGTCCAGGACGAGGCTCCTCTTACTTGCTGTTGTGAGGACATGTCCGCCAATGGTTGAGGGGAGGGAAGGGGTATCGCTTGTTCTGTGGCCCGTTCAGCGCACTCACGCTTTGCCCTGGAGCGAAAATATGCTTCTACTAGGTTACCGGTCCTTTTGACCGCGTCAAGACCTCTTTTGGCCTTAATATACTAGCTTTAGTGTAGGGGGCGGTCAGTCACGGGGCCAAACCGCTGTCTCCTACGAGTAGCATATTTGTTCTGTAGCGGCGGCGGCGGTGGTGGTGACAGCATGGCTCCCTGTACGTGCGAGATAGGTGGGCAGGCAGCGTCTAGATTTTTGAATCTGCAAGTCGCCCAAAAACATACCAGGTATGTATGATGCTTAGTTACGCTCGAATAGCTGGCTCAAATAGCTGGAAGGTTGATTTGACAGAAAACGGTTTATAAATTCGTTTTTTTTGCTTCGATGGGCTTGGCAGGCGTAGAGGAAGTGTAATTGCTGACGGACCAAACCGAAACGTGTGATACTGACCGATCGCTCGAGTTTTTCTGTTTGTTTGTTATTCTTTTTCGTGCGTGTTTTGTTTTTGGATGCAGTGTTTTTTTTGTCCGCTTCCCCAAGTCGAGAGAAACCCCCTTTCTCTGCAAGTTGAGTGTCGGAACGTGATGCTGACCAATCCCCCGATTTGTTTAATTGTTATTTCTTTTTGTGTTTTTACCTCGTTTGTTTTTCTGTTCGCTTCCCCTACACGGATAGGGATTCCCTTTCTTTGCAAGTTGAGTGTCGAAAGGTGACCCCGACCTATCCCTCGATTTCCTTTTATTTTTAGTCACGTTTTACTTTTTTTCCGGGGCTGTATTTTTTTGTTTGCTGTGCGCTTCCTAAATATATGCGTACGAGTTCTCGCCCTTTGCAATTTAAGTGACGCAAGGTGACCCTAACCAATCGCTCGATTTCTTTTTTCTGTTTTTTCTTGTTCTTATGCGTGCTTGCTTTTGTTTTTGAGCGCAGTTTTGTTTTCGTCCCGTTCCGTAAAAAAATACAGGAATTCCCTTTCTTTGCAAGTGTTTTGCTGGGTTTTGTTTGCTGTACGAGGTGGCACAGGTCCGAGGGGTGGGGGGTGGCGGACAAAGGTTCTATTAATACGTAGGGCGTCTGTCTCTTGAGGCGCGTCAAGACGTATTTTGGCCTTAATATACTGTTTTTTAGTGTATGGGGGCGGTCAGTCAAGGGGTCAAAGTGCGGTCGAGGGTTATCATATTTTAGTGGGGGGGGGAGTGGAGACACTGCTGTTGCTTGCCGTGGGTACTCTCTTTCTCGTTTCTTTCCGATTCGTTGCAGTCCTTGTTGTTTTTGTTTTGCGTTTGGTTTCGTTCGGTTTGGTTTGGTTTGGTTTGGTTTCGTAACGTTTCGTTGCATTTCGCTGCGTCTCGTTTCCTATCGTTTGACTGATTTGGTTTGGTTTCGTTACGTTCGGTTTCGTTCGGTTTCGTTTCGTAACGTTTGGTTTTATTTGGTTTCGTTTGGTTTCGACCAATTGATCCGATAGATTGTTCCGAAATACTTTGGGTACTCGGAACTTGCCGTAGGTACGCTCTTTCTCGTTTCTTTCCGATTCGTTGCATTGCTTGTTGTTTTTGCTTTGCGTTTGGTTTCGTTTGGTTTCGTTTGATTTGATTTCGTAAGTTTTCGTTGCTTTTCTCTGCGTCTCGTTTCCCCTCGTTTGATTGGTTTGGTTTGGTTTCGTAGCGTTCGGATTGGTGTGGTTTGGTTTCGTAACGTTTGGTTTGTTGGTTTCGTTACGACCAATTGATCCGATAGATTATTCCGAAATACTTTGCGTACTCGGAAGGAGTACGTAAGGATTGTATTAATTCAGTGAGGAGCATCATTCTTGGATATTACACACACGTGTGTTTGTTGATTGCGTCGCGACGGTACACGCAGAGAGAGACAAAAAACGCTTGCTTACAACAACAGATGGTATATAGTATTAATGGTAGCACTTGTTGTGCCGGTGCCTGCGCCTGCAACTCTTCTTCGGGATGGGCTATTACTGATTACTGCTTGACGCGCGGTGAAGAAGTGCTCGTAGGCCCAAAATAGTGCTCGGGGGGGGGTTGGCTTGTATTTGCGCTGGCTTGCAGTAGATTGTGCATAGATGCGTGCGTATTTTACACATATATATGACGTAGAAGCTACTTTCTTCAATTTGTACCAGGTACCGGGTAAGCCGTAGGGAATCCCCAGCGTGTTGGGTTTCTCCACACAAGTACGAGCCTGGCTGCGAGCTTTCTTCGAAGCGAGCTACTCGTATTCCGCATACATATGTACACCACAGGGTACTATAGTAAGTATAATCAGCACAGGATTTGTCGGGCACACATCAGCGAGCGAACAGTCGTGTTCCCTGCGCCCCCCGATATATTTTGGCTGAAAGGCTTCGGCGGGACAAAACATGGCAGCGGGGGGGGCGGGGTGTACTCATTGTCATGCATGGACGTAGTCGTATGACCGTATACCCCTGCATTCCTAAAATGCCGGAACGGAGCACGTCGGGTCTTCACCGACCAAGCAGACATTGCTTGCACAACAGTTAGCTTCGGCGATGTGTGTCGTTCGACAGAAAACGGTATACCGGGACAGAAAACGGTGTCTCCCTATTTTCCCTGTTTGGTTCGTTGCGCCTTGAAGAGTTGACTTGTTTAACTATTTATACCGTCACCTGACGGAAAATCCACCGGCATGCCGTGTTATGGCATTCGCGAGGTGTTGCGGACAAAGGTCGAATTGTGTCGTTCAAAAGAAAACGGCACAGCGGGGGACAGAAAGCTGTATTCCCTGGTTGGTTCGTTGCACCTTGAATGGCTGATTTCATTTTCTATCGTATCGGCAACTGGTGGAAAATGCACAGGTATACGTATCGCTTTATTATTTGTTTCGCGAGGTATGGCGGACACATTTTTGGACTTCTCGAGACAGAAGACCCCTCAAGTCAAGCCAACGTTTGTCATCTCCCAGTTCCTTGCCACTGTCGCGTGCTGTATGGTAGTTTATCTGCGCTGACAGCGCGTTCACGATGGCCACATCTCCATCTCCTGCAAGCCAGGACCCAATCATGTCGACGAATAGTTCCTTCACGCGGTAACATCAGCATTAGCAGTAGTAGTAGTAGTAGTAGTAGTAGTAGTAGTAGTAGCATTACTATTGTTATGGATTTCGGCCGACCTCCGTCGTCTCTCCTTTGGCTCGGTAATTGGTCGTACGCCAGCCTTTCCAGGTCCTTGTTGAGGACCTTTGTCTGATGATTCGCAGCGTGCCTTATTGTCTAGTTTGTCCTTTTTCCCGCTTATGTCTCCCGTGAGTTCGTTTACCGCATATTTGTGCTCCGGCTCGCCGGCTCTGGCCTTCGCCTTTCTCCCGTAGCCCGTTTACTGTTGCCATCTTACGAGTGTATCTCCGACCTGGGCTTGGTCTTTCAGCTCCATAGTGGGTGTTCGTTCTTGCCAGAGACGTCCTAGCCTCATTACGAGGTGTGGGGTGAATCTAGTATACCAGTATTTTCTATATTTCGAATAGCCGCATCTTCGACTCCCCTTTCCGATTCCTGGATGTGTTGCTGACATCTTTTGACCGTCGTGTGAACTAACTGCATCTACGACTATTCAGGGTGGGCTAATGTGATGGGCTCCATACGTAAATATATGGGACCGTTCTTAGGATCCTTAGAAGAAGTGATGTGACACCTCTCAAATGAGGTGCACATAGAGAACCGGAATAGGAGTGTGCTTGATTCCCCTCTATCTACAACTGCTGCGCTTCGTGTGTCTGCATCGTCTCCCTGATTTCTCTAACCTGTCGTTATGCTCTTGATGGAGTAGAGCGACAGCAATGGAAGGACAAATAATATGATGGACGGATATCTCAGCACCGACAAACCTGCACCCCTAGGAGGCAACACTCCATATCACAAATAGGAGTAGTACTACTGTACTGACGGTGTGCTTACAAAGATATGTTGTGCGCCGCTTGTTTTTTTGCACCCCCCCTCCCCCCGACAACATCCATCCCCTCATCGCATCAGAGGGCGAAAGGGCCGAAAGCCAAGCCGATTGAGGTCCCAACCATATTTTTTGTTCAGGTTGCTCTAGGGTTCTCGTTACTCAAGTTAATACACATGGTTTCAGTACATGAAAATGTCCCGATTCGAATATTTGGTGTTTTTACACATGTCCGGCAAGAAACAAACCTATAGCGTGCCACGGATCGCCTGGCGTCCTCTTCTGGTAAAAAGTGCGTGAACGATTCGTCCTTTTTTGGGGGTGTTCAGGTTTGGTTGTGTTCCTCGTCCCTCTGGTATGGCCCCACCCGGCGATGAGCAAGATGGCGAACAAGCGCAACCGAGTCGCACAGGCCAAGAGCGGACGCATAGGCAGTTCTCCTCGACCACCCCGCAGCCAGTAGAACCAAACATGTTCCAATCACACAACAAAAAAAACAAGTTTCTCTCCTTGCTGCCGTGTTTTATTTCACAGACGATACATCGTGAATTATAACAAGGATGGTTACCCCAATGGTCGGGCCTGAAGGAGTTTTCCAGTCGGAGACATCGGTTCAAACGGGATTCCACTGTTTTCACGGAAGTGTTGAGGTCTAAGTCAGTTGGGACACTGGTAAAAGATTAACCAGTCACCTACCCAATCTAAGCCTTATGACACTCTCCCCCCCTGGAACGGACTGGATATACGGAACGACGCGTGTGACCAACACGCGGTTCCAATTCATGGGGATCTAGAAGTGTTTTTCCATATTCTACATGAGGAGGTTGGCTCTGGCACCTGCGATTCCACAGGAGTTTTCGCCGTGAATCCGGCTGGTGCTGTGGCACAGGAAAAGTGTAACGAAGGGTAGAGGCCACGTGCCACCCCCTGGTTCAGTCTCTCTAGCATATTCTTGCTAAATGTCCAGAAGGGAAAGTGTTCGGGTACTACAGTACGTAGATCGTGAAAACGCTTTCGGGCATCAAGGACTGGGAGCTCTCCACTGCGACTTCGCCTTGTCAATAGGACAAACACATTAACATTGGTGACCACCGTGGAATCTGCACATTCACATTGGTGATCACCGTGGAATCTGGAAACAAAGAATGCAGGCATCGTTAAGAATATTCTATAGACGAACCCCAGTCTCGGTCGCAGTTGCTTGAAAAACACCCGCTCGGGCCTGTGTTGGGTCGCAGAACGCTGAACCGCGGAACCGAGCTTGTGTCGGGTCGCTGAAAAAAACAAAATAAAGCTGAAAAGCTTTGTGTAAAATCAAAACAAAGCTGAGGAGCTTAGTGTGAGATCAAAATAAGCTGAGAATCTTCGTGTAACATCGAAATTGGATGAGAAGCTTGTGTAGAATCTTGAGCTGCTGCTCCAGCTCCGGGTCCACGAAGGTTTCCCGATGCGCGCGCCGCGCTGAAACGAGGCTCATATCCTGTTAATAATACTCGATGGCACTCCCGCAGTAGCCTACAAAGATTGGCGCCGGCAGTCGTTAAACTGACCGAGCAGACACACTGCGTGTCCATGATGTGAATAATTGATTACATCTGAAAAGCGCCGCTAGAGGGCAATAAATACTCATGACAATGAACTGTGATAAGTGCAGACATATTTTTCTTGACGAGTGAGTGTGGGGGGTGTGCAAACACTCCAGTTTCTCAATCTTGATAGCCTCTAACGGCAACGTCTATCGACGGCTTTTCGCTGCCACTCGTCGACTGCAAGAACTGCTGAAGAGTCTTCAAAACATCCCGTTATTCGCAATGCGGTGTAATTATTCATTGAACTTCAACTTGCGGAGCATTTTGATTCAATTGGCAATGTACGTACTCCTACAGGTATTTCTTAGCAGGCATGATTATTGTGATACGCAGGTTATAACCTACCCCAGGTGCAAACATCGGTCACTGCCGTGTGTATGGTCCGGCGAGCTGGCGGGGGGTGGGAGGGGGGGGATTTCGACGAGAGATGGACTTCCTCGGTGGTATTATAGGGCCGGCGCAGCCCCCAACACCCGCCGACAGACAAATCGGTTGCACCGCGGTCTGTCGTCAACACATATAAAGTACATGGCATGGAGTGCCATATACGGCATACGGCTATATACGATATGTACGAGGAACTACGACTGTTTAGGGCGCGTGCTACGATAGGCGTAACACTTTTTGACTGAAACCTTTTCTGAGTGACCGGACCCCTCGACCGAAATTCGTCGGAATTGCCAAATTTCGAATTTGTTTTTGATTTTATGACTTTTTTTGTGTACCCAGGCCATGGGATGATTCATCGGGTTGCACTTTTCTTTTTTCTCCAAATCGAATTTTGGGTGAGGTGTGGAGCTCTTTAAGTGAGAAACCCCAGAAACATATGAGTGCACCTCTACCTTAGCATGTGTCTTAGCATTTGCTAGAATACGTGACGTCATATTTCTCATGATAGGCGGTACGGTACGCAGGTACGGTACGCATGCAGTAGAATAGGTGAACCTCACAAGTCCATTCCAGTTCCCCATGAGGAAACTGCTTCCTGTATCCTAGGTTCGCCTCTGTGTTGTTAAGTGTCTGCTGTGCCATAAGGATGTACGAGTAGCTATAATGCGTACGACAGCGATAGACGGATTGACATGATGGGAGGGTGACTACTCAGCACCGACATCCCTGCACCGCTGAGGGCAATACCTTAACACTTGGCGTCGTCGGTCCCTGAGGGTAATACCTTCAAAGTGCATGCTCGTCGGTGCCGCACAACACCATGACCAACTTTCGTATACTACGACACTATTGTAGTTCAACGGACACTACTGTACCTACACTCACTCGTAGATACGCTGGTACACACACAGCTCAGTTAGGTACCTTTGGTGTTGCGTGGCCGTCAATAGCCGGCTGGCATAAATAGACAGATGGCCCACAGATATATCATCTGAAGCAACTTAGTTTACGATGAGGCATTGCCGGACGGACCCTATACTGCTATTATTGTACTGCTTTGAAGGTCGTCCCTGACTATTATGTTGAGCACCCACACGTTGCAGTTGATATGGTCGCTCTTGCCTCGCGAGTGGTGCAAAAATTCAAGGTAACAGTAACGCCTCCAAAACAAAAAAGAGGGGTACGGGGATACCATATAACACTAGCCCACCTTGAAGGGCCGTATATATGCAGAAGCGTAGGAAACCAGCAGGCTACAAAATCTATCCGGAAAAATCGGAGAACGAATCGAAGATGCGGCGTTTCACGACCCACTTCTTTTTTCCACACCTTTACGTATAACTCGCAAGACGAAAGTCAATTATTTCAATCCTCCAAACAAAGCATAGGGGAAGCAAGGAAGAAAAGCAAACAAACGCAAATAGGGCGATACGGGCATACCGTAACACAATCCCTTGAAATAATGACGGCAAAGACAACAGACACACTAAAGCAGTATTATACACCAACAATCAAATCACCAACCATTCAAGAAACGGTAACCCATAGAAAAAAGGGCGTTCGTTGCATTTCATTCAAGGCGGGTACGCCGATACCACCTTTGTGTGCGGCCGCAGCGGCGGCGGTGGGGGAATAGAATCCCCGACACGACGAATGCCAATTATCGTGTGCAATACCACAAGGAGAAAAAAATGTACTGGTATGTGAGGAAGCCCCTTTTGTTTTTGGTGATACATGAAGATTGGAGCCGGCTACGATCGGTACTACTACCATAAGTAGTACCAGTATACCCAGTGAGACACACGAACGACCACATATATACTCTTACGCACTCCTCGTAGTTCTCACAGCCGAGACTACCACACTCGAAATGACAGTAAAATACTCCGGGCCATGACAACGAACAGCGGAACAAGACCGTACGTCGTACGTACTGGTCTGTGTAGTAGTTTAGGCACAACGGGGAGAAATAACCCCACGACGACAAAAACAACAGGCCGCCTGTGATACTACCACAACACCTGCCCCGCCCGCCCAGACAGACCCCCATTACCACATCAGGCCTGCCACGATCGACGTCGGCCGGCACAGAGCCGACAAATGTCTGTATGTCGTGTTTTTGTCGACGGCACTACACTACTACTGTACGTACGAAGAAGCATAATACAGGTAGGTAGTAACTAGTAGTAGTGTTACCACTATCAATACCAAAAAAGAACGACGTACCGGTAGGTACGTGCACGTGTACGTGATAATAATGGTATGCATGTCATATGTACGTACGTAGACAGTTCGATGAGATGAACAGACAACAAGACGCGAACTTCCCCGGCTAGCCACAATACTACCAATAGAAACTACACGACATATTGCCACCATCATTTAGTAGTAGTAAAAGTATAGTAAGCTGCTTGTTTCGCCCGTAGTCGTCACAGCAAAAAATGTGCCTCTTCGTTCTCATTTTACACGTATTTTAATCCTTTACTTTGTAGTTTTCCGGGTCACCATTGATGATTGATGTGTTATAATGCCCCCTCCCTCCCCGCGCCTTCACACATCATCCATCATCATCGATCTTCCTACAACAACACGACGGGCGGTATTCAATCCCACCCAACCATCGTATCATAAAAAATATATCGTAATCCTTATTATATATGGCACACTTGGTGCAACACGGTTCGCTTGCTCCCGATTCGGAACCCGTTCAGCAGTTTGGAAGCATCGTTGTCTAGATCTTCACACTCGTCCAGCTGTGACATTTGAACATCACCACAACCACAAAACAAGTAGGTGAAGGTACGTAACCATGTTTTTGTTCATCGTGCAGTATGTACCGGAATACATAATCATATCCAGTTGAATGAGACAACAGAAGGAATCCCGTGACGATGTTTTGTTTGTTGGCGTTTGCAGGACACATCCATCCATCCGTTCGTGTAGTAGTAGCGATAGTAGTAGTAGTAGTAGTAGTAGTAGTAGTAGGTGATCATGGACCCCACAGTATGTCCGAGACGAAAAAAAGAGGAGACGAGAGAAACGGGAAGGAAAAAAACGAGGAGAAATAGGAGGGGGAGGGAAGGAAGGAAGCGTGAGAAACGGTAAAATAAGTACATAATCGTAACTACAGTCAGTAAGTAGTGGATATCGATGATACTACTACTGAAGATGAGTTTCAACGAAATCCTCGATCTCACAGCTTAAGTTTTTATTTGTTTTATCAAGATAATATGCATAGCATTTATATTTAAAAAATAAAAAACAACAGCTGTGAGCTCATGTTTCATATACGTAGTTAGGTGATTTGGCCGACGACGCCAAATAAAAAGATAGTTGGAACAGGTTGGAAGGATTTTTTTTAATGAAATACTCGTAGTAACGTTTTACATTCATTTACAGTATGAAACATATTTTCAGTGTACATTTCATTTAAGGGGGTCGGGCCGACGACGCCAAAAATCAAGAAGTGTATCATACTTGAAAAAAGGGGAAACACAATATATTTGGTAAATATGGGGGTCGGGTCGAATCTATCAAGTAATATTAAATAATTTTAACTTTACTTTCTGTAAAAAAAAAGAAGAGAAAGATTGTCAGCGGGGCAACATCTATACCGGGTATTAGTTACAGCAGGAAAATATTTTAACACTTTTTCAATTAGGCGATCGGGCCGACGACGCCAAAAAAAAGAAAAAGTGGACCACTTGTAGTAAGGGAAAAACAGGCAATATTTGGTACAAACGGGCATCGGGGCAAATCTGTCAAATGGTTACCCGACGTAAAAATAAAGAAAAGAGAGGCTACTACGTAGCCAGCGGGGCAACATACGAGTATGTTCCAGGCACTATGCAGGCCTCCGAATAAGTGCGGAGTAATACACTTTTGTGGAAGTGCAATAAGTGCGGAGGAATACACTTTTGTACCATACATAAGTAACACGATACAAATAATCGAACATGTGGGGACGTAAAAAGCACGCATATATGTTGCTACTGTAGTAGTGTTTACTGCCCTTCTCGGGCGTCTGTACAGAGATAGGTATTGCCAAAAACAAAACCGATTGGTTGGATGTTGTGGGGGAAGCGCGTGGGAATTTCCCCCGCGAGTTCTGTCGTATATTTAGCCCGAGATAATTCCTTCGACGGAATAACTTTTTTTTAGATTCTTCAACGACTGCGGGCAAATCAATGAAACGAGTGCGAAAGGGCCACAGACAAAACAAAATCAGATATGAAACCCAGGCATCTCTTGGCGAACAGGGTAAGATGCCGTTCTCTGTCCCCACGAGATTGTTGTACGTATCTTCATCTCGGGCTAATTAAAGGGACCAAATTCTTCAACGACTGCAATCAAAGAAATAGGGACGAAAAGGGCAATCAAGAAATATCCAGATACGAGCATGAACCGCAGACACCTCTGAGCGCACAGGGCAAGTTGCCGTTCATTGCGGTGCCGCAGATATAGGCGTCGCTGAGAACTAAAAGCCTAACGGATGCGGGGTAATTCACTGCGGGGTAAAATCCCTGCGAGTTTTCATATCTTCGTGTCGGGTTAATTATTCCCAGGGACTAATTTATTCAACGGCTGCGGGCAAATAAAAAGCGGAGAAGAAAGGGTCATCGAGAAAGAGTCCCAGGGACTAATTTATTCAACGGCTGCGGGTAAATAAAAAGCGGAGAAGAAAGGGTCATCGAGAAAGAGTCAGGTATAACACAGACATCTCTGAGAACACAGGGCAAGATGCCTTTCATAGTGGTGCCGCAGAGACAGGCGTCGCTGAAGAAAAACACCCAATGGATGTTGCGGGGGAACTGAGTGTGGAGGAAAGTTCCCCGCGAGTTTTCGTATCTTCATATCGGGGTATTTAATTCGAGGGACGAACTTATTCAACAGCTGAGGGCAAACCAAAGAAACGGGGACGAAACCGCAATCCAGAAAGATTCGCATATGAAACGCAGACACCTCTAAGCACACAAACAAGACGCCATTCATTGTGGTGTCGCAGAGATAGGTAGCCGTCGCTAAAAAGCAAAAGCCGAAGGGAGTTGTGGGGGAAGTGAGTGCACGGGGAAATTTCCCCGCGATTCCTGTCATTCTTCATCTCGGGCTAATTATTTCCAGGAAAACAATTCTCCAAGGGCTGCGGGAAAATCAAAGAAACGGAGACGAAAGGGCCATTAAGATATATTTAGACATCATGCACCAGGTATATATACGTTGCGGGGGAAGAGAGTGCACAGGAAGTTTTCTCCACGATTTTAATCGTATCTTTTTCTCGGGCTAATTATTTCGAGGGACCACATTCTTCAACGGCTGCGGGCGAATCAAAGAAACGGGGACGAGAGGGAAATCGACAAGAACTCAGCTATGAACTTCAGAAACCTCTTGAGGAATATGTTGGGGACGTGAATGCGCAGGGAATTTTCCTCGGAAGTTTTGTCGTGTCGTTATTTCGGGCGAATTATTTCGAGGCACCAAACATTCAACGGCTGTTGGGATTTCATAGACACGGGGACGAAAGGGCAATCGAGAAGAATTTAGATATGAAACGCAGAAACCTCTTGAGGAATAAGTTGGGAAAATGAGTGCGCGGGAAATTTTATCCCGGGAGTGTTGTCGTATCTTCATCTCGGGATAATTAATTCCAGGGACCAAATTCGTCAACGGCTGCGGGCGAATCAAAGAAACGGGGACGAAAGGGCAATCGAGAAGAATTTAGATATGAGACGCAGAAACCTCTTGCGGAATAATTTGGGAAAATGAGTGCGCGGGAAATTTTATCCCGGGAGTGTTGTCGTATCTTCATCTCGGGATAATTAATTCCAGGGACCAAATTCGTCAACGGCTGCGGGCAAATCAAAGAAACGGGGACGAAAGGGCAATCGAGAAGAATTTAGATATGAGACGCAGAAACCTCTTGAGGAATAATTTGGGAAAATGAGTGCGCGGGAAATTTTATCCCGGGAGTGTTGTCGTATCTTCATCTCGGGATAATTAATTTCAGGGACCAAAGTCGTCAACGGCTGCGGGCAAATCAAAGAACCGGGGACGAAAGGGCAATCGAGAAGAATTAAGATATGAAATGCAGGAAATTCTTGAGGAATATGTTGTGGGGGGAGAGTGCGCGGGGAATTTTGCCCGGGAGTTTTGTCGTATCTTCAACTCGGGCTATTTTGTTTTGAGGGACCAATTATTTAACGGCTGCCGGCAATTCAAATTAACGGCGACGAAAGGGCCGTCGGAAAATATTCAGATATGAAACGCAGGCACCTCTGATTGCAGAGGGGGGAAGACGCTGTTCATTGTGGCGCCGTAGAGATAGGCGGCACCAAGAAAATCAAGCCGAACGGATTATGGGGGGGAAGTGAGTGCGGGGGAATTTGAATTCGGGCTAATTATTTCAAGGGACCAAATCCCTCACAACTGCAGGCATTTCGAAGAAACTTGGACAAAAGGCAAATAATTGAGAAATATTCAGATATGAAACACAGCCACGTCTGAGCGCTCAAAGAAAAATGCCATAGACGTAAGCGTCGCAAAATAAAGAAAGCCGAAAGGAGTTGTGGGGAAAGTGAGTGCGAGGGGAAAATACCCCGCGAGTTATGCCATATCTTCATATCGGGCTAACTATTTCGAGGAACCGAATCCTTCAACGGCTGCGGGAAAATCAAAGAAACGGAGACGAAAGGGCCATCGAGAAAGAGTAAGATTTTATAAATGCAAAGGAAAATGCGTAGGAATTTCGAGCACTGGAATTTTTAAAGAAATTTTCAAAAGCGCACGCGAAAAATTACTTGAAAATGAGACCCCAAAAATCACTTGAAAATACTTTTCTCGAATTGGTATCGCTTTTTTAAACCCGGCATGGAGTTACGAAGAGTTTCACTCTTAGGAATACGAGCGCACGCAATATGGAATTAATTGTGGTGCTGCAGAAAAAGGCGGCGCAAAAAAACGCAAGCCGAATGGATGTTGCGGAAGAAGTGCGCGGTGAAAATTCCACGCGACTTACATTTCGTATCTTTCAAGTATCTCGGGCTATTTATATCAAGGGACGGGTAGTTTTAACGACTGCGGGAAAACCCAAGAAACGGGGACGAAAGGGTCACCAGTGAAGATCCAGAAATCGTTGTGTACGACACAGCCACGCCTGAGCGCACAGGGCACAAGATATAGATACCAGGTACCTTTAACGGCGATGCAGCCGGGGGAACTCAAGAAGTGGTGGGTGGGGAGATAGCTAGGAAACCCACTTTCTACCGGTAGGTGAGGCAATTGGGATATAGATGACTTAGCCGCCGTTAACAGCTACTAAGAGCATGTACCCACGGGGAATTTGATCGTGCGTGAACTTCCACAGCCACTCGTACCGCATGATTCACATCATACAATCCTAGAGTGAGTGCGGTTGAAGTACACTAGATCAAACATGGAGACCGGTCTTTGAGCGCATAAGGGCTTTTTTTGGCCTTAATATACTACTTATAATGTAGGGGGGTTGGCCGAGGAAGGGGTCAAACCGCTGTCTCCTGGCATCTTTGATCAAGAAAACTTCTCTGGCGGGAGGGGACGGCTTCCTTTTCGTCGATCGAGACGAGACAAGAAGGTCGAACTGCGGACGGACGCATTACATACAGAGGGTGCACGAGTCCGTCGCGGTAGCCATTACCTCAAATCAAAGTGTCACGGGCAGAGGCGGGGATTAATGCCCATTCCTGAGAAGAACGAGGAATGGTTCATGTATATTTTTAGGGTGAACCCCCTTCCACCCTCTCGCTACAAAAACGATCAGCTCGAAATACAAGTAGTTTGTCCCCGAAACAAACGTACCTGGTAGTTTCTTGCCCTCATTTACTTTGGGCTGGCACAGGCGGCGGGTTTTGATTCGCCGAGGGAAGCCGCGGTTCACCTTTTGCTAGAGTGGTGCTGGGTATAGAGATCCGCTTTTCCAAGAAAACGATTGGTCGGGATACGTAGGGAGCTACGTAGCAGCACCGGGGCCGCTACACCGCTGCATTCTCTTATGCGTAGCGGAGTTTATGAAGGAGCAAGGATCCTGCTCCCGGCATATTTGTTTGGCCCTCTAGCGGGTATCACTCACTTCTTTCCACAGACAGGTCCCACGCAGTAGACTGCTGCCGTGATGTGTGGTGTTCTGAACGTAAGTGCTTTTTTGTGTGTGTTCTGTTGGGGTGTTTTGAGTTCTTGTTTGTTTTTCGTATTCAGGACTCTTCCTTCCCTCGCTTATCGCCATCATCTTACCACCACCACCATCACTTCCACCCACTACCTTAAGGACAACTCCACTCCCCCTTCTTACCGCCACTCCCGCCAGAGGAGCGGGGCAATACTCGAAAACTCCCAGAGACCATACCCTGCGAGGAAGCCTCATCGCGAGGCCACCTGCAGAAGAGTGGCACACCCACCACCACCACCACCACCACCACACTGACAACAACGACGACAACACCATCAGCGTCGGCCACTCTCCCGATTTATTTACCATTTTGCACAATTCAAGCACGTGTCCGGCGGCTGCTGCGGAATCTTCGGCGGAGTCTCGGATGGTCATGGACACCACGTGGAGAGGCTTGAACGTGTCTGGCTCTCGCCGGTGCAGGTCTGACCGAGGATATCAAAAGGGTTAAGGGAGGGGGGATGAAGGCGGAAGGGCGGCGGGAGGGAGAGAAGGGCGGTGGGAGGAAGGAAGTGGGGGGTTGGGAGAGAGACCCAGGGAGGAAGGCAAGGAGAGAGGAAAGAGCGGGAGGGGAAAAAGCAAGACAGAGAGGGCCGGACGGAGAAAACGTTGGGGCAAAAGCGAGAGGTTGAAAAATGGGAAAACGGACGAGTAGTGCAACTACAAAGATATGCCTGTCAAATAAATAAATATGAACGCGGTTTTTGGACGAGGGGGCGACACCGGGGAGGTGGGGGATGTATCGCGTACGCATGATGACGACAGCATGCCTGTACCTTAAATATCTGGCGGGAGGTTTTGCGCCAAGTTTCATTCGATCAAGAACTCGCTCTAGATTGTAGGGACGCGAGAAACGTCTCAGTGCTGCCTCATGTGGCGCTATTGAAGTCGAAAACGACATGACGATCATCACGTTTTCAAGGGGGGAAAGACAGCCACCCGTGCCAAATTATTCTTGCTCGCGACGTTGAAGATGCCACGACGCCTTCCAAACAAGAACTGCGCCATGCTGTTGCCGGGTAAAAACGGTTTCATAACTGCGCTCCAGTTTTCACAAAAAAAGCGCTATTTTATCCTAACATGGGAGCTTTGAAATTCTTCGAGCAAAAACAATGAATGACCGAGTGTTACTTACTACCTGTATACATGTGTAATGCAGCGCCAAATGTCTGCGTTGCCGTGCGGTTCTCTATATATGCTGTGTAACTATTTTTTCAGTGTAATGCAGCGCCAAATGTCTGCGTTGCCGTGCGGTTCTCTATATATGCGGTGTAACTATTTTTTCAATGTAATGCAGCGCCAACGATTTGCGTTGCCGTGCGATCCCCTATATATATGTGTATATATGTGGTGTAACTTTTATGTCAATGTAATGCAGCGCCAACGATATGCGTTGCCGCGCGGTTCCCTATATGTCGTGTAAATATGTTTTCAACGTAATGCAGCGCCAACGATATGCGTTGCCGTGCGGTTCTCTACATCGT
Organism: Saccharina japonica; assembly: GCA_008828725.1. NCBI lineage: Eukaryota > Phaeophyceae > Laminariales > Laminariaceae > Saccharina > Saccharina japonica. The sequence continues at coordinate 156,689 of MEHQ01000472.1, read as the reverse complement.
GTGTAACAATTTTTCATTGTAATGTGGCGCCAACTATATGCATTGCCGTGCGGTTACCTATACTAATGCAGCGCCAACGAAAGGCACGCGTTGCCTTTCTTCAATGTAGTTCAATGCCGTCGATATTACTATTTATTCAGTGTAATGCAGCGCCAACAATATGCGTGCCCGTGCGGTTCCCTATGTTGTGTAACTATTTTTTCAATGTAATGTAGCGCCAATAATATGCGTCGTGCCTGTTCTTAGGTGTAAACCACCTTGGTAGTGTTTATACTGTGGTAATGAAGCGCCAACGATATGCGTTGTCTTGCTAGGTGTTGAAAATTTTATAACCGCAATGCAGCGCCAATGGAATGCATTGTCGCGTTATTCCCCAAGCTGCTGATAACTTTGTATTATTTTTAATGCAGCGCCAATTAACGTTGCCGTGCTCTTCCCTAGGTGCTGATATTCAACGCTGGATGGAGGCACGACTGTTGCTAAGAATTTTCAGTATTGAAGGTAGGTAATAAGACCAAGGCAGGTACACCTGGTCACATGCAAGCACCAAAAGCCAGCGATTACGGCCAGGACAACCGTGCACTTTATCACGTGTGTACGACGATCGGGGCGGGGTTGGTCGTTGTTCGGATAAAAATAAGAGTTCCGGTGGCAACTGCCATTCCGAACAGAAACCCGTGACAACCAATCGTATTTTTTCGACCAACACGACAACCCTCCGCGACGTCTCTCTCGCCTTGTCGTTTTTCTGCTCTGTTCGCACTGTTGTCTGTGTCATTTATGTATCGTTCTTCGTTTACGATCGAATACGCACGCGTTACGAGGGAAATGATGGGAGACACCTCGTTGTTTGATCGAGATAAATTCCTAAACTTTCATGTTTTCCTCGCCGAGATTACATTGGCGTTCCCGACGCCTAAATCGACGAGATTAAGGCTCGAAGGGTGTGTAGAGAAGAGAAAAGTTTATTTACGGTAAGCCCCAACGTGTTCTGAAGAATAAAACGTCTGTAAAAGCGGGTACGGAACCGAGAGCCGGCATTCCCCCGAACATCTATACAACACACACCAAAACAGCATGTATGGGTGGGTGTGCATGCAAACGCTTGCGTATTATCTTGGCTGCCCAGGACAACAGCCATGGATGTGCGTGCGGGTGTGCATGTAAACCCTTGCGTGTTGGCTTGGCTGGGCCAGTTGCTGGTTTTAGGTTATAGAATCTGATATCCACGCGCGTCAGGGAACTAGGCGCGGTCTGACGTCAAGGATATACATGACGGCAAGAAACACTGCTCATCACTGAATCAAAGCCAGCTGGCACGTGGCAGAGCCAAGACAACGGGTCAAAATACGTCTTAAAACTACAAACAAGGTATCAGCACAATCCGGTGAACTTTTCCAAAATCAGGTCTCCCTAAAAATATCCCAGGAAAGACTGACAACCTTGTGGCTGATTGAGGTGCAGTTTGTGTCGGTCGGGACGGGTGCGGCAAAACCGAAAGGACGCCAGAAGTTGGGCCCACCGACACCCCCTGCACGGTTGCTGTGCTAGCCGTTTTGCATTATGGACGTCGTCAGAAGCTCGTTGTAGCACTCACCTTGACGTCGCAACGGCGGGGCTTTTGCCAGACACGAACTGAGCACAATTAATTAGCACCCACCCAGAACATGTCTCGCGAGAGAAACCTCAAGGTGTGCCATGTCTGCTGTGTCGTCAAGATACCTCTCCATTCCCTACGCGATAAAATAACACTTGTGCAACATGTGTACTAAAACTGGCCTACCCCGAAGATACTGTGTGTGCTATGCAAACAAGGTTATGTAAGCGTGTAAATAAATTAAACTCTGCCCGCTTTTTTCTAAGCAAAATCGGGGAAATGCGTTCGCTGCCGCGGCTGCAGCTGACCGTCTGTGTTAACCATGGCTGCAAGAAAAGGGCAGCACCATTGCAGCGCCTCTACGCAGCTGGCAACGACGACATACAACGTGTTCAGCCAACAATAGCAACACCCTCGCCAGGTTTGCGTCTGGACAGCGATATAATAATTTGAGGAATTGTTGTACATGCCAGCCCGCGGCAAAAACGCGAGAGCATTCGACAGCGAAACAGGTCGTACGAACCAAGGTAGGGACCAGAATGCATGTTATTTGCGTGCCTTTCGAACACTCCTCCAAATCCTTGGGGCGTTGTAAAGCACAGCTCTTTCCTTTGGCAATAAAATGGTGCACGGCCCGACGGCACTGCAATGTGCAACCCAAGCCTTGATACGTGCCTCTGCCTAACCCTTCTACCGACGCCCTCGTGGCCTACAGCACCCAATCCACCTACCTCAACCGCATCAGCGGTAACGCTATTGCTACTACTATTACTACAGCCACCCCTACACTTCCTACTATTGCCCCTACTGCTGCTACTACTTTTGGTATTTCTACGAATACTACTATTGCCACAACTGCTACACCTATTCCTCCCACTACTACTGTTGCTGCTACTACTACCATCACTACTGCTGCGGCTACTGCTACGACTCTTCCTCCTACTACTAGTACAAGCACCACTACAGCTAGAGCCAACCAGCGAACCAAAACCCAAACAAACATGGGCACAAGAACAGCCCTTCAACATCAAAGCAAACAAAAATGTACCTTCCACGACCAGGTCGAACACGCGGCTCTCGAAGCAAACCACCACATCGAACGAAGCCACCTCTTCACTGTCGAGGGCTTGCCATCTTTCCGGGGCACGCTTCGTCGTCGCGTCCCTCTCAAGCAAGCCCAGCACGCTGTTGCGCCGGAAAAGCTCCTCGTTCTGATTGGCGAGAAAATCGCGGATCTCCACGTACGGGGTACCGAACGGAAACGACTGCGGGCTCTTGTAGTCTTTTCCTGGGAGTTTCACCTCTCTTTTAGGGTGTTTTGTTTGCAAGTTTTCGGGGACGAAAAAATCGTCGGAAACGGACAGGAAGGAACACGAAGAAACAAAAAAGGAGAGGGAAGCAGACAGCGATAAAATGCGGCGGGGGTAGGTCAGTAACGTGGAGGCGCATGTAAAAGTGAGAGAAGTTACCATCACAGAATACAAAGGCCTCTCGGCAAACTCAAGAAAATGAGGAGCTACATATATACGAACAGAACAAACCACGACCCATTGAAACGATGCGAAACAAAAACAAAAATGAATAATATAGCAAGATGCCAACAGATGACGCTATGTATATGTTCATGTTGAGGAAAAAAAATGTACCATACCGAAAATGGTAAAAAAATGGTTTTGGGTTCGAGGATTTGTATGGCTCAAGTTATTATTAAAACATGTGGCTGCTGAAATGCCTCGTACAAACCAACCGCCCCGCTGATCCGTTTTTACTCGTACGCTGATCCGTTTGCACAGAAGAGATGGCCTATATCTACCAACGCTCTTTATGTGCGAGGGTGCGATAAAAACAGGTAACAGGTGCAACCAGGTACTGAACTATATAACCTTACGAGACTACAGGGTGAAAAATGCGAATACAGGGCAGCCCTCTTTGCGGAGGGGGTGGGAGTCAAAATCAAGATTTACTCGTTTTAACCTGATTTCGTGTCCAATAAGCGGACTCGCAATTTACACACGTTGACAGGGGATGGATGTGTAATACCGTCAAAATGGAAGCGCAGATATACCGGAAATCGCGAAAATCGGCCAAATGTAGCAACCGCTCGCAAGAACCGCCGTAAAAAATGTTGCACGGCCGTAAATCAGGAGACGATTCACTAGCATCCCCTGTCAAGCAGATCGCTCAAGTTGCATCCTCGTGCGCCTCCTAAATGCATTGAAACGGATAGAACATACCAGGTAAACTCTAATCACGCATGGAGTAATGGGGTGGCAAAAGCAGTCGCAGTGCTCGAGCGGCCGAGAACATCTATTAATACCCGTTACCATGGCATGATACACCACTCCCACGTACCAATATAAGCAAGAATACAACGCTCAGGTTCTCTTTGAGTCTTGTGAGTTTATGCGCGTCACGGCTGACGTGATAGTGGTGTAGAGCTGCTTATGCTTGAAAGCTGATGTAGCTTATACCACAGTTTTACAACGAGCTCTACAAAGGCTTTTGCCCGACAAAATTCACGGAGGTTTCCAGTACATTTGGAGGCGTTTTCCATCTAGGGATAGATCCAAAATTCGAAAAGCAGCAAATTGTCTTCGAACCGCATGTGATTAAGGCTCGGGGCCCAGGGGTCGATGCGCGGCAACGGAACAACGCGCCGTTCTTCAATAGTCGCCTGATTGCAACCTGGGGTCTTCAGGGGACATCTACCTGGTCATTCCAGATAAACCCCGTCCAGGGTTCGCAGTGGAAACCCTGTACATTCTGCCGTGCGTGCTTGCGCCTCCAAGGTATCGCCGCCCTTTCGTCAATTTCATTATAAAGTTTTGACAAATACGTTGTTCGATTTTTCAGAGTTTTCCTCGAAACCAGTACTTAGCGGAGGGCATCATCATACAAGTGCGAAATACGGCGGGGAATATGCGTTGCCATCCACAAGTTCCGAGCGCGGTCCATTTTTCTTAGAAGCACGAACAATTAGCAGCGAGGAGCGTTCGTAGGCTCGGGAAAGGCAACATTTCCAACAGCGCCTAGGTTGGTGTTCCTCTAGCAGGGCATACACGTACACAAAATATAGCCGGGTACGCATGTTCAATATGAACAATGATGCATATTTTACCGTGCACAAGCGGTAGGCTGCACCAGGTAGTCGGCGGGTGACAAAACGGAGCTTCGGGACCGAGCGCGCGGCATGCCAATATTCGACAATGTAACGACCGTTATAGTTCACACCAGTACCCATACGTACGATCCTTGCATTTCCGGACGTAAAAGGGTGTCTCTGCTTCGATGTAACGGAAACCTAGAGTCGCCGATATCGCGCTAACTTGGGAATTATCTTTGCCTAAGCTCCGTCTGTCACCCGTCGGGCTGTCTAGTCTCTACGCACAGTATAGGATACCTACCTGGTACAGTATTTACCACCAAGGACGGACATGTAAGGACAATTTACGCTTCATTTTTTATACCTCATCTGTCCTTACAAATCCGCATGGAGTGGTAAATACCGTATCAGTCAAGTATTAAGTATCCTCTTATAATACTGTAAGAGACAAGACAGCAGCCGAAGGGCCGTTTGCCACCCGTTACAAAGTATGTATGCATATATACCTGGTACTGATATGTACCTTAAGATGCCTTCAAAAAGGACGAGATTCTGTCACAATAAAAATGCTGTACGTACGTCGTATACGTACACACTCGGAGCTTTTTCAAGACCGATGTGTTCATGAATCTTGGTGAACGCATGCCGCGATTGAAACGTCGGGTACGTTTTGATCATGGGTAGTTGCAAAACAAGTGTGCACTTAAGCACCCCACGAAACACACCAGCCACTCCTCCCGGATGCCAATAAGAAAAAAAAAGTCCGTATTATAGACCAAGCGTTATGGTACCACTTTGTGGCTCGTTCATCTTCATCTCAGCAACATGGTGCCAAATAAAATGTGTGTATGTACACCCCCGTATGGAGACCAATGTAGGTCCACCATGTTCCCAAAATGTGAAAATCCAACAAAAAGGGGTGCCTCGCCATTATCTGACTCCTGAGATGGTGGCGAGGACAATACGCCACCATCCTGTTGCCGCGTTTTATTGTTCCGCAAAAATACACACGATTATATATGCCCTGGCACTATAGATATGAGAACGATACGTGCAATAATTTGAATACATGCGGGCACTACATACCTGGTATGGTTTTGGCCAAAATAGGCACTTTCTGCTGTTGCACAGCATTTAGCTTCGGGTGGCGAAAGAAATGTCAGGAAGAAAGAAGAGCCACAAAAATGGTACCATAACGTTTGGCCTTGAACATTTAACATTTATTCAAAAAAAAAAAAAAATAGCTGTGAGATCGAGGATTTCGTCAAAACTCATATTTGCCAGCTGATACATATGTCAGATCTATTACTAGTGTTCAAGCCTCACTATGATAAGCAGCTGCTGGCCTCAACACAATAACTTCGTTGATTTGAGATTTGCAGCAATTTCCGTGCAATACAGTGGTGAAAACTACGAGCATTAGCCTCGAATTATATTATCGAGGAGAAGAGAGGCAGAACGGCCCCACTCCGGACCCCCGGATGAGCACCGAGGGCACCCCCGCCTACTAACTGTACCGTAGGCAGGTAGATTCCCTCCCAGTGGCCCACCGGCGTGACGCCCCCCCCATTGCAGCCTACAGCAGTAGTGGGGGCGACAAGCCAGTGGCCAACTGGGAGGGGGCCTGCCTACACAAGTCGCGAGGACACTGGCATGCGCCCTCGTCGCTTATCCTGGGGTCCCAAGGGCGCCCGCACCTTCTTTAGACAGATAAGACTCCCAGTAGACCACCAGCTTGTCGCCCCGCCCCCACTGTAGGCTACTGAGTCGGTGGGTCGCTGGGAGTCGACCTGCCTACGATACACAAATCTCCAGGACACCGGCGTGCGACCTCATCGCTCATCTGGTTGTGTCCCCAAGCGGGACCAGAGCGCTAAGGCCGCCCGCGCCTTGTGTAGGCAGGTAGACTCCCAGTGGCCCACCGGCTTGTCGTCGCCACTACTGTAGGCTACAGTGGGAGCCACAAGCCGGTGGTCCAATGGGAAGGGACCTCCCAACACAAGTCGCGAGGATTCCGGCGTGCGCTCTCAGCGCTCATCCGGGCGTCCCAAGCGGGACCTGAGCGCTAAGGCCGCCCGCGCCTTGTGTAGGCAGGTAAGACTCTCAGTGGCCCATCGGCTTGTCGTGCCCAGTATAAGAGAGACCAGAGCGCTGAGGGCCCCCCACCCGCTCCTTCTGTAGGCAGCTATATTCCCGTGGTCCACCGGCTTGTCGCCCGCGCTTTAGCTAGCCACTGAGAGAAGACCTGCCTACACAAATCGCGAGGACACCGGCGTGCGACCTCGGTGCTCATCCGGGGGGGGGGGGGGAGTCACAAGGTCCCAAGCGGGACCGTTCTGCCTCCCCTAAATAGCATGTTGGTTACATGCAGCAAATTGTCTAAATTTTTCTAGGTTCCGCCGTTAGAAGGTCACGGAACCCATGTCTCCCTGTCAAAGCGGGATGCTCTTGTTGTTGAGAATACACACACATACTCGTACACGGCTCAGTGGTCGCAGAAAACAGAAGTCCATGTAACAAGAGGATCAATCAAAATCAGCACATGAAACCGCAAAGCAAAGCGCTATTAATCGTAGTTGAAAAACGTCGACGCTTCCAATAAAAAGCAGCAGCGAATCAATAGCAGGGAAGGCATATCCTCCGGTACAGGCAGAGTTCGCCAACGTCAGATGATGGTTCACGACATCAAACGCACGAAAGAGGTAGATCCGCCGATCTACCTCACACGAAAAAACTAACATAAAAAACGCATCGGATGTTGCAAACCCCGGGTCCGTGGCAAGGCAAACAATTCGAGCGGCGCACCAGCAGAACCAGCAGCACCGGACACAAACTGTAAGACGGTTTTACCATGGGTGGAACCCACTTCTGCACGACGGAGTCATCATCTTCTGTCAAACACCAACAGCCTCCATCGGAGGAGCCATCACTGCCGCTACTGCTAATTGTTGCTGCTGTCTACCTAGCGCGTGCTTTCGATTGCGGCACCCAGGGAAACGCCACTCTGGGTGGAAGCATAAGGACCGTTTGGTCGTCATATCTATACCCCAACGGTTTTTATGTTTCTATCCAGAGGAGGACACCTTCTCGTGAGGTCGCACTTTGCAGCAGTGCTATTCATATTAACATTAATTACTTTACACGCCCTTCGTGTTCGGCTACTGCAAGTATATGAAGCACCTCGTAGTACACCAATCCGCGTCAACGTCTGATTCGGCAACGCGCCAACGAACAACAACGGGTATCTTGTTTGTTGAAGCGTTGTCGTATCATAGATACGTTGACGTGCATTCTTGTATATACGACCAGGTACTTCGTGTACTTGACCGAACGAGAAGGCCATGTAAATGTGAACAAATCAAACGATAGGAAAGTCCCACAAAAAAACAAGAAAAAAGAGTTCGTCTCGTACTGGGGCAGGGCAACCTGACGACAACGTATGATATTTTTAATGGGTGTCGTAAACGAAAGCGCGCGCTATATATAGGCAAAAAAGATAGCAGCAGCAGCCACAAGCAGTAGTAGCAGTAGCAGCAGCGATGGCTCCTCCTCCTCCTCCTCCGACTTCTGGCAGTTGGTGTTCGTTAGATGATGATGCCGACTCCAACGTGGAAGAAAGACGGCCGGTGTTTCCACGTACAGCGCCCACATGTAATCGTACTCGAATCACAGCTGACAATTAACAGACGACAGGCCTGACTGAGGTGACAGGCCTGACTGTTGTCAGTGGCAGGGCGTGGCGTGCACTGAGTTGCCTTATCTGATCTTCAGGAGTACGTTTATCACATAATACGAGAAATAGCTGATCCTATTATAGTAAAAGAGGACGGACACGCTTGCTTCGCACACACCCTTGCTTCGCGACACCAGGACAACAACCGCTCTCGCAGTAACGGAGGCAACACACACGCGCCTCCGCGAAATAACTGGAACAACAACGGACAAGGTAACTACAACCAAAACTCGCCTAACTAACACACAACAATGAATAGTACCCGAAGCACCGCCGTGTAGTCTGTTATATCCGTATGGAGTACGGAAGTCGTAATGGCAACTATCCTGTCGATTGTTACTGCTGTTGCACCCGTTGCTATCTGCCAACCCTCTGTTGCAACTTCATGGAACACACAGCGTCAAATAAGGTCCCGGGTACCCACCAGCTGTACTACAATTATACGGGTACCCGGGTGCTGTCGGTGCTGTAGCTAAAAAAAGCCAAAAATACCCGCGGTTACCCGCCGTTTTTTCGACCCCAAAAATAGCATGACACCATATAACCGGGAAGTACTTGACGTGATTTGCCTTCTTCATGTCATTGCTATTTTTTTCGTGGTTGAGTCAACTACCTGGTATGATACAGCAGTACCAGGTACCTGCTATTTCACTTTTGTCATCAACTTATCGTTTTAGAAGAGCTGTTGGTACTTTTACGTGTAGTAAATGTACCCGTCCATAAATGTAGACACAAATCCTGCGTTAGACGTCAGCTGTCACCTGTGGAAAGCAGCTACTGTAATTCAGCCGAACGAAAAAATATCGATGCGGGATTCGCAAGCTGCGTGCTGCGTTGGGCGCGCGTGCTCTTTGATACACTGAATTCGTAGTTTTCATGTATTTTCGCAATGTATCGTACTACACCTATCATACACGCGACAAAAACAGACCCTTGATTTGATCGTACCAATTGTAAAAATACCGGGGAATATCGTCCATGATACGTATGTACTGCCAGTACTTTACACTGGTACAACAGCGGTAGTAGTACTGCTGCTGTTTTGTACAGGCTGATTCCCATTGTATTGCAATTAAAGTAACGCCCCGCGAAAATGCCTCATAACAACGGAAACCCATCGAAATGAGGAAAGAGGGCACGCAATTTTAAGAGAAGGGGCAGAGGGAGGGAGGGAGGGAGGGAGACCGTGACCACGTGGACGACACCGCCTCAGCTACAGAATGATTGGGGTCCGTGGACCCCTCCTGTGCCATTAAACACTTTGCCCCCTTTCTTTCTTCTCGGTAGTCAATCTACCGCCCAATTGCTTTTAAAAACACAATCCAAAATGAACGTATTTTTTAGTTATAATCAAAAGCACAACCGGAAAAAAGAAAGGAAAAAAAAAGCCTCCGACGGTCCCGCCTGCGGTTTCGTCGCCGAGATAGCAGTGGTAGTGCACAGCAATTCGGCTCTAGTGTAGTGGCATCTGACGCAACTATTAACAGTACGGCACCGCCCCTTCCTCGGGATGGATGTACAGGTAGGCCGGTGGCTTCCCCGCATTCGTAAGTGCCGTTGTCGTTGCTTCTTTGATCCAAGGTATGTATCAACAGTTAAGAGTGCCGAAGAGTCAACTGGACATACATTCAGCAGGGTCCACGGTCCACGAGTGGGATCTACAGCAGGTAGGCGTATTCCCCGGTAGCGGTATTTTTACCCCAAAATAATAGGGCTCGAGGTGACAATTTTTTCAGAGGAAAGTATTCACATCCCCTATATCCCCGGCTCGAAGTAACATATTTTGTCAGAGGAAATTATTCACATCCCCTATCCCCGGGGGCAATTAAATAACAACGTCTCTATATAGAATGGAAACCTTGCTGTCGGTTGGTGGTGGGAACGCATGAACGCTTCCGCGCGGTCGTGCACCTCATTGGCAAGTCAGGTGAGGATCGCGACGCTGGATGGCATCGATGATGCCACGAAACTTTCCTACGACGTAGTGCGGCCAAATTCCATTATCGCCCATCCGGCCGCACTGGTTCCGCCCTGCCGGATGGGCTGGAATCGGATTTGGCTGCACTGGAAAAGTTTCATGGCATCATCGATGCCATCCAGCGTCGCGATCCTCACCTGACTGCCAATGAGGTGCACGACCGCGCGGGAGCGTTCATGCGTTCCCGCCAACCGGCGCCAGCTCCTGCTTTCGTGCAAGGTCCTGCCCCGGGGCATCTCCAGAGGATGCCAGCCGGGTCGCATGGTTTTCCCATGGGGGAGAACGTTGGGGGCCCGCCGTTCCAGCAGCCGCCGATGATGGACGGAGGTGGCGGTGGTTTCCATCGTGGGATGGAGGAGCCTGGGATGCACGGACCACCGGGAGCAGGGAGGGTCAACCCTCCTTTCACGGACGGTCGTTACGGGTCAGCGAGCCACGGGCACCAGACGGGGTCGCAGCGTCCTCGCGGCGGAAAGGGCCAGGGTCCGAAGAGGTGGGTGACTATAGACGGCAGTGACCACAGTAACAGTGATGAGTCAGTCGAGCGTAGTGCTGGTAGATGTACATCGTTGCGACTAGCGCAGCAACCGCTCCCAACCTGCCTGAGGTTCCTCCTGCTGCTTGTCCATACTGTTCCCTACTGTCCCTGTTGCCCAACCTCCCGTGTCCGTGCCTGTTGTGGCCGCGACACATGATGCTGTACTAGGGGAGGTACAAAGAGTACAAACAGCGCAATAAAAGGCGGTATCCAAGAGATTGTATGCCCGTTTTGATTGCAGTATCAGTGTTCTCATGCAGCTTCCCTTTTTACCTTTTTCCCGAGAAACACAAGTGTTTCAGGGTTGGTATATTTTGTATCTGCTCTGCGTGATGCTCTTTTTAGCTTGCGTTTAGCCTGTGACGAGCATCACCCGGTGTGAACTCGTGGGTGGGAGCTGTGTCTCCACCGACATGTACTCCACGCTGTACGTTCCTCTGCGCCGCAGGGGCCGGCACTTAAAGCATTGATTTCCGGTGCTTTTGGAACGGCCGGACACATGCTGGACGAAGGACACTCGGGGCCGGATGTCTTCCAGTCGATTATCCGTACTTCGAGCTGGAGTCTAAGTCGAGCCACACCTGCTGCAGTCATGCAGGCCCTGCAGAATTTGGTGGTGCCTGTCGGAGCGCCTTTCAGCGGGTATTTGTCGGAGTTAAGGATACTGGTAGCGGACGTGAAGGTGTGTGGGCCATGTAGCTCCGGAGGATGGCAAAACGCAGATTGCCATCAAAACAGGGGTCGGATGACCAATTTTCTGATTTGAGCGCATTGATTTTTGCCGGAAGGAACATGCGTGCCTTGCCGTTCGATGGTAGTGTGGATGAAACGATGGGGTCGTTGGAAGGAAGACCTGGCCTTAAACCATACTCAGGCCACCGCGTCTAATCGGTTGACAGGGGGGATGATGACTCGTTCCAATACCTACCAAGTAGCGTTTCGCGGTCAGTCTTACGGGGGGGGTGATGTCGGTAGATGTGGATCCTTCTGAGGATGAGGCGGAAGAATTCGTCCGCGTTTACGAGGTCATGCGTGAACAGGGCGGTTTTGGGCGTAATAAAAAGGGTCCACCATTCTGTGTCTCTTTCCAAATCCCGCTAGGAGAGGGACGAGGCTCGCAGGGCGTATGGAAATGTTATGCCTTAACTGTGGCCATGAAAGCCATTTCGCGCGAGACTGCCCCGAAAAATTAATCAACCTTTCTCGCATGATGCACCCTGCGGTCGCTGACGGACACCACAGGAAGGGGAGGCGCGCTGGCGCAGATGGCATAAGCGACTGTCAATGGGCCTTGGCCTGAGCCAACCGTAGTCAATACAAGAACCCATGAAATTGAAACGGTAGGCTGGCATTTCGGCCGTTTTTGTCCACGCCTGCTCTTGCCCCGACGGGTGCAACACGTACAGATAGGGACGTCCGAGTGACACATATCGCGACGAAAAAACAAGGAAATCCCGCTGTACCTTCCTTGCACGTGGCAGGCCAACGCCAAGAGACAGGATGCGATCGATCTGTCTGCGAACGGTAAGGCTGTTGGAGGTCTTCCTGGTCGAAAGGGACGTAATTATCCCCTTTTGTCGTTGCACACGCTAACAATGTCCCACCACTCTGCACACGTCCCGTTGGAGAAAGGACATCTGACCGTCCGAGCCGTGTTAATCGTCGGAGTAGGCCCCCAGCGAAAATACGAGTTCGAAGCGGCGCAGTAAAGCTGAGTGTAGCAGCAGACAGTTATACCGTATCCGAGTCAATGCCTGTTACTGTACGTAGGGGTTCGGAGCGCACCCCCTTCGGCTGATCAACCGAAGCTTTTTAGTAACCCCCGGCCAGGAACGGGACGCTCGGGGCGTTACAGGAAGGAAGGGACTGAGACGCTGTGAGAAAGTCTGGTGTTATCCTGGTCTTGGGACACCACATACTAACCGCGCCACCTTGGCCCCGGCAGTAGCCGTGGTAGGTACGCCTACTGTTCTGGATGATGTTTTTTACCAAGGGACGAGATTGAAGAGTGTTCGAGTCCACAAGGTACATGGGGTGGATAATACAGTAGAAAGACTAGTGAGCTCAAAACAAACCGAACGTCGAGCGGTACCATTAATGCATCTGACGGTGACTCCATTGTTTTGAATGCTAAAGATCATTCCGGTCAGAGTAGAGTAGATGTGCATACCGAGAGTAAATCGAAGGCAGTGACAGTCTACATGCACTTGATCCAGCAGTGGGTAGAGGGTCTGACGTTTGCCTTTTACTGTGTTTCCCCCCGCTCGTGTGTCGCTACTGAGGGGTGAACATGCCGATTATTTATCGGAGTTTACTCGAGCCGTCGGAGGTGACGTGCGGTTAGATAGGATGGCTGGAGTGCAGTTGTTCGCTGGAACCAAGGCCCAGCGTCCTTCATCCAGGAAAAGGTGTGGCTAAGAATGCTTGCTTGTGGTGCTGCTTGTGAAGATGGGTTGACCATTGTTGATCATACGAAGTGGGGAGGTTTTCACGTAGTACCGTTAATTACCGTTAAATACCTCTACGTAGTCACGTGCGGTTGAACATAAGATTTTGGGATAGTGCACATTTGGGATCAATCCCAACTCCAACTGTTTTCTTGGTAGTGTTTGCACACGTCGTACCGGACGCGGCAATGTCTACGGCGGTATTACTCGGTCGGGATAGCTGGTCACACTCTCCGGTCCGAAAAATACCCGAGACGGGAGTGAAACCGAGACTGTTGTTACTTTTGCCGAACCAGACACCGTTTCCGAGACAAGGAATCATCGGTTTACCCAGTGGGTGAACAATGCAGTTGGCATGATGGAAAGCAAGGGAAATAACAGAGTTGTAGTCCGTGTTGCCAGCCATACGTATCGGTTACTTGTAGTGCTACCAGGTATGTCCTGGTTGACGGTGTGCCCCAGACGAATGGTATGGTCGAACGGTTGAACCACACCCTTTGTCAGATGTTGTCTCATTTGATAGCAGATGACCAAAATAACTGGGATGAAATGCTCATGCACGCTGTAGCCGCTCACAATAACAACGTAAGTACGGTACAGGACACCTAATAAGAAACAGGTTAACAAGAAAGCCAGGCTGGGATTTAGAGAAAGCTAAGAAATTTGACTTCGGGAGTCGTTACCTTGAAATTAGTGTAGAAAGCACCCTCCCTCAAATAAGAAATCCAGCCTGGACCAGATTTCCCGTTTCTTATTAGGTGTCCTATACTGTAGGGGAACAGCAATAGCGCCGAACGAAATACACATCGGTAGATATCCGAGGTCACCAATGACTACATTAAGGGCCCATATTAACGAGTACAAAATGAATTCAATTTGGAAAAAATAAAATTCAAATACGTTTTTCATTGGTCAACACACGCACCAGCGCCAAAGATCAGGATCTTGGGGTATAATCTTGGGTGGTGGTGCGGGTTCTGACCAATGAAAAGCGGATTTGATTTTTTTTTTTTCCCAATTGAATTTTTTTTTCTTCGTTAAAACGGGCCCTAAAGGGAAGAGGTGTGAAAGGTCATCAGGGTCTAAAACAAGACCAGTTGGATTACCTTGAACTAATGCGGGATACGTAGACAAACAAAGGCTTACGAATGAGTGAAGGAGGAGGACCGCTTAATTAAGGCCAGGCATGAAGCCGCTAACGAAAATCTTGCTGAGTTAGTAAATCGACGCCCTAAACTCGAGGTAGGAGGTTGGGTGTGGATTTAGGACAATAAAAGCACTATTTCCGGTGGAGGATAGCATGTTCTTAAAACTAGTCAAGCTGCTTCTATTCATAGAAGTAAAAAAATTGCATTAACCGCCAAGCTAGCGCAGTGTTAGACAGGACCGTATAAAATCTTGCTTGTGGGTCCAGGTACAGCAAGTGATGGGAAAAAGGTTGGCCCTAACTTGTTATCAGTAGAGGTTCGTAAGGATGACCTTGGAAGAGAGATAACTGCACGAGTTTCCATGTGTCGTTGTAAGAAGTGTCATAATCCTCATCAAGGAGCCGAAGGATCGAAATTTCTACCTTGGGCTGTGAGTAGTCATGTATATTGAACAAGTATTCAGAACGTTCACCCCCTTTTCATCTAACGGCAGAAATGTATGGAATTGGACGAGTACAGAATTAGGCCTACTTTTACAACGAAATATATAATTTCGAGAGGTTTAGGATTAGGAGGCCATAATGCAGTTCAATATTATACTACTAATAGTTGGGATGAGGTATCGGTTAAGACCTGGGAGCACGAGACGGATTTGGAACAGTACGGAAGTTTAGTGTCTAGGTATTGGGCAGGAGACCCAATTCAAGTAGGAGGAGAGAATGCGAAGCACAGAAGGTTAAGGTTTAGAGTACAGCTTGCTAAACGTACATTTGCATGTGCGAGAGGCGAGAGATTTGTTGCTACCGGGTACAAAGTATGTTGTGATACTAAAGGGAGACCAGGAATATATGATCGTGACATTATTGGATCGTCCATATATTTCAAAACTTCCCGTGCAGGTTGGCAACTGGCAAGAGTTGTAATGGTGGCGGAGGACGGCGAGAGCAAGGAGCTACCTCACACCATTAAGTTACTGGGCCTCGGGAAGCACTACAACGTCCATCTTTCTGAGGAGAAGCTGACAACTGCTGTTAGCGAGGACGTTGGAACTTGGTGTTGGCACGTACATGTAACCACCAAGAGTAGTAAGAAGTTTTTGCATGCTATTTAATGACGGGGTGGGCGGTTAAGAAAATTATAGTATGGTACCAGGTACGTTTTATTTCGCCAACAATAGGGTAATACTGGCAATACTTTTCAGTATTTGTCGGTGAAGCAAGCAATGCCAGGACCCTGTTGACCTTGGACAACAATAAGGGAATAGGACCATACTTTGTATTGGTCGGTGGAGCACGCAATGCCAAGCACCTGTTGACCTCGAAAAATAAATTGGATGTGCAGCCCCCATTATTAGCTACGTAGTGTGGTAGTCGAGAAGTATGGACGATGTAGGAATCGGTATAGCAAAGCTTGTATCGTCCGTTGGCTCGAAGCAGGATCACGGCACGGCTAGAGCTGGCTGCGTGGATTTAGGAAGAGTCGTATAACGGAAGAGTAACATCAGAGCAGTTGGGAGGACAAGAGGAGCACGATGCACCCCCCCTAACCTGCTCAGTTCGCACCTTCCCCAAAGCTCAATCAGCATCTGTGGAATTAATAAAAGACATCAATAAAATATCCTTGAAATATCTGAGCAATCCTGTGAAAGACAAGAAAGAACCTGGTACGTAGGCATCTCGATTCAGAGATAAGAAACAGCTTTCCATCAGATTCTTATGTTGCGTACGCGTATAAATATAATACGACGTTTCACTTCTTTTTTTTGTTTTTTTGTCCATCCCATTTATTATCTTCGCACTTCCGTCTTTCTCCCTCCCTAGTCGTAACTCAGATCCGGGGTCACAAAGTAGGCTCCTCTCCCTCCTCCCCCACTACGGTTCTTGCTTTGCATTTTTATCGCGAGAAGATTTCAGCACTTTCTTCCCTCGTCGACTCGAATTTTGCTTACCCACGCTATAATATGCGCTCTCGACAGTCGGTGTCATTTGAGAATAAAAACCTCCATGGGGAGAATCGAACCCTCGACATCCGGCCCAAAAGGCTTCGTGGCTACCAGTTAGACCACCGGGGCGACCGCAAACACCAACGAATCATATTGTACGATGTAGACTGATTTGAACGTTACGGCGAGCGGATGCCACCCGGGGATAATTTCCCCCCCCCCCTCAAAAAAAATAGGCCTTTTTACGTGGAATGAGGAAATAGGGGATTTTTTTTGGAACAGCGGAAAAAGGATGTTTCCCGGGAAAAAATGGGTTCCGGGTGGGGAAATACGCATCCCTGGTCTACACAACAGTAGCACGTAGGGTCCGTTTTTTCGAAATTCGTAAGCTCTTGTTCAGTGTTGCTGAAACAAAAAAGGACGAGGTCAATTTCCATTATCGTTTGTTGAAACACATTATACGATACGTACTCGTGCAGCAGCAACAACAAAAAAGCGGGAGATCCTTCAGAAGCGACCGCATGAGTCAAACTCTCTGCCTGTCGGAGGCAGAACTGGGCGTGTGTTGTGACCTTTTATTTTTGCTTTTATTTCGTAGCCCTCCCTTTGGTTTTTCCTCTTGTTCTCTTGTTTCTCGTGTCTTCCTTACCCCACGAGTGGGACTGCTCGTCTACCAGGTATGCATGCTATTATCAGGGCTCTTCGCGGGCCATGACTCAATCCGCGGGTGGGGGTCAGGAGGTCTTAAAATACTCATGGGTCGGGTCGGGGAGGAGTTTTTCGAATTATCACCCGACTCGACCCGACCCGACCCGACCCGACCCGCGAGTTTTTTGTTATCTGACCCGGGAACATCCCTGGTTAATATCGCTTTGTCTCCGCTCTCTTTTAGTCTTCAGCCTGATCTTTCCTATGCCGTCCTAATGCTGTACGTTGGTCCATCAGCTGGGGCGCATCATGGGTCATACGACTGATCGCACTACGTAGCGAACAGCCACCTTGTCCCCTCCGGACTCGGCCTGCGCCCTCCATCGCATGTTTGTGCTGTTTCAGTTGTTTCAGTTGTTTCTTTTCTTTTGGTTTTTTGGTTTTGCCCGCGTACTCTTCTCTTCCTTTTTCGGGTGGTACATATTTCGTGTCACACCATGGATACTCGTCGTACGCGTATAATATGTTCCTCGTCTTATTTGCTTGTAACTGACACAGGATGGTATACCACGGGTCGTTATTAACAGTAAGGAGTTAGTACCGTTCCCTTGCGTGCTGGTACTGCTGTTGTCAGTTGTCAGGGTACTGGGCCTGTTATTTTGTACCAGGTACGTGACTTCTTCCATCGAGACGCCTGTTTTGATCTGCCCGCGCGCGAGGGTTCAGGAAACAAGCTGTGTATATACTATATACGAGTATCCCACTGAGCTTGCAAAGATGAGTTTCGATAAAATCCTCTATGACACAGCAGTGTATGTGTGTGTGTGTGTTTTTTTAATATATCGTCAGCTATCCAGAGCTATCAAGTTAACAATATTAATATTCCGTACTAATCGTTTCAGAAATTCGGACAGGCAACACCGAACAAAGGGACAGATTGGTCAACGTTCACGGGGGAAGACTTGAGCGTTTTGTGCCCGTTTTGCCCCGTTTTGAGCTTTGCAGACCCACAAAAAACCGTCTACTCTCAATTATGTTCGTATTTACATTTTATTTTTCGTAGACTTTTCTATTTCACTCCAGCGGGCGATTTTTTTGTTGTTTCTTGTGACACGATGTCTCGATTCTCTGAACCCGATTCGTCGTTACTCGGCACTCGGCACTACTGAAGGCTCGTCTCTTCTCACCTTCCGGTCCCGTACGATTTGGCGCGCATGTCGTTTTTCTCAAGCAGTATCTGCGCCATGATGCTCCTGTTCACGTTGCTCGAGCACACCACGGCAAAATTTCTCCGGGAGAGGCCCTTCCCCACGGCGATCGGCCCCCCGGCCAAGATGGCCTCGGCCGCTTTCCGCCATTCCTCCTTCGGGTCCATTTTCACCCTTTTTGTTTCCGGTCCGACGTCGGCGAAAGAATACGTCGAGGAGGAGGACGAGGACACGGGCGCGCTCTCCTCCTGGTCGGAGTCGTCGGAAAAGGGCTGAATGGGGGGGGGAGGGGGAAGGGGGGCGACCGAGTGCGGTTTCGAGACCTGCTTACTACTGCTGCCGCTGCTGCTGCTGCTACTGCTGCTGTTGCTGCTGGGCTCTTCTTTTCTCGTTCTTTGAGTTCGTTGTTTTATTTTTCGAGAAGTTGATGATGACGATGAAGCTGAACCGAGGGGCTTCTTCTTGAGAGGGAGCGGCGGCACCGGGGCGGGGGGGGGGACGGGAGCCACCGAAATGGGGGCCTTCTTTGGGATCCTCGCACTCTGTTCGCGTGCCCTCTTCATGACTGCCTCGCGTTTGGTATCTCTAGCTCGCGCGCGAAGTGACTTTGATGTGTCTGTCGTTTGATAGTGTGGTGATGCGCAACGGCGAACAGGCAGGGGGTTCAAAATGGAAGGCGTTATGGGTTTATACATGGTATCGAGGCCTTAGTCCCTGTGGAGGTGCCAAAAGGCCAAAAAATCACACTACGAGTCCCTAGCTTCTCTTGGCTTGACGAGAGCATGCTAGCTCGATCCCTTAGCCGTGTCGCGGCCTCGTCTTCACGCCATGCTTGTGTAAGAGCAAGGACGCCGGCTGTCTCGTGGGTTGAAGGTTTCGCATCGTCTACCTCTCCAGTAACAGCAAAGTGCATTTTTCGATGCTTACCATCATCTGTCATTGCATCGCCAGGGCAGCAACACGCCATCGTAGGGAGGAGGTACCTGTCATCCGGACGCACTCCAGTTGATAGTGGGGAAGATGAGAATGACGTCGACGGTGAGTGCTATTCCGGTGCAGTCCGTGCGGAACCCCTTGCGTTGCACTGCTGTACGGCAGACGAAATGGTAGCACAGAACATTCACGAGATCCGCAACAGCTAAAGCAGCGGCACAGCAGCAGCAGACAGCAGTTCGAGTGTGCGGCGTGCTGTGCTGTCTATTCACGACGATGCAACGGCAGCAGCCATGCCCTACTCGTATAGCGTGCGAAACAGCATGGTAGACTGCATCGCTGTACTGTAGTGCTATCGATACGGCCTATCACACGATGTACAGCGGCAGCGGCAGCAGCGGCAGCGACAGCACCACCGCCAACAACGACAACAACAGCAACAACAACAACAACAACAAAAACAACAACAACAACAACAACAACAACAACAACAACAACAACAACAACAACAACAACAACAACAACAACAACAACAACAACAACAACACAACAAGTGTATCTGTCGTGCACTCGTACTGCTGCTCTGCTGCTGCTGCTGTGCTGCCAATATGATATTCACTACGACGAGAGTATGCACCAGCAGGTCAGGTTGCCTTTGCGTGCGCAGCGGCACTACGAGGCATGGTAGCCTACCGGAGCGTCGCTGCATAGCGCAGCACTTACTGTAGTTCCCCGCGATGCCGTGCCTGTGCTCCATGTTACGTTTTCCGCTGCCAGCGCTCGATTATCTTGATCTCCATCCTCAATTATCTTGATCACCGTTGTGTTTGCCTTCAGGGGTGCGTTTCTGTTGCTCCCCCCGGGTTGACGTTTTGGGAAGTGCTCCAGGCGACGTCTCAGAGCGACTCGGGTAATCCTCACCAAGAAACTTTGATAGCTGGCCGACGAAGGCATACTGATGTGCCGCCAGCAGTACTTGCGCAGCAAGAGCCTTTACGGCTGCCGGGCAGCATTTTTTTGTCAGCCAGCTGGGGGGGACGCTGAGCCCACCCGCTCGTGGGGGGTACTGAAACGGCGCATTGTCATTGTACGAGGTAGTGCACTGCTGCTGTAAAGCATCTGGGCCCTTAAAATATGTTGCTATTCGTGAAAAGCAGCAGCAGCAGTAGCAGTACCTGTACGTACCCGAGAATTGTCTGTGCTAATTGACGTCTCTCCTTGTAGTTGGGCTGGCGGTCTGTGCTCCCTTTCTCTCCCCCTCTCTCTGCGCCCTGTGCCCCCCCCCCCATGTGTCTCATGCTCACAACCGCAAACATCAGCGGGTCTGTAACTATTAGTGGTTCGTAGCATTCATTTCTGCGCTTCCCCATAGTTGCTGTCGCTGTCCCTTTCCCCTCACCCGAACCCTGATCGCCTCTCTATGTACTCGCACGTACCAACTACCCCGGGCCCTGACCCCCGCCCTACTACGATACACCTCGCGGTCGTCTACGGCAACCCCCCCCCCCCCCTACAACTGCTGGTTGGTGGAAACCCAACGTGCTCCGTCCCGGCATTGTAGGGATGCGAGGGCCTATGGTCATATGACTACTGCCGTGCATGACATGAGTACACCCCCCCGCCGCCGCCGCAACGACTACGGCCATGCATGAATATCGAGTCGTACACCCCATCCCTCCTTCCCCCTCTCCCTCCTTCTTTCCGTACAGTAACCCCCGTGGGAAACAAGCCGTGGCAAATCACCCGCGAGGCCATCACGGAAGCAGAGGCCGCGAAGGACATTGGCAACCCCGATACTGTCGGCGGCGGCGAGAGCGGGGTCGGCGACGATGACGCCAGCGGCCCATCAGAGTGGGAGTTCGACGAGTCAACGGAGGCGGCTTTCGGGGACGGCCGGGAGGACGGAGAAGATGCCCCCCCCCCTACCCCTATCCTGGACGCCTATGAGCGGTCTAGAGACCCCGTCGAGATGGACCGGCTGATCCAGATGTCTTTCGACTCTCTCCCCGAGCGCGCCGGGCCGCAGAGGTACAACCACAAGCGGCGGGAGCACCAGCGATACAGGACTATCCGGGTGAGCTGCGTGCGCTTGCTTGCGTGCTTGCGGGCAGGCGGGCGGGCAGGCGGGCGTGACTTGCCCAGAGCGCATGAAAAATCTCATTGGTCAACCCTTTTTTTGTTTTTGCACCTCACCCACGTTTTTGGAGACAGTTACTATTACTGTAGAATTTTTCGTTGAATCCCTTTTTGCGCCTTGTTAAGACGGGAAGAAGTGTCAAAGCAAAAGTGACGGTTTTAGCAGCATTGGCCACACGAAGCCGCCTGGGCTAATATACCGGGGGGTACTGAAGGAGATCTACGTCCGAAGTGCAACGGAAGGGAGACACACGACACGCACGCAAGCAGGCAGCAGGCATCATGTTCCTTGCGCTTATGCACGCTCTTCCTATACTTCGTATAGTATTGCGGGGGAGCATAGTAAATAGGGCCTACTGTATACACTAAAACCTATATATTTACCTAGTTTTGCCAACAATATTTGGTCCTATTTACTATGATCCTCCGTAATACTAGAAAGTTGATATAATCACGCTTGTCGATTTTTAGGTCGCTATGCCTGGGCCCCTGAGGGTTTTATACAGTAGTAGATTTTGTGGTAGTGAAGAGCTCACATCTCGGATAGACACGATCTAAATCATCAGAGGATCCTAATCCGCCGTTTTGAGATGTTGTACAGTACAGATCCCAACCCAGGAAGTAAGTGCTACCTGGGTCCCACAAAGGGGGTTTATAGATTTTTCGGTTGTAAAAAGGTTTTGCACGTCGGGCGCAGATCACAATCTATACTCGTAGATCATCTGGATCCTAACCCGCCGTTCTAAAATGTTTTCAGGGATCTGTACAGTACAGATCCAACCCAGTAAACATATATATATATGTATGTGTATCCTAGATCGTGCAGATTATACGACTTTCACCCGGCAACGTAAGCTAGATCACACAGATCATACAGATCATACAGATCAGGAAAATATGTCATGAACTATCTATTAATAGATCATCAAGAGGAAAGCGGTGATTTGTCCGATGTGTGATTGACGTGTTAAGTAACACTTGTACATCTTCACAGGTAACTCCATCCACGTTTCGGGCACAACTTACTTGGAATTAAAGTTCGGTCGGTTTTATACACGCCCCGATGGTCTAGAGGTAACCTCGAACGCTTCTGAACGTTGATGTCTGGAGTTCGAATCTCACGTGGGTCGGACTTTTGAGTTTATTTGCAAAAATAAATAAAAAACGGAATCAACTGCTGAGAGCGCCAATTAATAGTAGCGTGGGTAGGCACAATTCGATGCGAGTCGACGAGGGAAGGAAAGGCTGAAGTCTTCTCGCGATAAAAATGCAAGGCAAGAACCGTAGTGGGGGAGGAGGGAGAGGAGCCTACTTTGTGACCCCGGATCTGAGTTACGACTAGGGAGGAGAGAGAAAGGAAGGGCGAAGATAATAAATGGGATGGACAAAAAAAAAAAAAAAAAAAAAAAACTGCGGTATTAAAGGATCAGGCTTTGATGATCTCGTTTCGCCCTGCTCGGGCAGACGCGTGCGGGTAATCTCCCCCTATGCCCCGACCTGCTGTTGGTTTTACTACTACTGCTGTTGTTGTTTTTTGTTGTCTTTTCAGTGTTTTACTATTAATACTATTGGTTGCGTTGCGTTTCGTTTCGTTTGTTTTGGGTTTGGGTTTGTGAAGAAAAGTATGTACGAAAGGTGTTTTTGTTGTTGTTGTTGTTGTTTTCGTATCGTTGTGTCGACCTATTCGCTGGCGTTCATTGATATGGGACGCGATTAGTCCGCAGAATGTTTCGCTTGCCTCGTATATACTCTTTACTGGTATTATTAGTAACATGCAGCGTTAGGTACTGTAGTAACAGTACGTTGAACCATACTACTGTGTGTACTACGTATGTCGGCTACACTATTAATAGGCGTGTGCTTCACGATGTGCGTGCATGGTTGTGTCTGCAAACCTGACACGTGTTCCTCTTTCTCTCTCTCTCTCCCTCCCTCCCTCCTTCCCGCACTCAGAACATCAAGTACAAGGAGAAGGCGCAGCGCATCGCGGCCCACGAGCGCAAGCTGCAGAAGCGGAGGGACCGAAAGGCGCGCGACCTCGCGCTGTTCGCCACTTAGCGAGGGACGGCCGAGGACTCCACCGTTGCCGCAGACGCGAAGCAGTAGGTAGCACAATCATTGAAGCAGTTCGATTTGTATTGAGGCGTTTCGTCAGGGGTGGGGCGGACGTGAAGCAGCAGTGAAAAAGTAAAACACCCGATCAATGTGATGGCGTTTTCATCACGGGGCGAGGGCAGAGGCGGGGGGGGAGTTGTCTTCTTTTGTAAGGCGGGTGCGTAGGGTGGGCGAGGAGCTGCGAACTGGGGGGGAGGGGTGGCGGCTAATATTTCGGCAAGGACTTTTTGATGTTTTGCGGGAGGATGTTCGATGCGGTCATCTCACAGCGGCCGCTGATTGTTGGCGTCCTGTTCTGCCCTTTGACCTGTTCGTCCGGCGTCGCCTCGTAGCTTTAGCCTGCGGGGGCTCTTTTTTCTTGCTGTTGTTGTGTTTTAGCATGGTGTAGGCCTCGCTTTTCGTGTTTACGAGCGAGTGCTGGGCCATAGATAGAATGAAAGCACCTTTGTCCCAGTTATGCATTCTTCGCCTTGCTGTGTTTTTGCAGTGTCACGTTCACAGCTCTTGAGAGTGGACGAGGGGCAGTCCAAGGGTGGCTTTCGGACAGCCTAAGAGTCTAAGAGTGTGCTCTTGGTGGCTCAAATGCGCGTCGCCTACTAGCGCTATTTGAGCATGGCGCAGGGGGGCTGGTACGCAAAGCCTGGCGTTTGTTTTGCTGACCACGTGGACGCTGTCTATTGCATGCTCGATGCTCGCACTACAGCAGTAGGTATTTACTGATTACTGGTAAAAAGCAGTACACTATTGTACGTGTCCTGCTGTGCCGCACAGAATTATCGAATTCAAGTATTCCAAATCCAACCATTTTGCGAAATTGTGTAATTTTTTCCAGCCTCGTAGATTCCCCCCGTCACATGTTGAAAAAAAAATGCCCTTTTTCCAGTCTTGAAACAAGAGAAAAGTATGCACGTGTTTCACTCTTCGGTCAAGACCAAAGTGTGCACACTTTCCGGTCTATCGTATAGACTAAACTTGTGCAATTATTCCAGTCTTCTGTCAAAGCAAGAAACTGCTGATCGGAATTTCCAGTTTTTTTTTATCGTGACGAAAGTTTGAATTTTTTCCCGTCCGCAATTACGACACGCAGATTTTCCAGTCTTCAACCTAAAAACCAAAGCGTGCAGATTTTTCCAGTCTTCACAATCACGTCAAAAGGCGTGCACATTTCCCAGTCCCGAGTCGCGTCAAAAAATGTGCAGATTTTCCCCATCTTCAAACGTTAAAAAAGTGTGCATATTCTCCAGCCTTTACAGGAAAGACGAAAGTGTGGACATGCTCCTGTCTTCAACCAGCATGGCAACAGTTAGTTGTAAATTTCCCGTCTTCATCAGTGCGGTCTAAGCCACAAGCTTTTTTTTCCGGTCTTGGATCATGATATCATCGCAAAAGTGCGTGCACATTTCCCACTATGCTGTTACGTACTGGTGTGTCGCTGTCACCATACCCGTAGCATTACGAGTTTCACACCCCACGACGCTGACTCATGCACATTTTCCTTTCTTCGATTTTCGTCAAACCCGCGGCGGCATGGCGAAAAAGTGCCACAGCAACAACAAAAAAAAAACGACAACACAGATCGCACGCTCGTTTTTGCGGGGCAGGTCAAAATACAGACCGGACGGAAAATTATACAGCATTTCGCCCTAAAATACCCTACAAATTATCATCATCACGTTCGCGATTCCTCACAGAAAAAGGGCAAGGGAGGGCCTGCGGTTCGTCGACGCACTTTGTTCGTTTTTTTTGCTGATGACTGCTTTGTGCGCTGCCAGGTTATCTGCGTTTGACAGATCGAAGGTCTATCGTCGCTTGAGACGGTGTTGATCATCGTGTTGACAAATTACGCAATTTACAACGAAATGCCTTTCTCTTTTGTTCGTACGCATATTATTTGATGGATGGGTGTCACTTCCCTCTTTTTTTGGTGCCCTAGGAATGCCCTACGTCAATGGGAGCGATGGGGTGAAAGGGGCGTCGAAATACACACGGTTCAGCCTATACTCGTACGAATAAATAGAGCTACTCGTATATTGAGGGCCAATTTTTGTCCAAGAGTTAATTTCCTTGATTTTTCATTTCACTTTTATTTTGTCAAGAAAAGCATAATCCCTCTTTCAGGGGGAAAAAAACAACAGGAAAATCAGGGAACCAAAACAAAAAAAACGCAAGAAAATCAGCAAGGTTAGGACAAAAGGTTCTTCGAAAATAACGGCCCTTAATACCAGGTATGCATGTACATATATGTGCCGGCGGCGGCTGGGGCAAGACGACAATGCTGTCTGGCCATGAACTGCCCGCCACTACTCGTACATAATATAATCCCGTCTCAAAAGTCGCGAGCGATCGCCATGCTGCTTCGCTCCGGCTCTGCACGCCGCGTGGGGCACCTATATTATATATAGCACAACCTGTTAATAGCTAGCACAACCTACTATAAGCCGGCACCACCGCACGCTACGTACACAACACGCACCCAACACACAACCAAGGCAAGGCCCAGCGGAGCAGACCAGCAACACAATAAGCCTTTTGCCTCTTCCTCCTCCTCCTCCTCCTCCTCCTTCCCTCCCCCCCCGACCCTCCCCCTTCTGCCTTCATCACCCGCCCCCACCCTTACCCGGCCGCCCGCCGCCCACCATTACACATAGTACTTGTAATTTGGAAGGTTGGCGGCAGGGAGAGCCAAACCACACCGAACCAAGCCAAAAGTCAACGCTCGCCCTTGCGCTTGATTTGAGCTGAACCGCCGGCTCTCAGACTAGACAGTTCCGCGCAGGGGGCTCCGACGCGCACCACTCGTCTGGTGCGCTGTATGCGCTATACGCCACTGGTATCGCACCTGGACCATGCGTTTGCACATTTGATACTTGCCCACTAAGCGCGCAACCGCCAATGTATTTATTACTATTGGCACTTGGTTTTTATGTGAGCGTGAGGAGGCGCGCACCGGCCTGCTAGGAAAGAACGAAGAAGAGGAGAATGAGTAGGGAACAGAGTGATATGGGGAAGGAGGGAGAGAAGGAAGGGGAAAAGGATGGGGAAGAGGGTTAAAAAGCAGCTGGAAGCTGGGTTAGAAAGAGAAGAACCGATGTACTGCTGCCCTTCCGTCCTTCACGACGAGACAAAAAAGAATAAAAAACATCAATACCAAACACCAGCTGTCCAGTGGGGTTAACCATAAGCTAAACACACATACTCAGGTCTAAGTGCTCAATTCCGAAAATTTTTCGGCCATACAAGTGTGTGCGTTTGGCTCTTCACACTATACTGCCGAGCACCCACAGGTCAAATACTACCGGTCGCTTGTAACGCTCTCCCCCCTTCTGCCACCCACTCAGCCCCCCCCCCCCCCCCCCACGATTTTCCCCTACCCGGAAAATTAACTCACGTAATGCACCCACATTATATAACGATAATCGCAGGCCTACGACGATGGGCGACCAAAAACAACTGTCCCACAAATCCCACAAATAGATGATATGTATATACCTGGTATATATATACGAGTACCTACCGATAACCTTTTTGTTCTCACACACGTGGTCAAAACCCAACACGCATCGCGTCAACCAAACGACCAGCCCACCAACTAATTGATATTGACGGCGTTGAACCAATCAAACTTGACGGTTTCAGCCACTAATGAATGACGATTTTCAAACCATGAAGGTTGACGAGTTCACCCGACCAAGCTTCACGATTTCAACCAAATCAAGGTTGAGGGTCTCAACCACTTGAGATCGACGGTTTCAACCATCCAAGCCTGATGGTTTCAACAAGACTGGCGGGTTCAACCAATCAAGCTACGTGGGCGGTTTCAACCAATCAAGCTTGACCGTTTCATCAACCAAGCTTGACGGTTTCATCAATCAAGCTTGACGCTTTCTATCAATTAAGCTTGACGGGTTCAACCAATCAAGCTCGACGGTTTCAACCAATCAAGATTGACGATTTCAACAAATGAAGACTGATGGTTTCAACAAGATCGAGGCGTTCAACCAATCAAGTTTGACGGTTTCAACTAATCAATATTTTGACGGTTTCAACCAATCAATATTTTGACGGTTTCAAACAATCACGCTTGACCATCACTCTTGGCGGTCTGAGGACCGATTCACACCACAACTGTAATTTCTTGACAGCGACGGGCAATCAAATCAGCCTGCACAAGCCGACATTTCACACGTTCCGAAAAAAAACAAACACAACAGAAATAACACGAACACACAAAAAAACAAATCTAGCCTATTGAGGCTGGAGAACAAATACAAACAACCCCCCAAGCCCTCCGACACAAATGGGAAAAAAGAAGAAAACACGTTTTCCATCACACCACTGCACTGCAAATCTGTCCACAGGCGAAGGCGAGGAGGGGGAGGGGGGAACTCACACACGCAAATTGGAAAAAAACGATATCAACCGTAACCCTTCCACACTGTACAAAAACCCGAGAATCACTCAAGCAAGAAGAAAACCGACGCGTATGACCAACCTTTCGGTCCGCCGACATTGGTTCGTGTGGTCCTGCACACGTGAACCACAAAGAACGTTTCCAACGATAGATATAGAAAGATAGAAAAAAANTTCCGATCTCGATTTTCCCCTACCCGGAAAATTAACTCACGTAATGCACCCACATTATATAACGATAATCGCAGGCCTACGACGATGGGCGACCAAAAACAACTGTCCCACAAATCCCACAAATAGATGATATGTATATACCTGGTATATATATACGAGTACCTACCGATAACCTTTTTGTTCTCACACACGTGGTCAAAACCCAACACGCATCGCGTCAACCAAACGACCAGCCCACCAACTAATTGATATTGACGGCGTTGAACCAATCAAACTTGACGGTTTCAGCCACTAATGAATGACGATTTTCAAACCATGAAGGTTGACGAGTTCACCCGACCAAGCTTCACGATTTCAACCAAATCAAGGTTGAGGGTCTCAACCACTTGAGATCGACGGTTTCAACCATCCAAGCCTGATGGTTTCAACAAGACTGGCGGGTTCAACCAATCAAGCTACGTGGGCGGTTTCAACCAATCAAGCTTGACCGTTTCATCAACCAAGCTTGACGGTTTCATCAATCAAGCTTGACGCTTTCTATCAATTAAGCTTGACGGGTTCAACCAATCAAGCTCGACGGTTTCAACCAATCAAGATTGACGATTTCAACAAATGAAGACTGATGGTTTCAACAAGATCGAGGCGTTCAACCAATCAAGTTTGACGGTTTCAACTAATCAATATTTTGACGGTTTCAACCAATCAATATTTTGACGGTTTCAAACAATCACGCTTGACCATCACTCTTGGCGGTCTGAGGACCGATTCACACCACAACTGTAATTTCTTGACAGCGACGGGCAATCAAATCAGCCTGCACAAGCCGACATTTCACACGTTCCGAAAAAAAACAAACACAACAGAAATAACACGAACACACAAAAAAACAAATCTAGCCTATTGAGGCTGGAGAACAAATACAAACAACCCCCCAAGCCCTCCGACACAAATGGGAAAAAAGAAGAAAACACGTTTTCCATCACACCACTGCACTGCAAATCTGTCCACAGGCGAAGGCGAGGAGGGGGAGGGGGGAACTCACACACGCAAATTGGAAAAAAACGATATCAACCGTAACCCTTCCACACTGTACAAAAACCCGAGAATCACTCAAGCAAGAAGAAAACCGACGCGTATGACCAACCTTTCGGTCCGCCGACATTGGTTCGTGTGGTCCTGCACACGTGAACCACAAAGAACGTTTCCAACGATAGATATAGAAAGATAGAAAAAAAAGCACAGCAAACGCGGACAAACGGCCATACAGAGAGATACAAAGATAGCTATTAATAGACAAGATAGGTAAGAACATACTAGATCACAAGAGGCGCGACGAACAGCTTTCCTCCGGATCGATCAGAGTTCGCCGCCTTTACTCCGTCTTCTTCGCCTCCTCTTGCTCCTTCTCCTGCTCAACCTCCTCCTCAAAACCGACCGCCGCACCGTTTCCCAAGCCCCCGAACTCCACGCACACCGCCCCCTGCCCCTTTTCCTGCTCCTCCTGCCCCTTCTCCTTGCCACTACCGTCATCGCCGCCCCCTACGCCACCGTTGCTGACCTCGGCGGGCACAGACCCGCCACCGCCGCTGCCTCCTGGCCCTGGCACACACGTGACGATATTGGAAAAGGGTATGGCCGGCCCCTCGGCAGGGGCCAGGTCGGCCGAGACGGTCGGCACCGGCGCCGGTGCCGATGGAGATGGTGATGGCGATGCCGGGGAAGACTCCGCCGTAAGGGTCGGGGTGGAAGAAGAGGCAGCACCAGCACCAGCAGCACCAACAGCAGCAGCTGTAGCAGCAGCCGTAGCAGCAGCAGTAGAAGCCGCAGCAACAGCAGCAGCACCATTCGAACCAGCAGGAGCACTACTACTAGTAGAACCAGCAGAAACACCGGAACCAGAAACGGAAACAGCTGCACCACCGCCACCACCATCACCACTACCATCACCAACACCATCAACACCACCAGAAGCAGCAGCAGCAGCACCAGCACCAGAAGCACCAGCACTGACACCAGAACCAACATCCGCAAAAACGGCGACGGCATCCGCTGGCACGCCGGCGGTGTCCGTCGCGGATGGTGGCACCAGCGGCAACGTCTCAGCTGCTGCTGCTGCTGCTGCTGCTCCCTCGGGCGCATTCAACTCCTCTGCAGCGCCCTTGCTAGATAGAGGCGCGAAGCCCGCGACGTCGGGGGCGAGCGTCTGCCCCGAGGCCGCGGCGGAGGCGATGGCGGTGGCGGCGGCGGCGATGGAGGCGGGAGCAGGGGTAGGCTTCGAAGGCGGCAGAAGCGGCGGAGGCGGCGGCGGCAGCGGCGACGGCCACACGCACAAAGACGACGACGGCGATGTAGGCGAGGACGATAACAAAGGCGACGACGAGGACGAGGACGACGAAGAGGAAGACGACGAGGAGGACGACGACGACGGCAGCCCAAGCGGGAGGCCCCCCTTTTTCCCGGGCTTCACCTTCACCCCCATCGGCGCCATGTTCTTCGAGACTTCCGCGTAAGCCGTCTCCATGTCAGCTGACACCACCGCGTTCGACGCCAACGCCAGAGATAATTCACCCTTCGTGTCTTTCTTGACGCCGCCGGCGCCACCGCCAATGCCGCTGGTACCGCTAACACCACCGCCCCACCCTCCCACCATCCCCGGCGGTGCCACGACAGGGATGTGCGGGGCAGCGTGTCCCGCGCCATGTCCTGCGCCGTGTCCCGCCCGGAGGATGGCGTTTTTGCCGGCTCCGCGACCGCTAACGCCGTCACCGCCGCCGCTACCCTTGGCTCCGACAGGGGTGAGGATGCTCTGCTTGCTCTCCGCCCAAACGCTGGCCCACCCTACCACCGGCGATATCACCCACACTCGTCGCCCGGAGAGAACGAGCGGATGCAGGCTCGGATGGTCGCTCTTTGAGGCCTCCTCCGGTACTGCTGCTGCTGCCGCTGCTGCCGCTGCTGCCGCTGCTTCCGCTGCTTCCGCTGCTTCCGCTGCCGCTACTGCCGGTGACGATGTCGCCCCATCTTCCGACGCTGCCGTCGCTACCGCTGCTACCGCCGGCGCCTTTTCCGCTGCCATCGTCGCCGCCGTCGCCACCGTCGCCTTGCCCCCCGATAGAGAAGAGGCAGTAGGCTTGGACGCTGCTGGCTTATTCGCCACCCCACCAGCATCCTCCTCCTGCTCCTCCTCCACCTCCTCGCCCGCCACTCCCCCCTCCCCCCTCCCCCTTTTCTTTCGGGTCCTCCTGCTCCCCCCCCTCCCCTTCGTCTTTTTCGGAAGACAGCAACATATTTTCTTTGTCCAACGACACCGGCGATGCGGGCCATGCCGGCAACGCTGCTGCAGCCGCGTCTGCCTCTGCCACCGCTACTGCCGCCGTCAGCGCCGCTTGTGCAGCCGCCATGCCCATAGCAGCAGCAACCGGTGGCGGCAACGCCAAAGCAGGCTTCACTTTTTGGCCCTTCTTTCTTCCGTTAGCGCCTGGAGCAGAAGCGGCAGCAGTCGCAGCAGCGGCAGCAGCGGCGGCATCAGCAGCAGCAGCGGCGGCAGCAGCAGCGGCAGCGGCGGCGGCGGCCACGGCAGCGGGCGGGGAGGCGCCGAAGGACTTAGAAGGATCTGCGGTATAGACCGTCCCGCTCAACGCTTCCAGCTGAGCGACCGGCGTGGAGTCGAGATCAGGGCTGATTCGGAGCAACGGAGTGGAGGGGAAAAAAACCGAGTACCTAAGGGGGGGAAAGGGAAATATAAGGACGGGGGTGGCGGGAGGGCGGTGCGATCGCGGCGGGATGGGGCTGGGTGCGCTAGCGCTCTCGGTGATAAGGCGGCAGGTGGAGGGGGCGAGCGATGTAACGCAGGCACGCTTGCGCGAACCCGCGAGTTTTTCCCGGCGCACGAGCCTGCAGACATAAACCGTGAACCCGGGGCAGCGGGTCAAAATACAAAAGGCGGGCGGGTGGAGCGGCAGCAGCAGCACGCGACAGCAACAGCGCACAGGCCTAGTCCCTAGCAAAGACAAGTGCGAGGGGAATTCGTGTACCAGTCTTTAAGTCGTCTCCGCCCTGCTCTGTTGTCGCGCGATAGCGGCGAAGCGCCATTCATCGTGCCATCACATAATGCATAAATGATCATGCATCATGATCAATGTCATCATCATCATCTACCATCACCATCATCCATCATCTATTCGATCACCATCATCATCATCATCACCATTCATCATCGGTCCATCATCATCTATTCTTACCATTCAACCATCACCATCACCGGATCATCACCATCGATCATCATCATCATCATCACCAGTCAGCCGATTCACGCAATCTATCATTATCATCGACCATCATCATCATGACATTCGATCTCATTTCATCATCATCATTATCGCGATCTATCAAAATATCATCATCATCGCACCATCATCAAGATCATAATAATCCACACACCATCAAGATCATCATCAGCATTATCATCATCATCATCAGCCAATCTCACATCGATCCCACAAATCATCCATCATATCCTCATCATCATCATCATCATCATCATCCATCATCATCACATCATCATCATCACACCGACCATCATCATCATCATCCAAACGATCATCCACCATCATTCATCAAGATTATTCCTCATCACCATCACCGTCTCATCATCATCATCACATCACATCATCCACATCAATTCATCACAGTTGGACCCGGCAACTCCATCCTCTAGAAGCGCGAATCTCTTCGTCTCCCTGTCCAGAGTAAGGATGGACTCCAATTGCAACCGGCTCCACCTATGGGAGTCGGGCGGTTGAGGCTTGAGCCGGGCGGTAGGTCGAAAGCTGCGGGCGTGGGCGCGGGGTAAGTGACTGGTGGGGGTTAGCGCTAGCGGTGGTATGCTGAGTCGGCGGGTGCGGCATGGCGGTGGCCGCGGGTGGCGAGTGAGCTGAGGGGTGCGGGGGCCGGGCGGGTACTCATGTCGTGGCCCGGCCGTTAGTCGTATGACCATAGACCCTGGGCGGGCGGCGGGGGTTGCTGACACAGGCCTGCGTGGGTTAGTGGGCGTTTGGGGTGGCGGTGTGTGTGTTCGGGCCGGGTGGGGCGGGGGCGATTGGTTCTGCTTACACTCGACCCAAAGCAAAACCATTTGTATCGAAGCCGAGGGTTGGGGATGGGCGAGAGGGGGGGGGGGCGGCTTCGCGTTGACGCGCGATGCGTGCACGCAAACCCAGCGAGTTCGTGAGCACGAGGGAGGTCGTCGACCTTCTGGCCTCTTTTAACCCTTTTTTCTACCGCAAAGCGCATTCCACAATCGTTCCCAAGCATTTTGTCGCCAGAAACGTGGATGCACTTCAATCTGAAGAGACGGTGCGGATGGAGCTACACGGCAGGCAGGCAGGCAGGCAGGCACGCAAGTAGCACTTTTACATCATTCACGCAACCGAATACACTCACCAACGATAGAACGCATCGCAAGCTTTCCGGCTGTTTTCCGCTATAGCGACGGAAGAGTGCACGGCAGGCGGACAAGCAGGAAAGCAGACAAGCACGCAGTATATACCGTGCGAGAAGAAACAACAACTGACGACAATAACAAGAACAAAACAACAACAACAACAACAACAACAACAACAACAACAACAACAACAACAACAACAACAACAACAACAACATCCCGAACGGCATGTACGGCATTTACCGGCCGACGCATACAAAAATATAACACCAATGACAGCCAGCAGCATCAACAGCAAGGTACTTAAGGAGCGCGCGAAAAGTTACACCCACCTCCTCCCTAGGGATGCCCAGCCGAAGCAGCGTGAAGTACTTACGGAACTGGGGCTGGCTTGACCTGAGGCGGGAAAAACAAGCGATTCGACTCGTCAACATACTTTCACACCTCGAACAGACCATCTATAAGCAGTAGACCTTTCAAGGCAGATATATTTCCGATACGGTATGATCTGCACTATTAATAATACACATCTCAGACATGCGGGAGGGAGAGAGGGTCGATATCGACAAATCAAAGACGGCGAAGAAAAAAGGAAAACACAACCTCGGACAGATCATCTACAGATAGGTCATCATGATGTAGATATTTCAAGGCAGATAGATCGATTCCCGATCGTGTATGATTTAGCTCATGCTGCCGGGTGGGACCCGTATAACCTGACATGATCTACCGCATGTTTCCCGGGTTGAACCCGTACAGCGCAGATACTAAACAACCTCTCACAAACGTCAGGAGAGGAACTATTAATAGATGTCTACTGCTGCAGACCATGATACGTCCGGGTCCGAGGCATGAAAGGTCAAGGTTTGAACTAAGACTGCCAGTACAAAACTAAACCAGGTGCCTCGAATTTCTCGCTTTTGAGGTGGGCTTGCAGCTTGTGAAAAAAATCAAACCCACACACCGGTGGTGATAACAACGGTTCTGCATCGTGAAAACACTGAAAACGGCACCGCCTGCGAGATGATGGGGGGGGGGGCGCCCGAGACAGCAGCATCAGCAAAAACAACAACAACAGAAATAAAAGAAACTCAAATCAACCCCAACAAAACCGAAACAAGACAAAACCAAATCAAAACCAAAACCAAAAACGCCAACTCGCATACCAGGTACATGATATCATATCGTAAAAAAGACTCCACTCAACCAACCACACCAATCAACGACGAACCAATCAACCAACACTCACCACGTCACCCCGGGCCGCCCCCCCGCCGCCGCCTCCCCCGGCTGGAGCGCCTTTCCGTGAATCGCGCCCACCCCCGCCGCCCTCGCGGTCCTGTTCATCCTCGCCGCCCAAGGCTCCGCCTTGCTCGACTCGGCCTTCATCGTCACTGCCGCCGCGGCAGCCACCACGTCCATCCTCCGCGAGGCAATCTCGAGCCTGAACCGGAGGCGCTCTCGGGCCTCTGCGGGGGTTTCCCACGACTTTTTCGCAGGAAGGATTCTTCCTCCTCCTCCTTTTCCTCCTTCTCCCCCTGCTGCCCCTGCTCCTGCTCCTTCCTCTTCTATTTTCCCTTTTTCTCCTCCTCTACCTTTTTCTCCTCCTTTGGTTTCTCCCCCGCCCGTCACCTCTTCCCCGCCGTTCTCCAGCACAACCCGGGGATGCGGCGACCCCGACCCCGACCAGGACTCTTTCTTCTCCTCCGCCCCGGCCCCAGCCCCAGCCCCAGCCCCAGCCCCAGCCCCAGCTGCAGCCCCGCCTACAGCCCCGTCCCCACCCCCACCCTCCGCGCCGGCCTCCACTCCCGCCCCTAACCCCGGCCCCTTGCCTCCATATTTCCCACTCCCACCGCTAGCACCGCCCCCACCGCTGGCGCCGGTGGCGCCATCGCTATCGCTACTACCGCTGACGACGCCAGCAGTAGGCGTCGTTTTCTTGCCGAAATAAAACGGCACTTTTTTCTGGTCGTCCGACGGCGGGCCCGCCTCGGGCCCGAAGAGCCCGCGCATCGCGGCTAGGTACTCGGCTCGCTCCAGGTCGACCGAGGGGGCACCGTCGGTAGTGGCGGAGGGGGGGGCACTGCGCCACAGGAGAGGGGAGAGAGGCGGCGGGCTGTACGGGCAGTCGCCCATCGAGTGGCTTAAGCCAACGAGCGCCGTCACGAAGTTGACCAGGCTAGACACCAGGTCTGATAAAAAAATATCGAAATAGAGAGCACGGCGGTCGAGCGAGGGTAACGAGCAAAAGGCGGGGGAGGGGAGGGGGGCGGGGGTGCGAGGGCACGTATGGTTGTGAGTCCGAATGCGCAATCTTGGGGGCAGAGCCGTTTATCCGTGTGGGTGGGGGGTGGGGGCGAGCGGGGGGGGGGGGGGGGGGGGGGGGTAGCGCACACCACTTAAGAAACTCTGTTGTGGGAGCAGGTGGGGGTCCGACTCTATTTCCTATCTACGGCAGGGTAGCTAAGGGTGTGTCCTACCTGTAGACTAGCTTTCCGAGTTATAAAAAAATGGTTGTGTTTTGTTTCGTGGAAAACGTCGAGAGTCTATGGTTACATCTCAAAACTCCCACACTTACTACGTGCGGTCGCGTATGTACAATTCTATACTTTTATGAATACTATTAATACTGTTACGGGAGACCGTAGTAAATAGGACCAAATATTGGTATTAATAGTAAACGTAGGACGCATGCT
Organism: Saccharina japonica; assembly: GCA_008828725.1. Taxonomy (NCBI): domain Eukaryota; class Phaeophyceae; order Laminariales; family Laminariaceae; genus Saccharina; species Saccharina japonica. The sequence goes on along the minus strand of MEHQ01000472.1, from coordinate 120,440 downwards.
ACGATAGAGGTGCGCCTTGTTTTTTTCTGAGCTCCTCACGTAAGGAGCGTCATACCTCACCGAAAAAAATGATTTTGGAGGAAAACAAAAGTGCTGCCGGATGAGAAATCTCATGACCGCAGTAAAATTCTGAAACATAAATCGTCACAAGGATGAAAGTCCGACGAATTTGGGGTAAGGAGCCCGATCGGTCAGAAAAAAAAATGCAGCCAAAAAGTGCTACCTCTACCGTAACACGCGTCGTAGGGAGATACATAGGTTTTTGTCGGTACCGTAGGTCCCATTTACTATGGCCCCCCGCAATAAACGCAGTATCTGACGAGTGCTGTACACGACAGGGGTACGAGCACGCTCCTAACACTTTTTTGGCCAAAACAAAACGGCCGAAAACAAATGACAAATGGCCGAAAAGACTTGTTGTTGGCCAAAAAAAACAGGCCAAAAAGTTTTGGCGCAAAAATATTCCGCCATAAAATATATTTTCATGACTGACTTATTGTTAGTATACCCCCCAACCGGGGAGCTTATCATATGACACCAAATCTGCTACGTGTTTTATGAGTGGGGTACGCTCGAGCGAAGATGACAGGAGACGCCACTTTCCCCCCCTTGGCAGACAGCAGCTGCTGTGCCTTGGCTTAACATGCCTTGACTTGACACCAAAACCACCAGGTTTAACAGAGTGCGGGAACACTCGGCCCTATATACAGCCTTGACAGACGCGTGCGTTTTGCCTCCTTGTTTGACATCGTTATCCCCTCGACATATTTTGCCGGCGCGGCGAGTGGACCTCTGCCTCATTCGAAATGGGACTTTTGATATTTTTTTGTTGTTCGGGTGCAGGGTTACAAAACGAGATATATTCCATAGCGGCATAAAAAGCGAAAAACAACAGGCACAAAAAGCGTAAGACTGCAAAGGTTTAGGTATACAGGGTGGTCACTATACACTCGTAGCCCAAGTGGCTCTGAGCGCCTGAAAACAAAGGGGCTAAAAGTGAACCCGCTACTCTAGTATACATAAGCAGTACATAGCACTATTATTAGTCCTACGTATAGATGAGACCGGGGGATTCCGGGGAAAACTCATACAGATATTTGCAAGCTGCGTGCGTATATATTTAGAAAAATTAAAAACAACAGCTTTTGAGACCTAGGATCTCGTCGAAGCTCATAGTTTGCAAGCGGTGTGTGACGCTGCTATCACGATATATGTATGATATGATAGTTCGATCGCGCGTACTATATACGAGTACGTATGGATTTTACAAGTAAAAAAAAGCCATGTATGGACGGGAACAAAAGCTGAAAGCTGTGAAACTCCTTATGCTCTATGACGCCTGCCTGTAACCACCCACGCCTTTGTCCAGAAGGCCAACGAGGGCAAACAACAAACAACCAAAAAACGCCTCCCACGAGTTAACCCCTTAAGAACTGGTCCCACGAATTTGGGGACAAACTATTCGGAATTAGTGTGGGACATTTTTTTTTCAGTTCGGAATGGGTTAAGCCGGAAAGCAAAAAAAACGTAAAGACTACGTACTCCTAACAATACAAAAACACACACACAACAACAACAACAACAACAACAACCCACAACCAACAACCAACAACAGCCACAGCAACAACAATCCCATACGAAAGTAAGTACATACAGCAGTACGAGTATATTTATGAAACACGAAATAACAACAGGCGTGAAATCGAGGATTTCGTCGAAACTCATTTTTTGCAAGCTCTTGTGTGTGATACTTATACTTCCGACACAATACGTTTATTTTTGTGCCCACCTCTCTCGTGACCGAGCCAACCACAGGGCTTCTTGCCCTCCCGAAGCCACCCGCCCACCACGTCCAGTATGTGCCACTTCTTTCGCCACAGGTGCTCCCGGACCAGGTCCTCGAACCCGCGAGGAGGGGAGCGCAGAGCCTCCGCCATGGCCCATTCGACCGTCTGCGGTCGCAGAACCTCGTACCTGGTACGATTTTTTTTTTTTGGGAGTTCCGTGCAGGGAGGGCGTGCGTTGTGCGGGGGCGAGGATAAGGGGGGGGGGGCGTACTCATTTGTTGCTTGCTTTCATTTGACCATTGACCACACATCCCTCTCGAGACGGAGCACGAGGTGTGTGTGTGCTCATGTCATGCATGGCCGTAGTCGTATGACCATAGAGCGTCGCATCCCTTCAATGCCGGGACGGAGCACGTCGAGTTTTCACCGACCAGGCAGACATCGCTTGCACCAAGCGCGAAGCGCTGTGGGGTTTTGGGCGAGTCGTATGAAGGGCGAGCCGCAGGTGGGAAGGGGCGGGGTAGGACAACCAACAGCTCACACAATATATTTCCAAATCCGAACATATAATTTCACACTGATGTACGTGCGAGTTCGCCATACAGGCCTTACGCAGACAACACGGCGGTGCTGTCTTGTGCTTACCCTCCGTTTGGTGAGGTCCGGGCGCGGTCCATAGCCCCCGGGTGGCCAAAGTCGAGCTCAATCCCCGGCTCGTTGAAGTACGGGTACTGAGCTCCCAAAATAAACGTCTGCGTCGCGTGGAAAAGGAAAACAATTGAAAAAGGAAGAAAACAAAAAAGAGAAGAAAAAAAAAGGAGTTGGGGTTTATTTATATCAAGAAAAATATGTATTTGTTTTAAGAATCACACACATCATAAGTACAAAATCAACATCGCAAACAACAAACAAAACAACACAGATAACAAAAACAACAACACAGACAACAAAAACAACCATCACAAAACAGTTACAACCAACTAACCATTCAACCAGCCAACCAACCCAACCCAACCCAACCACCGAACCAAAGCGTCAACCAAACAACTCACTACCTACTACCTCATGGATGGACAACCCAGCACTAACAAAAAGCAACACTCATGGGCCCTAGAATCCCCAATAGGAGTAGGATCGGTGCTCCATCTCGAAAGGGATGCGTGGTCAATGATCAAATGACCAAGGCAAGCAACAAATCAGTACCCCCCCTATGACTACGGCCATGCATGAAAGTGAAGCACCCCCCTCCCCCCCCCCCCCCGACTATGGCCATCCCTGTCACGAGTACCCCCCCCCCCCCCCCAGCCCACCCCTTCTCGCTCAACCTCTCCCTCCCTTTTGCCCCCTCACTCGCCTGGATGGACAGCAAAACTTGCAGCAGCGACGCATCCGGCGACCACATCATCTCGGGCGAGCCGCTCCACGTCCCCAGCAGCGACAAGCAAACCTTGAGAGCAAATACACCAAAGTCGAAGCCGGGTGTCGAGAAAGGGGGGCAGGGGCGGCGGCGGCAGCAGCAGCAGCAGCAGCAGCAGCAGCAGCAGCAGCAGCAGCAGCAGCAGCAGCAGCAGCAGCAGTAGCAGCGGCAGCAGCGGCAACAGCGGTGGAGGAAAACGTGAACGCGTTGACGCGGAGGAGGAGATTCGTTGAACACCGAAAGTGTGTAAATATTGTGCTTTAGAATTGACCTCGTATACACCTGGTTGTTGGGCTAACTCAAGTCGCGGCTACTTGAGTACGGGGGACCATAGTAAATAGGACCTACGATGGATACACTGAACCAATTCACCCTGAAGACCTCCCTCGTGAACACACACGCACACACGCACACACGCACACACGCACACACGCACACACACGAGTAGTGACAGGAGGTCTGGGTGGTCTTCAGGGTAAATTGGTTCACACCAGGGAGAGGGGAGAAGCCGGCATTTACTTGTCCCCTTGCTTGCGCGAGAGAAAAAAAACACAGGGAGAGAGGGAGGCAGTGGTGGTGGTGGCGGTGGTGGTGGTGGTGGTTGTGGTCACGGGATCAAACGGCCCTTGCGCCCGCGGACGATGCAGCTTACACCGCACGAGAGATCAACAAACAACTCCTTGCCTACCACAAGGAACGGCCGCAAAAGGTAGTCAATACTCTTCCTCCCCCTCAGCTCTTCCCGCACACTCCCCGCCACCCCCGCTCTCCCCCGCCCCTCCTCCCCCACCGCCCCCTCCCTCAACCCACCTCCATCCACTCCCCTCCCACTCACCCGCACCCACCACACTTACATTTCCGCAGGCGTAGAGTTGGGGCTGAACTAACCCTGCACCGCCCCGTGGTCATGAGGCTCATCACTTAGGGGCACCGAGGGGTAACTGCGGGTGTCGCAGCCCTGTGTCGGAGTCCCTTTCGGCGCCGCGATCAATTGCCTTTTCGGGATGGTGGGAGGGAGGGGGGAGGAGGGAGGAGAGGGGTGCGCGCGCACAAGGGGGGCGGGAAGGGGATCATGGTGTGCAGACCGTGCCATCCGATCATACAAATCCACACAATGACAGGGGGGGTCGTCACCTGCGCTGCACACGTCTGCCACAATGTGGGAGCAGCGCACTCTATTCAAAGGAAGACGCACTCCTCCTCGTACTAGCTCAGATCGACAAGGATCCGACGGCGAAAACCAACTAGAGTCATTTGCGCGGCCGCAGCCGGAAGCTCCACGAAGCGAAACCCCTTCAGTTCTAACCGCACGATTCTACCAGCATATCCTGTGGATGCCAAAACCGATACACGGGCAACCCGCCTACCCCCCCCCTCCCGTGCTCCGTCTCGAAAGGGATGCTGTCAACTGGTCAATGACTAAGGCAAAGCAAACAAATGAGATAACGACCCCCCCCCCCCCCCCCCCCCTCCCCGTCCAAAACAAATAGAGAAGGCACTAGAGTACACCAGGAAGTGGAGAGTGACGGCGAACGTAAAAAAGTGCGCAGTAGTTGTATGTAACGAAGATAAGGAGAGTCCGGTAACTTGTAAGTGGAAGTGGGGAGAAGATGAATTACCGATCGTAGACCAGTATATGTACCTTGGCGTAGAGATCTCAAAAGATTGCTCTTGGGATGCACACATATATAAAATAATAGGCAAGGGTAAAGCACACGTAGGCAAGATGGAAGCAATGCTAACAGACTCGCACCTTGACCCTAGAATTAAGAGATGTATACTGATGAATGTGATTGTACCAAAGCTAGAATATGCAGGAGAAGTATGGGAAGGGAACGCGAAGCTCGTAAAACAGCTGGAAACAGTACAGATGACAGCAGCTAAAAAAGTGCTGGCTCCGTAACGTTGGCAGCACTAGGAATGTACCCACTTAAGACAAATAGAGACGTGCGTAAGTTGAAATGGCAATATAAAGTAAAGAAAGAACATGCCAAATAAGAGGTTGCCAGCCATAGCTGATAAAGCTGTATGGGAGAAAGTAACCAAAGGGCGAGCTGGAATAAGGTGGGATAGCGTAGTCGAGAAAGTATGGAAGGATATAGGAAACCAAAAAGAGATGCTGACCATAGAGAAATTTAGCGGATACAAGACAAAAGTAAAAGAAAGGATAGAAAGAAGGGAAAGGCTAGCGCTAAGAAAGAAGATGGAAGGGGAAGAACACTTAGAGATATACGGGGGGTTGAGAGAAGGAATAGGAATGAAAAGGTATCTGCACGGCCCAATGGACTTCGCGAAAAAGCTGAAACTGCGATTTCGTGTAGGGGACCTGGACCTGCCAGAAAGAAGAAGGAGGTATACCAGTAGCCGGGAGGAGGAGCAAGTAGATGCACAGGTGTGTCCATGTGGCAAAACCATGGAGAGTAGAATTCACATAGTGGGAGAATGTGAAAGGTACAAGGAGGAAAGGGATGTGCTAGAGGAGGAGATGAGGAAAATAGACGAGTGTGACATGGAGCAGTTTGGTACACTAAATTGTAGCGAGAAAAAGATCGATATCTTAGGAGATAGATGGTGGCCACAGGCGGCGAAACAGGAAGGAGATAAAATTAGCAAAGCGTTTCTTTGTAATATATGGAAACAACGTAATGAGCGCCCAAGTGTTGGAGGTGTCTCTATTAGGAGTAGGAACGGTGCTCCGTCTCGAAAGGGATGCGTGGTCAATGGTCAAATGACTTAAGGCAAGCAACAAATGAGTACGCCCCCCCCCCCCCCCCCCCCTATGGTCATACGACTACGGCCATGGATGAATGTGAAGTACACCTCCCCCCCCGCCTCCGAACCTCCCCACCGCCCCCCAACCTCCCCTCTTTTGGCACACCTTAAGTAGATGCGGGCGGTCCTCGTCCATCCTGACGGCCACTGTGCTTGCCCAGTGAAGGGGAAGCTCACGCGCCAGCGACCTCAGCTCGCGGACAAGGCGCCTTTGTCGGGACGGCGGCACCGGCCCCTCAGTCTCCGCCGCCCTCCAGAAGTGGTGGCGCTGTTTCGGAGCTCCTACACACGAGGCCAGCAGCAAAAACAGCAAAACAACAACCATGTAAGCTAAGCTAAGCAGCAGCAACATCCACAGACAACAACAACAACAACACTCCTACACACCTAGCCAGCAGCAGAAACAGTAAAACAACAACCATAAAAGCTAAGCAGCAACATCTATGGGTAACAACAGCACTCAAGAACAACAGCAACAACCACAAGCAACAACAAGAAATAGCAGCAACAATGACAACAGCAGCAGGTAAGCAACAACATATGATAACAGCAATAAACAACAACAAAACACAACAACAAACAGCAGCAGCAGCAGGTAAGCAACAGTACCCGTATATGATAACAGCAATGAACAACAAACAAACAAACAAACAACAACAACAACAACAACCACAACAAGCAACAACGAAAGACAGGGTAGCTCAAGCTAAGAACTCGCGCCGTGAATATTTGTAAAACTGACGTCAAGCACGTACACCAACCAGGGTGCCATTCCGAGGGGGGCATATCAATCAAAACCTACGATAGACCAACAATGTGGCGTCTGGGCCGTCCTAGGACCTTCTAGCAGGTTTCCTACTGACATGTAGGCATGCATGCGACACGAATACCGGCCGGGATACCAACACATAATCTATTTTGATTTCTACCTGCGTGCGCTTCTGCGAGTCCACCTATCTAGCCGGGTGCGCAGCTATGCTGGCCCCGGGCTCCTGCTGAGTTCAGGGGTATAGGTGTGGAGGTGTGAGTGACCGCTTCTTTGCGTGCCTCATACACACACTATGTTTAAGATACCCCCTTGTTTTTATAAGCCATGTTTGGTGCTGATTACTGCTGTGGTGCCCCGGACAATATTACAGGGAACACGTACGGTGTAAATAGTGCGCTGGTGGAAGGTACAAAAAAAAAAAAAAACGAGACTTTTGACAGTCGGACGGCGCGAATCGCCGGCTTTAACCCCAAGAAGGGTCAAAAGTAATGCAAGGCCCACAAAATTAAGCGGCCATGTAAATCAAGCAACTCTGCTCCGCGTTCGTAACGAAAACAATGGAAACCGAACACGAAAACGAAAAACTTGAACACTTTCTTTTTTTTTAACTAGAAAACTGAAAACTACAAAAAGTAAAAAAGTGAAAAAGTAAAAAAGTAAAAAATCTAAAAACAGGTGTTGAAAAGTAAAAAGAAAAAGAAAAAAAGCAAAGGCAACTATGTCATAACTTCGTACAGCACGGGTACGGTATAATACCTGGTAAGTAAAAACGAATAAAACAGAATAAAATGTTGAAAAAAAAATGTAAATTTAATTCAAATAGAAAAGAAGAGAGACACTCACGGGATCCTCCGCCCGCCCCTGCCGACGACGTCTCCATGCGCATGGTGTCGAACAGCAGCCCCTTCACCGCCGCCACGTACGCCTCCTCCTGCGACGGAGCGGCGGCCTCAGCCTCAGCCTCACGCGCCGCGGTTCTCTCGGCTCCCTTAGTCCCTAACCTGCCGCCGCCGCCGCCTTCTTTCTGTCCAGCCGCCGCACGCGGGACGCGCGAACCGTTCCGAATTACGGTCGCCGTCGCACCGGACCCGTCCTTACCCCGTGCAGCGGCCACCGCCGCCGCCGCCGCCGCCAGCCCCGACGTTTCCGAAGGATGCGCCGCCACCGCTTCCGCCGCCTCCGTTTCTGACTCCTCCACTACCGCCGCCGCGATCGTCTCCGATTTCGTACCCGCCCCCTCGCTAGCCGAGGAAGAGGCGCGCTCCGCGAGGTGCAGCACGCGCCGGGCGAGCGCCGCCAGGGCGATCCCTTGCTCGTGCTCCAGCTTCTCCTTCTTGAAGTTGAGCGCCCGCGACAGCTCGATCAGACGGTCGAGCTTCGCGCCGACGAGCGCACTCACCCCCCCCCCTCCTCCTCCTGCTCCTTCTCCTCCTCCTTCCGCCCCTCCCGCTGCCCCCGCTTTTGCCGCCCCTGCTATCACTGCCGCCGCTCCTGCGCTCAACGAGGCGATGGCCCCGCTGCCCCCGCCCCCGCCGCCAAGGGCTGGGGGCGGGCTTGGAACGGCCTTCGTGATGAGCCCCGCCAGGTTGGGCGGTAGCGGGGGCAGCGGCGGCGGCGGTGGTGGCGGCGGCGGCGACCATGACACCGGAGGCGGCGGCGGTGGTGGCGAGGTCGACTTCGACACTGCTGCTGATGCTGCTGGTGCTGGTGCTGCTGGTGCTGGTGCTACTGCTACTGGTGCTGCTGGTGCTGGTGCTACTGCTGGTGCTGCTGGTGCTGGTGCTACTGCTGCTGCTGGTGCTGCAGCTGGTGCTGCAGCTGGTGCTGGTGCTGGTGCTGCTGCTGCTGCCGCTTCAACAGCTTCTGCAGCTTCTGCTGGTGCTGGTGCGACCGAGTCCCCGCTACCAGATTGCGGAGACCCCCCTTCGGCGTCCGACATCTCCGGAGCCTCGAGGACCGGCGCTAGAGGGGTAAGCCCCTGCCCCTGCTGGTGGCCGACGCTCGCGGACGCGGCGGCGGAGGCAGCAGCCGACGCCGCTGAGGCTGGCGCGCCGACGGGTACCGGCAACGGTGACGGCAACGGCGACGGCAACGACAACGCCGCCGGCGCGGGCACTGGGGGTGTCGCGGGGGATACCGCGGCGCCCGAAGCGCTGGCAGAGGAGGGATCGGCCTTTACGGCCGCCGCCGTTGCCGCCACAGCCGCCGCAGTCGCCGAAGCTGCTGGAGAGGCCCCTTGGCTCAGCTGCAAGGACGCGTAAAAATGTGACCACGACTGCGGCATCGGTGCCTGCGGCTGGTACTGCTGTTGCTGCTGCTGCTGCTGCTGCTGCTGCTGCTGCTGCTGCTGCTGCTGCTGCTTAAGCAGCGGACTGGCGGCTTGCTTCGCCATCGGTGGAAGCGGCGACGCTGGCGAAGGTGGCGCGAGGTGGCTCAGCGCGGCAGGAGACCCCGGCTGGGGAAGGCTCGGGGGGGGCGGGGGCGGGGGCTCGGGCGACTGGGGCGGGCACGCCACGAGGTCGTCCAGAGCGATGCAAAGGCTCCCGGTGAGGTCAACGATGCCGGGGCAGTCGTCGGAGGGGGTCAGCAGACTTACCGCGAGCGGCTGAGCGCCGGCAGCGCCTCCCGGTGCGCCTCCGGCTACTCCTATGGGTGCACCGGCACCGGCGGTGGCGGCGACGGCGGCGGCGCGAGAGGCGGGCTGAAGGGTGCACTGCAGAAGCCGCAGGAGCGCGAGGTAGAACTGGCGGTGCGACGAAACGAAGCGCCAGTCCACGCCGAACATGTACTGGCGGCAGACACTTCGGAGGCACGAGCTCTCCAGGGCGGCCGTTGCCGACGCAAGGTCGTCCTCGTCGCCCTCCTTTCCGCAGACGAAAGCGTCCTCGTCTTCGTCCCCCCCCTGGCTCTGCCCCTTGCCCTCGCCGTCACCCGCGCCTCCTGAAAGCCCGCCCGCCTTCCCAGAATCGTGGCAGCCTTCTCCGTTGCTCTTCTGGGCCGTGACCTCCGTCGGATCGGTCTCTACCGCCCCCGGTTTACCTATCCCCCCGGCTTCCTTCCCTCTGTCTGGTCCCCTACCGGCGCCGCTGCTACCATCGTCACTGCCAGCCCCGCTCCCTCCGCCGCCACCGCGGTCGCCGTTTGCCGGTGCCGGTGCCGGTACCGGTACCGGTTCCGCCGCCGCCGTCGTCGCATCCCCCTCCTTCTCCCCCTCCTCGTGCGCAGCATCGCGTCCATCGACGAGTGCCTCGAGCAGGAGGCGCAGAGCCTCCAGAAGGTCCGCCGACGGCTTCTGCCCGCCCTTCCACGCCGTTTTCTTGGCCTCCGAGCTACGCTTCGCCAGCGACGCCGATGGCGAAACGAGCAACTGAGCCCCTGCTCCTCCTGCTGCTCCTGCTCCTCCCCCTCCCACTTCGCCCGGAAGGGGGGGCTCCACCTCAAAATCCTGCAACAATAACAAGAACAACAATCAGGAGGAGGAGGAGAAGGGAGCAAACAAGAAGGATTTAGATAAGGATCAAAACAAGAATCTCGTCAGTCCAACCAACCAAAGCAACCTAACGACCAACCAACCAACCAATCAATCAACCTAAACTAAACCAAACCAACCAACCAACCAACCAGTCTGTCTGCAGGCCACCTCTTCGTGCAGTCGGGCACTGCGCTGTATAAACGGCATGACGCTGAACGCGAACGAAACGAATCCCGCGTAGGGCGACCGTCGCCGCAAGGCAGCGCTGAGGATCGCGGTAGATTTTCAAGGTCAAGCAAAATAGTAAAATAGGCCCAAGCCGACATGGACCGGGGGGAAAAAGGCAAAACAGAAAGGCAGGTCAACTCGGCCGAGGTATCATGCATAGGTCAAGGTAAATACGTCGAGGTGAAAAAAATTAGATTAAAAGGACATAAGACATAGATACGTCGTATATATAAGGAAAAAGGTAGAAGAGATGCTACAGCCTCAAATTGTGTTCTCCTCATACGAGATGTACATCCTGCATGAGGACATAAAAAACCCGTAAGTACGCACGATCGAAGTATCACACTCAGCTTGCAAAATGAGTTTCGACGAAATCCTCGATCTCACAGCTGTTTTTTTTTTTTTTTTTAATATATACATGAGGAAAAAAGGTAAAACGGGCCAATATGACAATGTTGAGAAACAAATTCAACGGTAGAGTAAGTAACTACAACAGAGAGAAAAGGATTTCATGCCCGCTGCTATATGAGCGGCCGCCAGTATCATGCTGAGAGTCCGGATAGGCATGTACTGGCAGGTCACATGCCAAGACAAATTATGACGCAAAAGGTAAATAGGTCAAGGCAAGGAAGATCAAAAGGTGCACAGACCAAAAGGTTACAAACAAACCAAAAGCTAAACAGGCTACGACAAACATAGGCCAAGGTGCATAGGTCAATACATGCAACTCAAGACAACTATTAATAGCACAAGGTGAATTAGGCCAAGGGTGCGTACATAGAATATAGGCCAATATTTATAAAAATTAAAAAAAAAACAGCTGTGAGATCGAGGATTTCGTCGAAACTCATATTTTGCAAGCTGAGTGTGATACTTCGGTTCATCTATACCAGGTATACGCTCTACGAAAACTAGGCCAAAAGGGCGGAACAAACAAAAGTTGAAACGGGCAGAGATTGCACTATTTAAGAGGTCAAGGCAACATAACCCAAGGGCGGGCTTGGCCTTGCTCGCCTTTCATCAGCCCGGCCCTCATCTGCGACAACGGCAAGCTCAGCACCACATGATTGTCCGAAAGGGGGGAGGAGGGGGGGGGAACAAAATGTTCTAAAACGTATTGCTCCCTCGGAATACCACTTGCTTGTGTACTGTATACTAAAACCAATTACCGCCTCCACAACAGCAGTGCGCAGTGCGTCCGCGTTGTCCCTTCGCCGGAAAAATGTACAGCAGCAGCAGCACTCGCACCAATGTTGAAAAATAAATAGCACTAGTTTTGGAGCGGATAAGCTGAAAACCTAAACCGAAAACGCCTGCAGCTGCTGTGGATTGCAACTCCGACTTTTTACCTGGCTCTCCATCCCGACTTCGTCGTCGTAATCTTCAAACCTCTCCGGTGGAAACGGAGGGGTCCACATCGGAGCCTTGGCGGCGGCATCGGCCTGGCGTGAAAAGGGAGGGAGAAAAAAAATAAAAATTAATCAACAGGCACAAGAAACAAGAACCAAGAAACACAACAACCATAACAAGACAAAGCACAATAAATAGTAAAAATACAAGAAACAAGAAANTGCGACACCACTTAAGAAACTCTGTTGTGGGAGCAGGTGGGGGTCCGACTCTATTTCCTATCTACGGCAGGGTAGCTAAGGGTGTGTCCTACCTGTAGACTAGCTTTCCGAGTTATAAAAAAATGGTTGTGTTTTGTTTCGTGGAAAACGTCGAGAGTCTATGGTTACATCTCAAAACTCCCACACTTACTACGTGCGGTCGCGTATGTACAATTCTATACTTTTATGAATACTATTAATACTGTTACGGGAGACCGTAGTAAATAGGACCAAATATTGGTATTAATAGTAAACGTAGGACGCATGCTACGATAGAGGTGCGCCTTGTTTTTTTCTGAGCTCCTCACGTAAGGAGCGTCATACCTCACCGAAAAAAATGATTTTGGAGGAAAACAAAAGTGCTGCCGGATGAGAAATCTCATGACCGCAGTAAAATTCTGAAACATAAATCGTCACAAGGATGAAAGTCCGACGAATTTGGGGTAAGGAGCCCGATCGGTCAGAAAAAAAAATGCAGCCAAAAAGTGCTACCTCTACCGTAACACGCGTCGTAGGGAGATACATAGGTTTTTGTCGGTACCGTAGGTCCCATTTACTATGGCCCCCCGCAATAAACGCAGTATCTGACGAGTGCTGTACACGACAGGGGTACGAGCACGCTCCTAACACTTTTTTGGCCAAAACAAAACGGCCGAAAACAAATGACAAATGGCCGAAAAGACTTGTTGTTGGCCAAAAAAAACAGGCCAAAAAGTTTTGGCGCAAAAATATTCCGCCATAAAATATATTTTCATGACTGACTTATTGTTAGTATACCCCCCAACCGGGGAGCTTATCATATGACACCAAATCTGCTACGTGTTTTATGAGTGGGGTACGCTCGAGCGAAGATGACAGGAGACGCCACTTTCCCCCCCTTGGCAGACAGCAGCTGCTGTGCCTTGGCTTAACATGCCTTGACTTGACACCAAAACCACCAGGTTTAACAGAGTGCGGGAACACTCGGCCCTATATACAGCCTTGACAGACGCGTGCGTTTTGCCTCCTTGTTTGACATCGTTATCCCCTCGACATATTTTGCCGGCGCGGCGAGTGGACCTCTGCCTCATTCGAAATGGGACTTTTGATATTTTTTTGTTGTTCGGGTGCAGGGTTACAAAACGAGATATATTCCATAGCGGCATAAAAAGCGAAAAACAACAGGCACAAAAAGCGTAAGACTGCAAAGGTTTAGGTATACAGGGTGGTCACTATACACTCGTAGCCCAAGTGGCTCTGAGCGCCTGAAAACAAAGGGGCTAAAAGTGAACCCGCTACTCTAGTATACATAAGCAGTACATAGCACTATTATTAGTCCTACGTATAGATGAGACCGGGGGATTCCGGGGAAAACTCATACAGATATTTGCAAGCTGCGTGCGTATATATTTAGAAAAATTAAAAACAACAGCTTTTGAGACCTAGGATCTCGTCGAAGCTCATAGTTTGCAAGCGGTGTGTGACGCTGCTATCACGATATATGTATGATATGATAGTTCGATCGCGCGTACTATATACGAGTACGTATGGATTTTACAAGTAAAAAAAAGCCATGTATGGACGGGAACAAAAGCTGAAAGCTGTGAAACTCCTTATGCTCTATGACGCCTGCCTGTAACCACCCACGCCTTTGTCCAGAAGGCCAACGAGGGCAAACAACAAACAACCAAAAAACGCCTCCCACGAGTTAACCCCTTAAGAACTGGTCCCACGAATTTGGGGACAAACTATTCGGAATTAGTGTGGGACATTTTTTTTTCAGTTCGGAATGGGTTAAGCCGGAAAGCAAAAAAAACGTAAAGACTACGTACTCCTAACAATACAAAAACACACACACAACAACAACAACAACAACAACAACCCACAACCAACAACCAACAACAGCCACAGCAACAACAATCCCATACGAAAGTAAGTACATACAGCAGTACGAGTATATTTATGAAACACGAAATAACAACAGGCGTGAAATCGAGGATTTCGTCGAAACTCATTTTTTGCAAGCTCTTGTGTGTGATACTTATACTTCCGACACAATACGTTTATTTTTGTGCCCACCTCTCTCGTGACCGAGCCAACCACAGGGCTTCTTGCCCTCCCGAAGCCACCCGCCCACCACGTCCAGTATGTGCCACTTCTTTCGCCACAGGTGCTCCCGGACCAGGTCCTCGAACCCGCGAGGAGGGGAGCGCAGAGCCTCCGCCATGGCCCATTCGACCGTCTGCGGTCGCAGAACCTCGTACCTGGTACGATTTTTTTTTTTTGGGAGTTCCGTGCAGGGAGGGCGTGCGTTGTGCGGGGGCGAGGATAAGGGGGGGGGGGCGTACTCATTTGTTGCTTGCTTTCATTTGACCATTGACCACACATCCCTCTCGAGACGGAGCACGAGGTGTGTGTGTGCTCATGTCATGCATGGCCGTAGTCGTATGACCATAGAGCGTCGCATCCCTTCAATGCCGGGACGGAGCACGTCGAGTTTTCACCGACCAGGCAGACATCGCTTGCACCAAGCGCGAAGCGCTGTGGGGTTTTGGGCGAGTCGTATGAAGGGCGAGCCGCAGGTGGGAAGGGGCGGGGTAGGACAACCAACAGCTCACACAATATATTTCCAAATCCGAACATATAATTTCACACTGATGTACGTGCGAGTTCGCCATACAGGCCTTACGCAGACAACACGGCGGTGCTGTCTTGTGCTTACCCTCCGTTTGGTGAGGTCCGGGCGCGGTCCATAGCCCCCGGGTGGCCAAAGTCGAGCTCAATCCCCGGCTCGTTGAAGTACGGGTACTGAGCTCCCAAAATAAACGTCTGCGTCGCGTGGAAAAGGAAAACAATTGAAAAAGGAAGAAAACAAAAAAGAGAAGAAAAAAAAAGGAGTTGGGGTTTATTTATATCAAGAAAAATATGTATTTGTTTTAAGAATCACACACATCATAAGTACAAAATCAACATCGCAAACAACAAACAAAACAACACAGATAACAAAAACAACAACACAGACAACAAAAACAACATCACAAAACAGTTACAACCAACTAACCATTCAACCAGCCAACCAACCCAACCCAACCCAACCACCGAACCAAAGCGTCAACCAAACAACTCACTACCTACTACCTCATGGATGGACAACCCAGCACTAACAAAAAGCAACACTCATGGGCCCTAGAATCCCCAATAGGAGTAGGATCGGTGCTCCATCTCGAAAGGGATGCGTGGTCAATGATCAAATGACCAAGGCAAGCAACAAATCAGTACCCCCCCTATGACTACGGCCATGCATGAAAGTGAAGCACCCCCCTCCCCCCCCCCCACGCCCGACTATGGCCATCCCTGTCACGAGTACCCCCCCCCCCCCCCCAGCCCACCCCTTCTCGCTCAACCTCTCCCTCCCTTTTGCCCCCTCACTCGCCTGGATGGACAGCAAAACTTGCAGCAGCGACGCATCCGGCGACCACATCATCTCGGGCGAGCCGCTCCACGTCCCCAGCAGCGACAAGCAAACCTTGAGAGCAAATACACCAAAGTCGAAGCCGGGTGTCGAGAAAGGGGGGCAGGGGCGGCGGCGGCAGCAGCAGCAGCAGCAGCAGCAGCAGCAGCAGCAGCAGCAGCAGCAGCAGCAGCAGCAGCAGCAGTAGCAGCGGCAGCAGCGGCAACAGCGGTGGAGGAAAACGTGAACGCGTTGACGCGGAGGAGGAGATTCGTTGAACACCGAAAGTGTGTAAATATTGTGCTTTAGAATTGACCTCGTATACACCTGGTTGTTGGGCTAACTCAAGTCGCGGCTACTTGAGTACGGGGGACCATAGTAAATAGGACCTACGATGGATACACTGAACCAATTCACCCTGAAGACCTCCCTCGTGAACACACACGCACACACGCACACACGCACACACGCACACACGCACACACACGAGTAGTGACAGGAGGTCTGGGTGGTCTTCAGGGTAAATTGGTTCACACCAGGGAGAGGGGAGAAGCCGGCATTTACTTGTCCCCTTGCTTGCGCGAGAGAAAAAAAACACAGGGAGAGAGGGAGGCAGTGGTGGTGGTGGCGGTGGTGGTGGTGGTGGTTGTGGTCACGGGATCAAACGGCCCTTGCGCCCGCGGACGATGCAGCTTACACCGCACGAGAGATCAACAAACAACTCCTTGCCTACCACAAGGAACGGCCGCAAAAGGTAGTCAATACTCTTCCTCCCCCTCAGCTCTTCCCGCACACTCCCCGCCACCCCCGCTCTCCCCCGCCCCTCCTCCCCCACCGCCCCCTCCCTCAACCCACCTCCATCCACTCCCCTCCCACTCACCCGCACCCACCACACTTACATTTCCGCAGGCGTAGAGTTGGGGCTGAACTAACCCTGCACCGCCCCGTGGTCATGAGGCTCATCACTTAGGGGCACCGAGGGGTAACTGCGGGTGTCGCAGCCCTGTGTCGGAGTCCCTTTCGGCGCCGCGATCAATTGCCTTTTCGGGATGGTGGGAGGGAGGGGGGAGGAGGGAGGAGAGGGGTGCGCGCGCACAAGGGGGGCGGGAAGGGGATCATGGTGTGCAGACCGTGCCATCCGATCATACAAATCCACACAATGACAGGGGGGGTCGTCACCTGCGCTGCACACGTCTGCCACAATGTGGGAGCAGCGCACTCTATTCAAAGGAAGACGCACTCCTCCTCGTACTAGCTCAGATCGACAAGGATCCGACGGCGAAAACCAACTAGAGTCATTTGCGCGGCCGCAGCCGGAAGCTCCAACGAAGCGAAACCCCTTCAGTTCTAACCGCACGATTCTACCATTACCATATCCTGTGGATGCCCAAAACGGTCACGGGCAACCCGCCTACCCCCCCCCTCCCGCCTCCGTCTCGAAAGGGATGCGTGTCAACTGGTCAATGACTAAGGCAAGCAAACAAATGAGTACGACCCCCCCCCCCCCCCCCAATCAAACCCGAAGCTGCAGAAACAAATAGAGAAGGCAACTAGAGTACACCAGGAAGTGGAGAGTGACGGCGAACGTAAAAAAGTGCGCAGTAGTTGTATGTAACGAAGATAAGGAGAGTCCGGTAACTTGTAAGTGGAAGTGGGGAGAAGATGAATTACCGATCGTAGACCAGTATATGTACCTTGGCGTAGAAATCTCAAAAGATTGCTCTTGGGATGCACACATAAATAGAGTAATAGGCAAGGGTAAGGCACACGTAGGCAAGATGGAAGCAGATCGCTAACAGACTCGCACCTTGACACTAGAATTAAGAGGATGTATACTGATGAATGTGATTGTACCAAAGCTAGAATATGCAGGAGAAGTATGGGAAGGGAACGCGAAGCTCGTAAAACAGCATGGAAACAGTACAGATGACAGCAGCTAAAAAAGTGCTAGGTCTCAAACGAGTAATCAGTATGGCAGAACTGGGAATGTACCCACTTAAGACAAATAGAGACGTGCGTAAGTTGAAATGGCAATATACAGTAAAGAACATGCCAAATAAGAGGTTGCCAGCCATAGCTGATAAAGCTGTATGGGAGAAAGTAACCAAAGGGCGAGCTGGAATAAGGTGGGATAGCGTAGTCGAGAAAYGTATGGAAGGATATAGGAAACCAAAAAGAGACTGCTGGCCATAGAGAAATTTAGCGGATACAAGACAGMAAGTAAAAGAAAGGATAGAAAGAAGGGAAAGGCTAGCAGCTGAGAAAGAAGGTGGAAGGGGAAGAACACTTAGAGATGATACGGGGGGTTGAGAGAAGGAATAGGAATGAAAAGGTATCTGCACGGCCCAATGGACTTCGCGAAAAAGCTGAAACTTCGATTTCGTGTAGGGGACCTGGACCTGCCAGAAAGAAGAAGGAGGTATACCAGTAGCCGGGAGGAGGAGAAGTAGATGCACAGATGTGCCATGTGGCAAAACCATAGAGAGTAGAATTCACATAGTGGGAGAATGTGAAAGGTACAAGGAGAAAGGGATGTGCTAGAGGAGGAGATGAGGAAAATAGACGAGTGTGACATGGAGCAGTTTGGTACACTAAATAGTAGCGAGAAAACGATCGTATCTTAGGAGATAGATGGTGGCCACAGGCGGCGAAACAGGAAGGAGATAAGAATTAGCAAAAGCGTTTCTTTGTAATATATGGAAACAACGTAATGAGCGCCCAAGTGTTGGAGGTGTCTCTATTAGGAGTAGGAACGGTGCTCCGTCTCGAAAGGGATGCGTGGTCAATGGTCAAATGACTTAAGGCAAGCAACAAATGAGTACGCCCCCCCCCCCCCCCCCCCCTATGGTCATACGACTACGGCCATGGATGAATGTGAAGTACACCTCCCCCCCCGCCTAACCCTCCCCACCGCCCCCCAACCTCCCCTCTTTTGGCACACCTTAAGTAGATGCGGGCGGTCCTCGTCCATCCTGACGGCCACTGTGCTTGCCCAGTGAAGGGGAAGCTCACGCGCCAGCGACCTCAGCTCGCGGACAAGGCGCCTTTGTCGGGACGGCGGCACCGGCCCCTCAGTCTCCGCCGCCCTCCAGAAGTGGTGGCGCTGTTTCGGAGCTCCTACACACGAGGCCAGCAGCAAAAACAGCAAAACAACAACCATGTAAGCTAAGCTAAGCAGCAGCAACATCCACAGACAACAACAACAACAACACTCCTACACACCTAGCCAGCAGCAGAAACAGTAAAACAACAACCATAAAAGCTAAGCAGCAACATCTATGGGTAACAACAGCACTCAAGAACAACAGCAACAACCACAAGCAACAACAAGAAATAGCAGCAACAATGACAACAGCAGCAGGTAAGCAACAACATATGATAACAGCAATAAACAACAACAAAACACAACAACAAACAGCAGCAGCAGCAGGTAAGCAACAGTACCCGTATATGATAACAGCAATGAACAACAAACAAACAAACAAACAACAACAACAACAACAACCACAACAAGCAACAACGAAAGACAGGGTAGCTCAAGCTAAGAACTCGCGCCGTGAATATTTGTAAAACTGACGTCAAGCACGTACACCAACCAGGGTGCCATTCCGAGGGGGGCATATCAATCAAAACCTACGATAGACCAACAATGTGGCG
Source organism: Saccharina japonica (assembly GCA_008828725.1). Classification (NCBI taxonomy): domain Eukaryota; class Phaeophyceae; order Laminariales; family Laminariaceae; genus Saccharina; species Saccharina japonica. The sequence continues at coordinate 101,298 of MEHQ01000472.1, read as the reverse complement.
TCTGGGCCGTCCTAGGACCTTCTAGCAGGTTTCCTACTGACATGTAGGCATGCATGCGACACGAATACCGGCCGGGATACCAACACATAATCTATTTTGATTTCTACCTGCGTGCGCTTCTGCGAGTCCACCTATCTAGCCGGGTGCGCAGCTATGCTGGCCCCGGGCTCCTGCTGAGTTCAGGGGTATAGGTGTGGAGGTGTGAGTGACCGCTTCTTTGCGTGCCTCATACACACACTATGTTTAAGATACCCCCTTGTTTTTATAAGCCATGTTTGGTGCTGATTACTGCTGTGGTGCCCCGGACAATATTACAGGGAACACGTACGGTGTAAATAGTGCGCTGGTGGAAGGTACAAAAAAAAAAAAAAACGAGACTTTTGACAGTCGGACGGCGCGAATCGCCGGCTTTAACCCCAAGAAGGGTCAAAAGTAATGCAAGGCCCACAAAATTAAGCGGCCATGTAAATCAAGCAACTCTGCTCCGCGTTCGTAACGAAAACAATGGAAACCGAACACGAAAACGAAAAACTTGAACACTTTCTTTTTTTTTAACTAGAAAACTGAAAACTACAAAAAGTAAAAAAGTGAAAAAGTAAAAAAGTAAAAAATCTAAAAACAGGTGTTGAAAAGTAAAAAGAAAAAGAAAAAAAGCAAAGGCAACTATGTCATAACTTCGTACAGCACGGGTACGGTATAATACCTGGTAAGTAAAAACGAATAAAACAGAATAAAATGTTGAAAAAAAAATGTAAATTTAATTCAAATAGAAAAGAAGAGAGACACTCACGGGATCCTCCGCCCGCCCCTGCCGACGACGTCTCCATGCGCATGGTGTCGAACAGCAGCCCCTTCACCGCCGCCACGTACGCCTCCTCCTGCGACGGAGCGGCGGCCTCAGCCTCAGCCTCACGCGCCGCGGTTCTCTCGGCTCCCTTAGTCCCTAACCTGCCGCCGCCGCCGCCTTCTTTCTGTCCAGCCGCCGCACGCGGGACGCGCGAACCGTTCCGAATTACGGTCGCCGTCGCACCGGACCCGTCCTTACCCCGTGCAGCGGCCACCGCCGCCGCCGCCGCCGCCAGCCCCGACGTTTCCGAAGGATGCGCCGCCACCGCTTCCGCCGCCTCCGTCTCTGACTCCTCCACTACCGCCGCCGCGATCGTCTCCGATTTCGTACCCGCCCCCTCGCTAGCCGAGGAAGAGGCGCGCTCCGCGAGGTGCAGCACGCGCCGGGCGAGCGCCGCCAGGGCGATCCCTTGCTCGTGCTCCAGCTTCTCCTTCTTGAAGTTGAGCGCCCGCGACAGCTCGATCAGACGGTCGAGCTTCGCGCCGACGAGCGCACTCACCCCCCCCCCTCCTCCTCCTGCTCCTTCTCCTCCTCCTTCCGCCCCTCCCGCTGCCCCCGCTTTTGCCGCCCCTGCTATCACTGCCGCCGCTCCTGCGCTCAACGAGGCGATGGCCCCGCTGCCCCCGCCCCCGCCGCCAAGGGCTGGGGGCGGGCTTGGAACGGCCTTCGTGATGAGCCCCGCCAGGTTGGGCGGTAGCGGGGGCAGCGGCGGCGGCGGTGGTGGCGGCGGCGGCGACCATGACACCGGAGGCGGCGGCGGTGGTGGCGAGGTCGACTTCGACACTGCTGCTGATGCTGCTGGTGCTGGTGCTGCTGGTGCTGGTGCTACTGCTACTGGTGCTGCTGGTGCTGGTGCTACTGCTGGTGCTGCTGGTGCTGGTGCTACTGCTGCTGCTGGTGCTGCAGCTGGTGCTGCAGCTGGTGCTGGTGCTGGTGCTGCTGCTGCTGCCGCTTCAACAGCTTCTGCAGCTTCTGCTGGTGCTGGTGCGACCGAGTCCCCGCTACCAGATTGCGGAGACCCCCCTTCGGCGTCCGACATCTCCGGAGCCTCGAGGACCGGCGCTAGAGGGGTAAGCCCCTGCCCCTGCTGGTGGCCGACGCTCGCGGACGCGGCGGCGGAGGCAGCAGCCGACGCCGCTGAGGCTGGCGCGCCGACGGGTACCGGCAACGGTGACGGCAACGGCGACGGCAACGACAACGCCGCCGGCGCGGGCACTGGGGGTGTCGCGGGGGATACCGCGGCGCCCGAAGCGCTGGCAGAGGAGGGATCGGCCTTTACGGCCGCCGCCGTTGCCGCCACAGCCGCCGCAGTCGCCGAAGCTGCTGGAGAGGCCCCTTGGCTCAGCTGCAAGGACGCGTAAAAATGTGACCACGACTGCGGCATCGGTGCCTGCGGCTGGTACTGCTGTTGCTGCTGCTGCTGCTGCTGCTGCTGCTGCTGCTGCTGCTGCTTAAGCAGCGGACTGGCGGCTTGCTTCGCCATCGGTGGAAGCGGCGACGCTGGCGAAGGTGGCGCGAGGTGGCTCAGCGCGGCAGGAGACCCCGGCTGGGGAAGGCTCGGGGGGGGCGGGGGCGGGGGCTCGGGCGACTGGGGCGGGCACGCCACGAGGTCGTCCAGAGCGATGCAAAGGCTCCCGGTGAGGTCAACGATGCCGGGGCAGTCGTCGGAGGGGGTCAGCAGACTTACCGCGAGCGGCTGAGCGCCGGCAGCGCCTCCCGGTGCGCCTCCGGCTACTCCTATGGGTGCACCGGCACCGGCGGTGGCGGCGACGGCGGCGGCGCGAGAGGCGGGCTGAAGGGTGCACTGCAGAAGCCGCAGGAGCGCGAGGTAGAACTGGCGGTGCGACGAAACGAAGCGCCAGTCCACGCCGAACATGTACTGGCGGCAGACACTTCGGAGGCACGAGCTCTCCAGGGCGGCCGTTGCCGACGCAAGGTCGTCCTCGTCGCCCTCCTTTCCGCAGACGAAAGCGTCCTCGTCTTCGTCCCCCCCCTGGCTCTGCCCCTTGCCCTCGCCGTCACCCGCGCCTCCTGAAAGCCCGCCCGCCTTCCCAGAATCGTGGCAGCCTTCTCCGTTGCTCTTCTGGGCCGTGACCTCCGTCGGATCGGTCTCTACCGCCCCCGGTTTACCTATCCCCCCGGCTTCCTTCCCTCTGTCTGGTCCCCTACCGGCGCCGCTGCTACCATCGTCACTGCCAGCCCCGCTCCCTCCGCCGCCACCGCGGTCGCCGTTTGCCGGTGCCGGTGCCGGTACCGGTACCGGTTCCGCCGCCGCCGTCGTCGCATCCCCCTCCTTCTCCCCCTCCTCGTGCGCAGCATCGCGTCCATCGACGAGTGCCTCGAGCAGGAGGCGCAGAGCCTCCAGAAGGTCCGCCGACGGCTTCTGCCCGCCCTTCCACGCCGTTTTCTTGGCCTCCGAGCTACGCTTCGCCAGCGACGCCGATGGCGAAACGAGCAACTGAGCCCCTGCTCCTCCTGCTGCTCCTGCTCCTCCCCCTCCCACTTCGCCCGGAAGGGGGGGCTCCACCTCAAAATCCTGCAACAATAACAAGAACAACAATCAGGAGGAGGAGGAGAAGGGAGCAAACAAGAAGGATTTAGATAAGGATCAAAACAAGAATCTCGTCAGTCCAACCAACCAAAGCAACCTAACGACCAACCAACCAACCAATCAATCAACCTAAACTAAACCAAACCAACCAACCAACCAACCAGTCTGTCTGCAGGCCACCTCTTCGTGCAGTCGGGCACTGCGCTGTATAAACGGCATGACGCTGAACGCGAACGAAACGAATCCCGCGTAGGGCGACCGTCGCCGCAAGGCAGCGCTGAGGATCGCGGTAGATTTTCAAGGTCAAGCAAAATAGTAAAATAGGCCCAAGCCGACATGGACCGGGGGGAAAAAGGCAAAACAGAAAGGCAGGTCAACTCGGCCGAGGTATCATGCATAGGTCAAGGTAAATACGTCGAGGTGAAAAAAATTAGATTAAAAGGACATAAGACATAGATACGTCGTATATATAAGGAAAAAGGTAGAAGAGATGCTACAGCCTCAAATTGTGTTCTCCTCATACGAGATGTACATCCTGCATGAGGACATAAAAAACCCGTAAGTACGCACGATCGAAGTATCACACTCAGCTTGCAAAATGAGTTTCGACGAAATCCTCGATCTCACAGCTGTTTTTTTTTTTTTTTTTAATATATACATGAGGAAAAAAGGTAAAACGGGCCAATATGACAATGTTGAGAAACAAATTCAACGGTAGAGTAAGTAACTACAACAGAGAGAAAAGGATTTCATGCCCGCTGCTATATGAGCGGCCGCCAGTATCATGCTGAGAGTCCGGATAGGCATGTACTGGCAGGTCACATGCCAAGACAAATTATGACGCAAAAGGTAAATAGGTCAAGGCAAGGAAGATCAAAAGGTGCACAGACCAAAAGGTTACAAACAAACCAAAAGCTAAACAGGCTACGACAAACATAGGCCAAGGTGCATAGGTCAATACATGCAACTCAAGACAACTATTAATAGCACAAGGTGAATTAGGCCAAGGGTGCGTACATAGAATATAGGCCAATATTTATAAAAATTAAAAAAAAAACAGCTGTGAGATCGAGGATTTCGTCGAAACTCATATTTTGCAAGCTGAGTGTGATACTTCGGTTCATCTATACCAGGTATACGCTCTACGAAAACTAGGCCAAAAGGGCGGAACAAACAAAAGTTGAAACGGGCAGAGATTGCACTATTTAAGAGGTCAAGGCAACATAACCCAAGGGCGGGCTTGGCCTTGCTCGCCTTTCATCAGCCCGGCCCTCATCTGCGACAACGGCAAGCTCAGCACCACATGATTGTCCGAAAGGGGGGAGGAGGGGGGGGGAACAAAATGTTCTAAAACGTATTGCTCCCTCGGAATACCACTTGCTTGTGTACTGTATACTAAAACCAATTACCGCCTCCACAACAGCAGTGCGCAGTGCGTCCGCGTTGTCCCTTCGCCGGAAAAATGTACAGCAGCAGCAGCACTCGCACCAATGTTGAAAAATAAATAGCACTAGTTTTGGAGCGGATAAGCTGAAAACCTAAACCGAAAACGCCTGCAGCTGCTGTGGATTGCAACTCCGACTTTTTACCTGGCTCTCCATCCCGACTTCGTCGTCGTAATCTTCAAACCTCTCCGGTGGAAACGGAGGGGTCCACATCGGAGCCTTGGCGGCGGCATCGGCCTGGCGTGAAAAGGGAGGGAGAAAAAAAATAAAAATTAATCAACAGGCACAAGAAACAAGAACCAAGAAACACAACAACCATAACAAGACAAAGCACAATAAATAGTAAAAATACAAGAAACAAGAAACGAGAAACAAGAAATACAAAGTACCCGAGGTACAAAGCAGAAAGCAAGGAAGATGACAAAAGAAAAAACAAGAGACAAGGAAGCAATAAACAAGAAGAAACAATAAACAAGAGGAGACAAAATAAAAGGAACAAGAAGTTCGAAACGAGAACCAAGAGCCAAGAAATAAGAAACAAACAAAAGAAAAGCCGGTACAACTCTGACCCGAAACACGAGAACCGCTGGTGTAGTAATAGCTAATGCGAACCGTCCTTATATTTCTGGTCAGAATGGTACTACTACTGTATGTAACAACAAACAACAAACGAGACACGAGAAACCATATACAACGGAACAAAAAAAAAGACAAGGCCTGTCGGTCGGTCGGTCGGTCGGTCGATTGGTCGGTCGGTCGATTGGTCGGTCGGTCGATCGGTCGGTTGGCCTGTCTGCCACAAGGTAGCATCAGAAAAAAGAAAAAAAAAAACGCCCGTGTGGTAACATCGGAAAGAGGCACCCACCCATTGGAGACACGCAAGAGCATCCGTTTCAGCATGAAAAAAAACACCCGCAAGTGACAAAAACCGCGCGGTGGCTACCGGTCGAACCACGCAAGTGAATCCATATATTGTACCTGGTATATATTTATACGTGGTTCCATACTACCGTAACGTCTAATCTGATATCTGGCATGTATCTCGAGTATGGCTTGGCATGCGAGCATATCGTGCGTACAAGAAGAGAAAATCGATTTTTCAATTATCTCGCGCTCATTTTTATATGATTGGACAGAGCTATCGAGTTCCTTTGTCCGGCCAACTGACTGTAAGGGCGCGGCGCGGCGAGGGGGAGGGAAGGAGAGGGGCAGTGCGGGGGGTGTACTTCATGTCATGCATGGTCGAGTCGTTATGCGATGGGTGGGGGGGTGTGCTCATAGTGGTAAATATACCTACGTCCCGCACCAGAGCACCAAACAGAGCAACGCACCAGCAGCGCCCGCGCTCACTTTAACCCGCGAACCTACTCCTCGACTCGGTATTTGAGGTAAAGCCATAAAACGCCCCCGAGTCCTATCCAAGCCCCGTGGACCAGCAACCACACAAACCATAAGAAGGATTGAAAACACCAAGAAGAACAAGAAGGCATAGACGAAGAAGAAAAAAGCCGGTACGGATTGAGTACGTAAGAACATACACCTCGCCAAGCACAATCCACGGGCGACCCCCCTACAACGTTATTCAACTACATCTCCTACACCCTACCTCACTCCACCCGACCTCACTCCGCCTACCCACTCAAGTCATAAAACGAAACGAAAACCGCCTCAGCCCCGGTTCCCGCTGCCGCTCTAGCTACCGCTCCCGCGCTACAACTCCCCCCAATTTATATACGCACTTCATATATGTATCATATATATATACTTCGCATATTATATTCATGCTCTCACCGCCGCCGGGCGACCGCCGCCCCGCTCCTTCCGGTCCCGCTCTCGCTCGGCAACTGCGGCCGGGTCGTCAAACCTGTCCGCTCGCCCGCCCCGGATTCGCGGGGCCTCTCCCTCGAGGCGGCCGAGGCACAGCAGCAGGCGATCGACGTCGCCGGCTCGAAGCGCAGCTCTCGCCAGGCGCCTCCGCTCCTCTCGGCCCCGCTGTCGCCCGAGGCCTTCCGCGGCGAGAAGACCCACCACGTCGGTTTCGAGCCCCCACGTTTCTTTCGGCGGCGCTCCTGCCGCTGCTGCTCCTGCCGCTGCTGCTTCTGTCGCTGCTCCGCCCGCGGCCCCGCCCGCTGCTCCTGCCGCTGCTCCTGCCGCTGCTCCTGCCGCTGCTCCTGCAGCCGCTCCGGCTGCCACCACCGCCGCCGCCGAATCGGCCGCCGCGGCCGCCGCGGCCGCTGCTTCCGCTGCCGCCGCTGCCGCGGCGGCTGCTGACGCTGTCGCTGCGGCGGCTGCTGCTGATGCTGTTGCTGATGCTGTTGCTGATGCTGTTGCTGGCGCTGTTGCTGGCGCTGTTGCCGACACCGTCGCCGGCGCAGCTACTGCTCCCTCTGCTGCGGTTGCTGCTGCCGTTGCTGCTGTGGTTACTGCGGGCTTCTCTTCCGGCGTTCCCTGCTCCCCGTCGGTTCCGGGAGGGGGAGCGGTGACGACCGCGTCGCTAACGCTAGAGCTAGCGCCAGAGCTAGAGCTAGATATTTCGTCGCACTGGGCGGTGGCGGCGGGAGCGGCTGCATCAGAAGCTTCCGTGCCCTGAGGCGGCGTGATCGTGAACGCGGCCTTAGAGGTTGGCAACGACCACGACGAGGGCGAGGACGACGACGAAGCTGCGTCGGCAGCAGCGGGAGCGGTGGCGGCAGCAGCGGTGGGGCCGGCAGTGGTGGCGGCCGCAGGAGCGACGGCGGCCGTAATGTCACCACCTTCGTTTCCGTCACTTCCGGCGCAGGCATCGTTATCCTCGCTCGTGGCACCCCCTGCGGCGGGCGCGGCCGTTGCAGTGGCAGCTGTGGTTCCCGTGGCGGCGGCGGCGGCGGTGGCAGCCGCAGCCGCAGCCGCAGCCACATCAGCTGCAGTGGCAGCGGCAGCGGCAGTGGCAGCGGGAGTCGCTGGTGCGGCAGCCACTGGCACGGGAGCAGCGGGGGCGGTGTACCGCCCCCTCAGGAGCGGCACGCTCAGCTGGGCTCGCGCGAGCGAGATGAACAGGGAGCCGTCGTCCTCTTCAGGGAGAAGGACCAGTTCAAGCGTAGAGACGGGAGCCGCCACCGGCTCCGCAGCCGCCACCGCCGTTGGGGACGGTGGCAGCGGTGGCGGCAACTGCAGCAACGTCGACCTTGGGAGGGCGGAGAGCGGGCCTCGCCACATGCCCGCCCGCGAGAATATCCCATGATCGCCTTGCGCAAGTGAGAGGGAGAGGAAGAGATAGAGGGACAGGGAAAGGGAGAAGGATGGAAGACGGGGGAGGAAGGGGTCGGATAGATTGGCGACACGGACGCGCGGAGATGGGCGGGCGCGGGGGGGGGGAAGACAAACGAAGACAACAGCGGCAACGACAACGACGACGAAAAAACAAGTTTTGAGGGAAGGGACGATTCCGTCTACTGGTCCATCAAATCGAGTGCAGCTGCAGCAGCAGAAGTCGGGAGAAGTAAATCGTACTATTTGTACAAGGGGACTTCGCCGTCGGCCCAGGCCGCCGAAGCTAACGAAGGAGGACGAAACTTCACAACACGCAAACGAAACTTCAGTGCTGGCCAAAAGGAAACAACACAGAGTAGTGGGCGCACGAGAGCGCTCCGCGAAAAATACAACTTAAAAATAACACAGAGGGCGCGCGAGATCGCTCAGAGGGGAAACTGAGAAAAAGTGAAACACAACATAATAATAAATACATGTACGATATTGTTGGTGGTCTTGTGTGAGAGCTCCTCGGCTTTTCTTAGACGTAGATTTGATCCTTTTTCGCGATATCTCGCGATGAGGTCCACCCGGCGGCACGCAACTCCCTCATGTGCTCGACGATCCCTGCTCTGCTTACTCTGCAAAGGGTGGCCTCGGCCTTGCCCTACACGAGGCCCACGGGGGCACGTTTGTTTGAGGATTTGTTGCCTATTTGTCACAGGCTCACCATACGAACGCAAGCCGTTTTTTTTCTGACAGTCCCGTGCGGGATGATTATCTGTTTTGGACCTTACGAGACCCCAAAAGTATTTACCGCATGCGCTCCTCAGGAGCGTGTCGGGAGAATTTTATCGGTTAACGTGCCCGTCGGCCTGGATATAGTACCGGGCAGGGCCTCGCGTGCGCTCGTGGGCGTGAACATGCGGGCGGCGGACGCTGCAGCAACGTTCACCAAGAATATGGTGATGGAGAGCGCACATACAAAACACACACGCTCTTTTTTTTTTACACGCAGCTACATGCATAATCAAAGATTCCGTTTTTTTTAAGTCGACCAACCCGGATTTTTATAAGACAACGTACTACTACCGGTACTATACTGCTGATATACACGTACGTACGTACGCACGTAGGATACCAGTAGTACCAGCACCACAGCAGAAACAGACCTGTGTACCATGGGTTCATACGTGCGTGGTACACCAGTGTGATACTACGACTGGTGTTGTTTCTGTTTTTATGCGAGCGATGGACACTCCAACTTTCCCAATAATATTACGGTGATGGTCGAGAACTTGTTTTTTTTTTCGAAAAAAGGGGTTCCGAATTCACGTATACTCGTACTGGTATTGCATATATAGTTGTCCCGTGGTCTACATGCAAGATCCAAGAATATGTTTTTATGCTCGATGCTGGATTTTACGAACTATTTACCCGTGATACACGTACGGATTTTTATAGCTTTACTGCTGATATACACGTACGTACGTACGTATCAGAATACCTCAGTACCACAGAGTGATATTTACAAGGAATAAGTAATTCGGGAGCCGTTATATTGAAGTTAGTGTAAAACGCATCCTCTCCTCTCATGCAAATAAGAAACCTAGCCTCCGTTTGTGAGTGTTTCTCATTAGGTGTCCTGTACTACTGCTGTACACCCCTTGGCAGTACATAGTCGCTTTGTTCGCCCTAAGCTTAGCTACTAATCTACACAGTAGACTACTCCTCGCCGTTACGGGCATTGCGCGTAGCCGCAGGCGGGCGTCAGCCCGCCGCGGCCAAGCCCCCCTTGTATGGTATAGTGTATGTGTTCTTCACATTAAACCTTCCTTAGTATATACCTATGGTCCGTGCAGTACAGTTTATCCAATCTGTTTTCGGCTAATAACTTTTGAAATACGACGAGTTGCAAGAAAAGCTGAACACAGTCGTAATCACCAGGGCTGAGCGAACAAATATTGTTTCAGCAGGTTTTTTTTTCGGCCACTCTAAAATCAAGTAAGTTACAGGTTGTCGAGGGCATGATCATACCCAAATCACCTACTTTGAACAAAATCGTGAATATTAATATTTAGCGACACACCTTTCAGATCAAAAAAAAAAAAAAGGGTCCCCTGCAGATCGGTGAATGGAATCGTTTGGCAACCACTATTTCTATTTTATGTTGGGTAGAAAAAGAGTCCCATTGAATTTTCCATGACGTCTCGGGTCCAGTTTTTTGCCCGTTTCTTCTCCAATTTTTTATGTTATATTAAATTGGAAGAAAAGTCCCCTGGGGAATCTCAAGGGCTGTTGAAATCCGTTGTATAAATGATACTACGAAAAGTACACTGTTCACCCCATTGAAATATCATTTTTTCTGGTTTTTAGATATAAAGATGCAAAGCAACTACCTTTTTTTTCTTTTTTTTCCAGAAATACCTGCGCGCAAGAACAACCGTTTTGAGCATGTTTTCGAAAATTCGATCGCGTATCGGTACCAGGAGAAACATGTTCCTTAAGTGCTGGGGAAAATGTGGAAAAACAAATCTGCACGGACTATACGGTATACGTATACGTACACGTTTAGTCGTAAGTGCCCAGCGCACATGTCTGTTTTGTTTCATTTTCAGTCTTCTTTCTTTTCTATTATTTTATTTTCCTTTCTGTTTTTGTTTTTGCCCTTGTTCGTATAATATGTATGATATGGTATCATACTTTTATCTTCATTTTTTTTTTTTTTTGGGTACACACATAATTGGACATGTTTCTGGTATTATAGGGTCGTTCTTATCGAGCATCTTTTTATCCAGATTTCCAATATTTTTTTCCAAAAAAAACAGGAAAAGCAAGAAAAACAGGATTTATTTGGAAATTTGGAATTTTAACAGAGGGCAAAATATGTGGAAGGCTTCGCGTTCCAATACTTGGACATTATTTTTGGAAAATATGGAATTCCTAAAAATTGCGGGAAAATTTTAATTGGAAATTTTGGAAAAAAGTTGCTCGATAAGAACGACCCTATAACGACCCTTTATTGGTTACAAGTGATGAGGGGTTTTATGTAACATGCCTGGGACGCACGAACCACAGCTCAATAGTAACGTTCTCTTGCGTACGTATTGGTACTGCGGTGCACCTAATATTATATACCAGGTACCTGGTATGTATTATTTTGTGCTCTTGTCTGTTTTCTTCCACAGAAATGCTTTTTCGTTTACAGCTATAAAATATGTACGCCGTAGCTTGTTTAGATTTTGTGCCCACGGCCTAGATTTCAAGGAATGAGCTACGAACAGCGTGTGTGTGTATTATCAACAATATGCGAGAACATCATCATCGTCATCACACGGCAGTATACTGGTTGGCAAAACTTTTACTTCGTACTACTCTGTACTGTACATAAAATGTCACCTGGTACCTGGTATGTATCATACAATATGTGTACGTATGTACGTATCATACTACCAGTGTTAAAATATACTGGCATACTGGCGCGTAGATGGAAAATGGCACAGCAAGTGCCACAGCAGCAGCTGTCTGCTGCAGCTTAGCTGCTGCTGTGCTGCTGTGCATTTATGCCGTGTCTCGTGTCTCTCTGCAGCGGACTGGACGCTGGGCTACCCGGTACCGCGTTAATAACGCCTGAAAAATAAAACAAAATGATTGAGGACTGCTGCTGCATCATGTCTTACCATGCAAAATGCAGAGAGAGAGGTAAAAACCTGGAATCTACAGCACACTAACAGACACTACTAAAACTATACGTTGCACTTTATTTACAAGAAACGTTTTCCTGGTCCAACTGGGAACCGGGGCGAGTCCTGAATTGAGCTGTGGGCGCGGCTCGGAAAAACGGAAAAACTACCGGTACCACCGAGCGCTCTCCGAGTTGAATAGAAAGTCGAAGGGTTCATTCAGTATTTCTGCTGCTGCTTTACGTAGGGACAAAAGCACAAAAAAGGCACAAAAAAAGCACAAAAAAAGCGGGCCCCACTGGCCCCACACACGATTTTTTCTTTATTCCTTGCGAAAAAAAATGGTGAAAATAAAACAAATGGTCCGCAACATTTTTAACATTTCATACACTTTTTATGTATATACTCCACTCGTCCCTTGGGTACGTTCTTTAGAACTTTTCCGTCGTAGGTACCCCACCCTGCTGTTCTACTCGGAGTGTACTGCTGCTGCTGCTGCTGCTGCTGCTGCTGTGGAGCTCTGAAGCTGCTGTGAAGCACCGGCATTGTTCCACCACTAAATACTGCTGCTGCTGCTGCTGCTGCTCGTCCGCACGTATCAAATATATCCCTCCAGACAGGTGAGGTGACTTGCTTGTTGCGCTTGCCAGCTTGTACACGTAAAATGAAGCAAATAAAGTGGGTCATCGTGGTTTTGTGATTCTTGTGTTGAATACGCGAGAGCACAAACATCGCCAATCAGTTTTTGCTGCCCTGCCCCAGAACGCGCATCTTTGGACCGCGAGCGCGTTCTGCGCGCCGATTGCCGCGATAAAACCCCCACCGTTGCGACAAGCAAGGTTGTTTTATCCGCCAGATCGGAGCAGAGCGGCCTCACAGAGAGCCCAAGGGAACTTTATGAGGGGCGATAACGTTTTTTCACCGCACCTGATATCAACTCGGACTTCATGAGAGCCTTAATCAATGTCGACGCTGTGAACTTTGGAGATCCAAGCTCCACGTCGAACTCAAGGACATCCCGTCTCTCCTCATCATTGGCATCGTCCTGATAGAGCAGCCTCAGCGCCTGGATGCGCATCTCGCAAGGAATGAGCCAGCGGGAGGTGGGTGACAGGTGGGTGACAGGGGCAAGACAGAGCAGAGCGGCGGCTGGCAATGCAAAAATGAGGATTTCGATTGGCGCTTTCCTCCCCTATGCAGGCAAGGCAATAAACATCTCTATAAACCCCTCAGTGTAGAACAAGCCAGCTGGACAGCTGTGCTCGCTAGTTTGTTCGATCAAGCTGGGCTGCTGAACCATCATGCCCTCTGCTTCTAACCAGGCGGGAACCGCAGCGTCGGTGGTCCTGGCAATCCTTGGACTGTTTTTCTTCACGAAAAAGGTGATCCAACGCTGCAGCAGGAAACGCTGGCACTGACTTTATCTGATCGATCGTAGATACCATACTCGGCCCAGCGTATACTCTGCAGGTCCACGGTACGTACAAAGTGCAAGTGGTACCACAGCTATACACATGAGAGGCGAATAGACTACGAAAGGCGGTGTGCTCTCGCTGTGTATGTTCTCTATACATGGCTTAGTCTACTGCTGTAGTATACGGAAGCAAAGCAAAAGTAAGGCGCACATCATGGCGTGGAGAATTCGTCGCACGATTCGTACATGTTGAGAACAAACCCTGCCCCGTCTGTGCCACTGCCACCAGGCCACCAGGTACGTGCTGAAGAACCGCCGCCAGCTTAGGCACGCACGCCAGCGATGCTTGCGGCACCAACCGCGCCTCCTCGCCCCCCGCCTCCCCCTCCCCCTCCCGACGCGCCTTGTTCGAGTACGAGCATTACGAAATCTTGATAGACCAAATCCATGATTCACACCATCTACATACAGACAGCAATTTCAGCAGCAGCAGCAGCAGCAGCCGTGTTGGGTACGTATTGGATATTGCATACCGGTACCACGGTAGCAGTGCAGGACACCGATTACGTACGTAATAAGAAACAGGAAATTTCGGACAGGCTGGGTTTTTTATTTCAATCATGGGTACGTTCTACAACTATTCATAGTAGACAATCTTCAGTAGAAAAAACTCCCGATAATTTCTTATTTTCAAGTTTAAATATCAGCCTTGCCTTTTCTTACTGCTCGTTTTCTTGTCAAAAGGGTTGTCCTGCGCGGTCCCCCCACTCATATTATATGGTACAATCCAGCCGCGTTTTAGCGTGCTCTCAAACGATATATGCGTGCGATACGAACGATGTTGCCGAACCCCCCAAAAGGTCGCTCGCGCGAAGGCGCTCGGAGGCTTTTATGCGCAGTCCACCTCCTCTTCTTCCTCTTCGCCTTCCTCCTCCTCTCGAAATGGACGTGGCGGCGGCGGGGGGGGGGGCGGCGATAGGAGGGGTCACAACAAGGTGGCGTTCGCGGTTGGGCTGCTGGACATAGCCCTCCCCCGAGACGACCGTCCGGGGGGATCCTTCCCGAGGGTAATGGTGAACGACGCGTGCATCACGCGAGCGGTGCAAGGTGAGGCGGCAAGTCCCTCTACCAAGTGCCAGGTACATTGTAATGCTTGCTCGTATGTCTACGCCAGCACCAGTATATACCATGGTCTATACTATTGTGTTCGATTGAATGTTGCTCGTATATATGTTTTTGTTGTTGCTGCTGTCGTTATTTGATTTCACATCGGCTCGTCACCATACGGCCTGTATTCGACGAAACCCTAATCCTCGACCTCATCACAGCCGAGTTTTTTTTTTTCCCTTCAGATTTTGAGTCTAGCCCGTGGTCACGAAAAGGAACAAAACAGGTTGATAGGAAAACTAAACCAGAACAAACTCAGTCGGGGTTAGAGAAGGGCACCGGGTTAAAGAAAATTGGTTAACCCATTCCGAACGGGAAAAAATGTATCCCACACTAATTCCAAGTATTTTGTCCCCAAAAACGGGGGACCAGTTCTTAAGGGGTTATCAGCGGTTTTTGGAAACCCGTCAGGCGTTTTCAATTAGTCGGTTTAAAAAGCAAAAGAAATTTAATGTTCTACGAGTATTTCATTTTTGTTTTGTGTTAGGGCACCCACATCTACAATAAAACGAGCCTCCAGCAATGAAAAGCGTGAACATAAACATGACAGCGTGAAACTTAGGCAAACAATGTAACGAAAAGAACCAGATACGCGCTTGGGAGTACACAACAAGTGCAAATCGAGGGAAAATGAAAACTCTAAAAATCACCTGTGGTTTCCAATGTTTTCGAGGCTTTAATACCTGGAAAACAATGGCTCACCTCCAGGGGATAGGGGTAACTTTTTGTCAATTAAAATATTTCGAGGCGTTTCGGTTCATTTTGAGCAACATTCGCACAACAGATTAGGCAGTGTGTGTGGTGTAGAGGCAAAGGACGACCGCAGAAACTATACTGCTACTACTACTGTTGTACCCTCGATCGATTGTAGCGGACGCCCTGCTGCTGTGCCGCAGCTTTCCGGCCCACTATGTCAATGAAATGACAACGAGCCTTCGATCCATTCTTATTTCGTACCAACACGTCCGTAAATGTAATGTTGTTTCGATATAAAACAATAACCTATTAACCCGGTTTTTCGTTTTTTTTTATAATAACGCCTCCTTATCCGGTTTTAGTCGGGGTACGTACTAGCACGATAGTCAGTTCCACGACGTACGAGTACCGGTACCGTAATCGCACGGCTGTATATGATGCAAACTAAAAAACTAAAAGACACATGACACGTGCGACCAAAAAACGATGTACCAGAGGCACCACGTACAAGACATTGTCACTGCTGTACTACGAGCGCGCGACACACCGCTTCGTATATAGCTGCATGCAATATACACAGGCTATACAGCCGAAAACACCCACCGCGTCTGCACTGCCTGCTGGTACAATACGTGTTACTGCATGCTCCTGGCTACAGCGTTGCTGTCTGGGATGCTGTCAATAGGCGACGTCACCACTGCCGGACACGAGTCGTACTATAAGCGGTACAGCTTTAGACGCGTGCTACGATAGACGTAGCACTTTTTGGCAGAAATGTTTTATGAATGGTCGGGCTCCTTAGGGCCCGTATTAACGAAGAAGAAAAAAAAAAATGGGAAAAAAAAAATCAAATCCACTTTTAATTGGTCAACACACGCACCAGCACCAAAGATTAGGATCTTGGGGCATAATATTTGGTGCTGGTGCGTGTGCTGACCAATGAAAAGCGAATTTGAATTTTATTTTTCCAAATTGAATTCATTTTATACTCGTTAGTATGGGCCCTAAGTATACTAACGAGTATAAAATGAATTCAATTTGGAAAAATAAAATTCATTTTATACTAACGAGTATAAAATGAATTCAATTTGGAAAAATAAAATTCAAATTCGCTTTTCATTGGTCAACACACGCACCAGCACCAAAGATTAGGATCTTGGGGTATAATCTTGGGTGGTGGTGCGGGTTCTGACCAATGAAAAGCGGATTTTTTTTTTTTCCAATTTTTTTTTTTTTTCTTCGTTAAAACGGGCCCTTAACCCAAAACCGTCGGTGTTTCATTCTTGTGTGGCCATATTTTTCATTGTATACTCAGGCCATGGAATTTTGTGTGTGTGTGTGTTCTTCACATCAAACCTTCCTTTCTACCCGTCGACATCCAGCACACCCAGTGTCCGTGCCGATTCTTCATCCTAGAGAGGTACCAGCGCTGTGGTCACAAAACCATGACACAGAGATACTACGCTGCGGTGTGCAAACGGGTGGCACTTTTTCTATTTTCCTCAACGAGCAGTTTTTGAGTGACGTGTACTCGAAGAGATCCTCAAGTGACCACCCCCAGAAAAAAAACATGGTGGTGCACCTCTACAGTACAGGACACCTATTAATAGTAAGAAACAGGCTAATAAGAAAGCCAGGCTGTAATTTAGAAGGAAATAAGAAATTCGGGAGTCGTTGTATTGAAATTAGTGTAGAAAGCACCCTCTCTGAAATAAGAAACCCAGCCTGGACCAGATTTCCTGTTTCTTATTAGGTGTCCTGTACTGTACTGTAGCATGCGTCGCCTATATGCAAGTGCCCGAAGTGCTGCCCGTACCTACCGAAGAGCGGAAGCGAGACACGATGAACAGCCGTGTCAAGTACTGCCCGAATGGCTTCCGGCGCATGCAGTACGTAGCAAGGGAAGGGTGGGGCAGGGTGGTGTACGTGCGCTGCTCGAATTCGCTACCTAAACACATGCACCACGAGGAAGCAAACGCTGGCACAAGTCCTCCCCCCTTCACTCCTCAAGTAGAGCACACCTATGCTTGATGTATAACCTTCATCAACACCAACCGAGCCTGCCACCCCCTCTCGTGTCCCATGATCGCCCCCGACTTTTCACATGCATAGACTGCCGCAAACATCTTCTCAACCAAACCCATGTGCCCAAGGTCACCAACAGTTAGCTTCCCAGGAAGTCGCCCGGGGGGGGGGAACGTGCAGATCTCCTGCTCTGGTGAACGACAAGCCCGGCCTCATCTTGATGCTGGTGGTGCTCCGAGCGTCCTCTAAGTAGTCTCCAGCCTAATCGGTTCGCTCCGCTCGTCGCACAGTTTCCATGGTACATATGTGGCCGCTACTTGCCAGTGGTTTCCCCTCTCTTCTTTCCGTGCAAAGCTAAAATAACCTCCATCAAAGCCTTCATATGCAAGTCCGTCTCACAAGCGCTTCTTACTAGGATGCAGCTCACCCTTCATGCGACTCGCCGAACACCTCACGGCGCTTCGCGCTTGGTGCTATTAATGGCAATGTCTGTCTGATCGGTGAAAACCCGACATGCTCCGTCCCGGCATTGCAGAGATGCGACGGTCTATGGCCATACGACTACGGCCATGCATGAATATCGAGTACACCCCCCCCCCCCGGTTGCAAACCAAATTTCTCGTCCGGGAAGGGATTCATTCATACCAAGCCCCACCTCCGCCCGTCGACGATCGGCCCCCATCCCCTCCTCGCTGCCGAATCCAGCTTGGTACTCCCTGGGTGGGCGTAACCTCCGTCGAGGCGGCGCCTGTGATATCAGCTTTCCCAGCAACTGCTGTGTCGATCTGTCTTCGTACGCACTACGTCCAAACGAGGTCGCAGGTACTCCGTATGGTGATGTCGACGAATCGGGGATGAATGCGCTGTGTCTGACCATTGACTCACGTACCTGGTTATACCACGCACCCACCCTATACGAGAGGCAGGGTCGGCGACAAGAATGTATCGCTCCTTGAGGGTGAGCCCAGCCTTACTCCGCCGGAATGCAGCTCACCCTTCATGCGACTTGCCCAACACCTCACGGCGCTTCGCGCTTTGTGCCAGCAATGTCTGCCTGGTCGGTGAAAACTCGACATGCTCCGTCCCGGCATTGTAGGGATGCGAGGTTCTATGGTCATACGACTAAGACCATGCATGAAAATGAAGTACACCCCCCCCCCAATACTCACATAGTGGGAGAATGTGAAATGTACAAGGAGGAACTGGATGTGTTAGAAGAGGAGATGAGGAAAATAGACGAATGTGACATGGAGAAGTTTGTTACATTAGCAAGAAAACGATCGCTACTTAGGAGACGGTAGATGGTGGCCACAGGCGGCGAAACAGGAAGGGGATAGGATTAGCGAAAAGTTTCCATGTAATATATGCAAACAACGTAATGAGCGCCCAACTGTTGGAGGTGTCTCTATTAGGAGTAGGAACGGTGCTCCGTCTCGAAAGGGATGCGTGTGGTCAATGATCAAATGACTAAGACAAGCAACAAATCAGTACCCCCCTCCCCCTCCACACGTATGATACACGGTATACCCATTGCTGTCTCTGGAAGTGGCCACACCAGAAATCAAATCAACTAATTGGAGGCTGTCGTCCATATATTTTGTATTCCGCCTCACAAGCGGTTCTTCGTAGGATGCAGCTCACCCTTCATGCGACTCGCCCAACACCTTACGGCGCTTCGCGCTTGGTGCAAGCAATGTCTGCCTGGTTGGTGAAAACCCAACGTGCTACGTTCCGGCATTGTAGGCATGCGAGGGTCTAATTTTCATACGTCTACGGCCATGCGCGACATGAGTACCCCCCCCCCCCACGCGCATGGTGGGATACGACTAGCAAAATGTTTCTATGTAATATATGGAAACAACGTAGTGAGCGCCCAAGTGTTGGAGGTGTCTCTACTAGGAGTAGGAACGGTGCTCCGTTTCGAAAGGGATGCGTGGTCAATGATCAAATGGCTACGAGTAATGCAAGCAACAAATCAGTACGCCCCCCCCCTCTATGGTCATACGACGACGGCCATGCATGAAAATGAAGCACCCCCCCCCCCCCTTATGACTACGGCCGTGCACGATATGAGTACCCCTCCCCCCCCCCCCCCCCCCCTTCGCGCATGGCATGAGAACATCCCCCATGCGCTTGCCGAGGGCAAACGCGGGTCACAGAGATGTATATATGATATGATGAACGATGACACGAAGTATCATGTCATATGTTTGAATGTTCGTTATTCGATATTCGACATTCGATTTTTTCGATGTGGGGGATACTTATTTATTTTCTGTATTCGGGGA
Organism: Saccharina japonica; assembly: GCA_008828725.1. Classification (NCBI taxonomy): domain Eukaryota; class Phaeophyceae; order Laminariales; family Laminariaceae; genus Saccharina; species Saccharina japonica. The sequence continues at coordinate 81,954 of MEHQ01000472.1, read as the reverse complement.
GACGAAATCGCCGGCACCCGTGCTTCGGATAGGGAAAGGCTATATTGCAACAAAATGATAACGTCAAAGTTCAATAGGGGGGGGGTAATTGTTTATTTTTTCCGTAATTCGGGAGACGAATTATGGGCTTGAATTAGACCCCTTTTTGCAGGTGTATTGCAACCTTAAACAGCGGCAAGTAAGTGCGGTCTTCTTAAACCTTCAATTTAAGGGGGGACATACTACCAGGTATTTAATACGTAGTCAGAGCCAAATGTGGTTTTATTAACATAGGGGGATATGTGATTTTTTTGGTCCATCGTGAGTTCGGGGCAAACGAGGCAAGGTTGTTGAGTTTTTGCATATCGGCGATCTTGATTACTACAACATATGGTTTATATACATATAGTAGGGGGATATGTAGTTTTTGTGTGTGTGATGGGTTCTGATTACCATTGCGGGGAACCATACTCGTAGTACTCAGGACACCATCACATCCACACAAAAAAAAACAATGCATTCCAGTATTTTTACTACAGCAGTAAGCATTTTTTGGTCCTGATTACTATGTTTCCCCGTAATATATACCCACTATATCCCGAACTATAAGCACTAGTTTCATTAGTAGTGAATAAAAACGGTGCTTAAATTCCGGGACAGAGTTTGGTTTGTCTCTGTTTCACAGTCGTTGACCACAGAATTTGTATATCTCTAGGATTAGGAACCAGGACAGGCACTGGGTGTACTGATGCGGTAGAGTAGAAAGAACGGGTTTAATGTGAAGACAACACACACAGTGGTGCCACTCCCCCCCCCCCCCCCCCCGTGGTATATATACGAAGTAGGAAGAACGGTAAACAAAAACAAAAACGAAAACGAAAGTTTATCATCATTCGTGCTACGTACGCGCACGTCGTACGTCGTACCCTCTTCCGTTGAACTTCGGAGAAACGTCCGCTGCGTCAGCAACCCGGACTGCTTCGTGTAGCCGGTTCTGTCCGCCGGGCGCAATCGTCACTGTTCTTCGACGTTTGTTTCCCTTTCAATCAAGTCTCAAGTCGCAGAGAGAGGTTTGTTCCCGCTTGTCTCGCCGAGCAGCCGAAACAGTAGTAGAGTCTACGTGTGGTAAAACGTTATTGTACTGCTGTTATATGCAACGGTGTCTCGGAGTTACGACACCCATTCCGTAGTTACGGAAAGCTCACGATCTCACATGTCGCTACTTGGTCCCAGGTGTATACCGGTAATACTGTGCTGCTGCTGTGTATAGATCATTAATGTGTACATATATGGGCTCTCCGTATATTGCTACTACGGGGGGCGATAGTAAATGGGGACCAAATGTTGTTTGTTGTTGTTGCCTTCACATTAAAAACCGTGCCGGTCTCTCTATCCAGTACCTCCATCTGTCCGTACTAACCCAACACTTGACACGGTCGATTCCCGTGGTCACAGGCTAACTTACCCAAAAAAAGGTATGCTGAAATAAAAGTGGAACCCGAAGGGTCCGCAAAGCGATCAAAGGCAGTCATAAACAGATAGTCTGGAGCCCTCCGCTCCCCTCTACACGCTATGTGAAGGTAAAAATAAAACTGGAAAGTAAAAATAGAGAAATTCATAGTTTTTTTTTCGTCTGTGTACCGTATTATAGGTCCTATTTGCTATGGTCCCGCGTAATGTAAGACTTGACTATTTTACTGTTGCAGACGAAAAAAAATGTCCGACTCCCGCCCGAAAAGCTCGTGCTCACTTGAGTACCTGGTACCTGGTACCTGGTATTTACCATGTCTTACTGCTACTTTATAGCGAGAATATGACGTACTTACGGGTAAGTACCGCAAATGCAGGAGACGTTTAAGAGACGTCCTCGCGCAGAAGTTGACTTTCTTTTTGTCTCTCCATTTTTTTCTGAATTTCTGGATTTCCAAAGCGCGCATTCAAAATTTTGCAGAAGTTGTTTTTCTTTCGTTTATCCATTTTATCTGAATTTATGAAATTTTCCAAAGCGCGCATCCAAAATTTTGCAGGAACTTGATTTTATTTTGTGTTTATCTAATTTATCCGAATTCACGAATTTCTGTACTATCATGCTCGTACACCGTACTATGCTGGTTCGTACTGCGGCGCCGCGGCACTGCTGTAAGCTGCAAGGCCCGGCTTGGTCACGGGGGGGGATAAAGCTGGACGGGAGGAAAGTTGAACTCGATTTTCTTTTCGTTTTTCCCCAAGGTTGCCTGAACTCAGGTATTATGATATTTTGGTGCGTGCTGTGTGTAGCACCGCGGCATTGCCGTAAGTTGTAAGCGCCCGCTTGGCCGCCGGAGACTGCGCTGGACGGGTCGAAGCTCTCGCGCGCGCCAGCGAGTGGTTGGACTTGTTGGCTATAGCCAAGCCGCCACCGCCATTTGGATGCACCAGGTCGCAGGGCCATAACGCAAGCTTGAAACACAAAATCAAAATGTGCAGCCAGCGAAGCTGCCCGTTTGGCCCGCGGGAGAGCAGATGCATGGGAGAGTACCAAATTGCACTCCGGGTGTACAAATTCAAGTCTGCACACCCCTGGTAGCGGTAAGACATGATATATATACGAATATATACCAGGTATCAGGTACTTTCGTGAGCACGAGCTTTTTGGGCGGGAATCCGACGTTTTTGTCTACAACAGTATTAAAAATAGTCAGTCGAATATTACGGGGGACCATAGTAAATAGGACCTATGGTACAGACAAAAACCTATGCCACTCTGTCCCGAAATATAAGCACCTTTTGTACATACATATTCAATAAAAACGGTGCTTATATTTCGGGACATAGTGGTATATACATTCGCTATGGTACCTGGTACGTACTGGTTTTACGAGTGTATTATTAGTAGTGTATTTATTAGCTTTGTGCTGTGGTCGTGTAGTGGAAACGCTCGGTTTTGGTGGAATAGGTCGAAATGGGATCGTGTTGCCAAGTGGGCCTTGCGGCTATATCTATGCACAGGTACCCAGGTTCGGTCAGGAGAGCTCAGGTTCGGGTGCGATCAGGTCGGGGTGGGATCGAGGTGTCACACGGAAGTATAGGGTGGACGTGCAAATCCAAGCTGCATACGTATATACCCGATTTACAATTATGTATCGGCGTTGATGCAGACTCATCCCCTATATGTGCAGAGGAGCGGCCGGCACAAAAGTTTTTGCAGGATGCGGGTCTGATTGGTCGAGGCTTGGCCTATCTGCCGCCCGGAGTTTTTTTTTTTTTCAAACGCCACAGAAACACGCGGCGGAGCCGCGTGACCGCCCCTGCCGACCTCAAGCCACCTAAAGGGTAGGCGTTCGGGTTAGAGTTCGGGTTAGGTGTGGGGTTGGCTTGGTCTGGACCGACGTGCAAGGTTTGAAATTGACCACACACGCCCTGCCTGCACAAAGTTGTTTTTGCCGACCAAACCAGTCCTGCACATAACGAACGCCGTAAATGCAGGGGTTTCCTTTAGAAATATACCTGGTATGCCTTTTGTTAGCAGGGAACAGGGGATGTTATGCACTTACGGCGGCCCGGACCAATTACTTGCCGCTTAAGTGACCTCGCCCGTAATGCGGCAATTACACACACATATCTCTGGTTATAGGTTACTATAGCATACCGTGTACGTACGGCATTAGTATTCGTAGCTATTCAATAATACAGTAGTTCATACCGGTAATATACGAAGTAGTTTTTCGTACCAGTATCTATTCATTATATGCTACTGTACCGGGTAGCGCAGGGTAGTGGTACGTGTTTTCGGCAGCGCGCCACTTGCGGCACGCGCGAATACAGGCGGTAGTAGACGTGCCTGGTACCTGTTATAACGTAAGGAGGAGAACAGGAGGCATCAAAGCTCAAAATCGGCGGAGGTGGTGGTGGTGGTGGTGGTAATGTTAAGTCGTCGTAGTACGTATCATAGTAGTGTCTGGCTTCGAAGTATACGCATACATACGCCGTTCTTTTGCTGTTACTGCGCTGCTGTTGCTGCGTTGCTGTTGCTGTGTTGCTGCTGCTGCTGCTGCTGCCGCTGTTGTTGTTGTTGCTGCTGCTGCTGTTGTTGTTATTGCTGCTGGTGCTGCTGTTGCTGCTGGTGCTGCTGTTGCTGCTGCTGCTGCTGCTGCTGCTACTGCACCGCTGCTGCTGCTGCTGCCGCTGCTGACATCGTATTGCTGTTGTTTCTGGTGACTTCCAAGAAGCATACCGGTAACCTGCACGATGCCTGCTTCTTCCGTGGCATAAACTCAAAGCTCTTCTGCAACCCATCACCCCATCACGAGAGCAGTACGTACCGGTATTATCTACGAGTGCAAGCCACCACTGCCCACCTGCCATAGACTTCATAGTTCCTAGGCGGAGGGGGGGGGGGGGGTACTTCATATTCATGCATGGCCGTAGTCGTATGACCATAGACCCTCGCATCATCCCTACAATGCCGGGACGGAGGGAGATAACCGTTTGTCGGCAAGACCATACAGAAGCGTCCAGAGCTCATTGCTCAAACATCAGAACTCATTACCCTACCCCTTAAGTACTGGTTCCACATATTTGGGGATAAACTACTTGGAATTAGTGTGGGATTTTGTTTTCAGTGATGAATGGGTTAACCCCTTAAGAACTGGTCCCACGTATTCGAGGACAAACTACTTGGAATTAGTGGGGGATGAGTTTTTCAGTTCTGAATGGGTTAAACAGCAAATGATACCTTATTGCTCAAACATCACAACTCATTGCTTAAACATCAAATGATACCAGGTACATCATTGCTCAAACATCATTACTTATTGCTCACTGATCGAGAAGGGACTACCTTCCACACCACCTCGATTCCCATTTCTTGGTCCAGATCATTCCGGCCGGATATATTCCTGACCGTTATGGTCTAGCTCTTGTTGCCGAGTACCATAGGAGCTGCAAGGTCTACATGATCTAAGGACGATGTTTTACGTACTGGCTTGGATCTGTACTTGTTATGCAGATCCTGACAAGATCTCATCATATCGGCGGGTTAGAGTCTAGATGATCTATAGATGCTGACGCACACTACTACGGTAGAGATGCACCAGTTTTTTTCTGACGGTGGTCGCTTGAGGGGGGCTCTATACCTGCAGTAGCCTGCACACTGATTTTGGAGGAAAATAAACGCACTACGTATATATTTCCCCGATGAACAACCCCTTTTGCCTTAAGTATACAACGAAAAATATTGCTTGCAACACAAGAAGAATGAAATTCCGAAGAATTCGGGTTATTAACCCCTTAAGAAATGGTCCCACGTATATGGGGACGAATTCTTGGAATTCGTGCGGGATAAGTTTTTCAGTTCTGAATGGGTTATAACCCCTTAAGAACTGATCCCACGAATTTGAAGACAAATCTACTTGGAATTAGTGTCGGATAAGTATTTTCAGTTCTGAATGGGTTAAGGAGTCACGTCCTTCCGAAACTTCTGAGCCGAAAAGTTCTACCTCTATTGTAGCACACATCTGTCCAGATCTATCTGTACAATATCATCTGTCCGAGGCACGTGCTACCTTGCTACCTTCCAAGCTGCACCGTATTATAGCTCCACGATACTTGGTCAGCGCCGCCGACTGCGCGTTCTATTGATAGCAGACAGTCCCTGCGCTGTTTGTGTTGTTTTTGTTATACCGCTCCGGGCGTAAAAATATAAGGACCACTTAAGTGTTCTTATCAATGTCTATACCGTCCTTATATTTCCACCCACAGAGTGGTAACCAACAAGAAGACGAGAAACAGATGGGCTGCCCTTAGCAACCCTCTCGGGACGTCAAAGGGAAAAATGACGATAAAAAGGTGACGCTTTCACCTATTATAAGGCAACTGAACCATTTTTGTTTTATTTTTTCCCCATCCCATCCATCATCTTCGCCCTTCTTTTCTCTTTCCTTCCTAGGCATAACTCAGATCCGGAGTCACTAAAGTAGGCTCTTCTCCCTCCTCCTCCCACTACGGTTCGTGCCTTGCGTTTTTATCACGAGCAATAGTTCAGCCCTTTCTTCCCTCGTCGACTCACATCGAATCGCGCCTTCCCACGCTACCAGGCGCTCTCAGCAGTTGGTTCCTTTTTTTTTTTTTTTTTGCAAATTAACTCTAAAGTCCGACCCACGTGAGATTCGAACCGCGGAAACCAACTCTATTAGTAGAATTCGAGGGTACCACTAGACCATCGGGGCATTGGGGGGCGATATATAAATTTGGTGCCCCGAGCTATATGCAATGCAAGGAGTCGCGTAGGGTACGGGGCGCAACGTGACCCTATCCGTATTTCTGGGCGCTCATGGTGCTCGTGGACGGATGATATTACCAGTAGCCTTTACCAGAGCTCTTGACCCACAAATCGTACCAGATAAAGTACCAAATATATTACGGTTTTGGTAGTGGTCCGCGCGTTGTTTTTTCAAATTGTCCAAAACGCGCGGCGAAGCCGCGCACGGGTCGAGCCTTAGCCTGGACTAGGGTTGGGGTTAGGGTTAGGGTTAGGGTTAGGATTAGGGCAGGGTTGGGTCGACGGGTTCTCGTGATTTGATTAAAAAAAACACCCAAAAACACGTAAAAACACCAACAAATCGTAATATATTTGGTACTTTATCTGGTACGATTTGTGGGTCAAGAGTGGTAAAGGCGCCTCGATATTACGGGCAAGGACCATAGTAAATAGGACCTACGGCACACACAAAAACTAAATAGTTACGTATTTTTTACTATTAATACAAAAGACCAAAAATGCCTTGTTATTGTTTCGGTCGCTATTTTTCGGGCTCCCGAAGAGGTTAAGATGTGCCAGGTGCAAGAGTTCAGCGACTCTTGTATAACTCGAAATGTAGCAAATAGCTGCGCGTGGAAGTTCCACGAGTACAGCGACGATGCATGTCAGTGATGCATGGGATGCATGATGGTGTGTATCAAACTGAGTTATCATACGTATGTATGCGCCGAGTCAACAGGTTTTACAAACCTACATGCTCTAAAGCTTATTTGCTTTTACTACCAGAGACATATACGAGCGTTGTATTCGTATATAGCGTATCATATATACGTATGATATATACGTACATAATTAGTGTCTCTCTAGGATGAGGAATGAAAACGGACACTGAGTGTATGTACTGGTGTGGTTGGGTAGAAAGAACGGTTTGGTGTGAAGACAACACACACTGCTGTTAATACCAGTGTAAGACAGCAGCAGCAGCAGCAGTGCTAATCTTGGCACTCATAAAGCTCACTTTCTACGCAAGTATACCATACTATCAATACGAGCTAGGATATCATATGATACACCATGATCTCATCATATGATATAAAGTGCTAATCTTGGCACTCATAAAGCTCACACGAAAGTTTTCTACTCAAGTATACCATATTATCAATACAAGCTACAGTAGGATATCATATGATACACCATGATCTCATATGATAGACTATCATGATATCATACCAGATATGAATAGTCCAGGGCCAGGAGGAAAGGCGACATGTGGCACTGCTATTGTACATACGTACCCCAGCTGTACGACACTTACTTAACCCTTTTAGGACTGCAGTCCCGTTTTGGGGACACATTACTTAGAATTAGAGTGGTTTGTCCCCCTAACGGGACTGCAGTTCGAAAAGGGTTAAGGGCTTGAACGGGAAACAAAATCGAAAACAAAGTGATGATTTTAATAACATGGACCGCTTGAAGCAGCCCTGGCTGCTGGGGCACGGGATGACGTGATAATACTTCGAAGAATACTGTTGAAATGGTCGCTGGTCTTGGATATCGTATCGAAAATTTCGACATATCGAACTATCGAACCTTCGATACCTGGTACCTGGTATATAAGGTATAAAAGGTGTGTTTTTGTTTGTTTGTTTTTTTCTATCCCATTCATTATCTTAGCCCTTCTTTTCTCTCTCCCCCTTTAGTCGTAACTCAGTTCCCGGGGTCACTAAGTAGTAAGTAGGCCCTTCCCTCCCTCCCCAGTACGGTGTATACGTGCCTTGCATTTTTTTCGCGAGAATTTTTCACTGCTAAACAGTCGCTAGTCTTTGGGTATCGCATCGAACTTTTCGATATGTCGAAATATCGAACATTTGGATAGATCGTTTCGAACGTGTGTGTTTTGCCTGTATATCCCCTGGCATCCCGTGATATATTTTGGGCAGATATTAAACGCAAGCTTCAATGTCGAGATCGTACGATCGATTCGTTTTTTTCGTTGATCGGTATATATATATCGTGTCAAACTCGATTACCGCTCGATATCCAATTCTACTATAATTGTCGCACTGGTGCGCGCGCGATAGTTGTACGTACGAGATTGCTGTTGTTATACGAGGGATGGACCCCCGCACTCGCCCCGACCTCTATAATAGACGGTTCGTAAGACCGCACCTGACACACACTTCGAAGTATATCGTATATATTATATTATTTATACTGGAGTATAATATATACCTGGTATGTTGTTTTTTTAATTTTTTTAATATATATAAATGTATTGGTCGCTATACTTGCGTCCCCAAAGGAGTGGTATCACACCATATATGTTCTATGTTCCATGTCCACCTGGTTCGTTTTCTACTGCTGTAATATGTAAAGCAGTACCAGGTACTCTCTGTTGTCGTACTCTGTACTGCTGCTGTGCACTGGTAGGAAGCAACAAGGTATTATAGGTGTTTGGTGTGTGATGCCCATTGGGCTCATGAACGACCGAACTGCTCGGCTCGTTGACCGGCGAGCATGGCATGACATGGGCATAGCATGGCATGGCACAGCATAGCATAGGGCGTGCTTGTATACTACCTGGTGCCTGGTATATACTGCTGTAGTACTGATTGCGTGTGCTCATGGCATGGCATAGCACGTGCTTTATGTTGCTACCTGGTGCTGCTGCTGTGATGTTTACGTGTCCCTGTGCGCTTGTACTATTCCAATTACTGCTGTAGTATCAGCTATACTTTGTTTTACTTTGTATACTCTGTACTCTGTACTTTTGTTCTGTGAACCCGCGTGCTACACACGGCAGTGGTGTGTACTGTATGTACTGCTGTGTACTACCGGTACTGCTTACCTGGCATATACTACTGTAAAGCTGTGTTGTAGCAAACTACTCTGTATTTCTACCGGTATAAAGTATGATACTCGTACCTATATTGCCCCGCTCCACATTGCTGTTGTACTGCCGTTACAACAGCAAGTGTGCCTGTAGTCTGGCTGTACGTATGATATGCACGTATATTCGTGGTGCCTGGTATTGTTTCGTGTCTTAACCCTTTTTTAGTACCGCACTGCACAGAAACAGAAATCTGACTCTAATTCCAAGTAAAAGTGTCCCCAAAACAGACAGGAATGCAGTTCTTAATGTTTTTTGGGACCCGAAAAAAACGCGACCAAAACAATGGAAATGTGCGGCCCTGTCTACCGTCTCATACGGGGTACGAGTACACATGAATACTATTAATACTATGATATGAATGATCAGAACCAAATATGGTGTGCAAACATATAATACAGAACTGAGTGTCAACTTACAGACTTACATCGTATAGTGGGGGGGGGGCTAGTAAATAGGACCAAATATTTTCACTAAAAATAGGTAAATGTATAGGTTTTTGTGTAAACCGTAGGTCCTATTTACCAGTGTTTACTATGGCCCTCCGTAATAGCTTTGACTCACAAACACCATACGTACTACGTAGTATTTATATAAAATGGCTTATCATATGGAACAAGCGCCGCTCGATGAGCGTGCCTGGCGGATCATATGATATCATCGCGCATCACGCAGCTTGCGAAGTTGAGCTTGCGGCCACTCAATCGGTCGTATGATATGATATAATACTCGCAGCTGATTTAATAAAACCTCATACCAGGTATATCATAGGGGGACCTGTTGTTTTGGTTCATCGTGGGTGCTGATTGCTATGGTTTATTTCCTAAATCAAGGGATTTTAACAAAGGGCGAAAACATCAGGAACACTTACGATTTCCTCAATTTCAGAACTAAACAGAACTAAAAGTCAGGAAAATCAGGAAATACTGCCCCCCGTGTCTCTATCCCGAGTAGAAACGGTATTCCGTCTCGAAAGGGATGCGTGGTCAATGGTCAAATGACTAAGGCAAACAACAAATCAGTACGCCCCCCTCATTGAGGCTGTCATCCATATGCAAGTCCGCCCCACAAGCGGTTCTCACTAGGATGCAGCTCACCCTTTATGCGACTCGCCGAACACCTCACAGCGCTTCGCGCTTGGTGCTAGCACTGTCTGCCTGGTCGGTGAAAACCCGACATGCTCCGTCCCGGCATTATAGGGATGCGAGGGTCTATGGTCATACGACTACGGCCGTGCACGACATCAGTACACCCCCTTCCCCGCGTTGTAGGGATGCGAGGGTCTATGGTAATACGACTACGGCCATGCATGAATATGAAGTACACCCCCCTCTCCCACTATATGGCACGTGCCTTTATTTGTATCGTGAGAAGGGCCCCTCTCCCACTACGTACGGTACGTGTCCTTGATTTTATCGCGAGAAGGGCACAGCACTTTGCTTCCCTCGTCGACTCGCGTCAAGTTTTTTTTTGCATACACACGCCAGGCGCTTTTTCCACAGTCGATTTTTGGTTCGAACTAAAGAACCCTACAACACGGCAGGGCTCGAAACCCTGACCTTCGGCCTTTTATTTCTAGTAGTTTTCGAGGCTAGCCACTAAACCATCGGGGCGACCGGTAGTACCTTGTACCTGGTTTATACTCTTGGGTATGATACCCGCGTACTAACCCCTGATTGTTTTGGTCATACTCGGGTAGTTACCCGGGTAACTCCAAAGTCGGGTAGGTACCCGGATACCCTCGAAGTGTATACCACCGCTGGGCGTGAATACAAGGACCAATTGGTCTTCATAGTCATGTCGAAACGGTCCTTATATTCCGGTCAAAGTGGTACGTGGAATATACCGTGCTATTAATAGGCACATCGAGCCATGCTATACACGTACAGGAAGGGGTGACACTTTCTGTGCCTTAACATATATGTATCTCACTGACGGGCAGGCCTCCCCAACTGAAGTCGACTCCATTAGCTTCGGAACCCGATATGTTACTAGTAACATGTTGTTGGTTACGAGTATATATTTGTGAAGATTAAAAACAACAGCTGTGAGATCGATAACTTCGGCGAAACCCCTCTTCACAAGCTGTGTGTGCTAGTGTGATACTTCGATCGCGCATACTTACGGGTTTTATATGTCCTCATGCAGGATGTACATCCTGTATATATATATGGACCTGGCCCGTCAAAATGTGTATCGTCATTTTATCTTACATGTTTCTCAAAAAGTCGGTTGTATGGTGAGGTGTTCAGAGCTCATCAATTGAGCAGCCTCATATATACGTACGTAATACCTAATACCGTACGCATATACATACATAGCACGCGTCCATTTTCATTGAGTAGACCTCCCGCCACGACCAGCAGGAGGCTCCTAACGCCCAGGGAGTAGACCTCCCGCCACGACCAGCAGGAGGCTCCTTACGCCCAGGGAGTAGACCTCCCGCCACGACCAGCACGAGGCAGGTTTACTAGCCCCCGCCCGCGCTGACCTTGTCAACGCGGCAGGACCAGGTCAATATTACGGTAAAAACCCCGGGCCAAAAAAAATCATATACCTGGTACCTGGTATATGTACTCGCGATGCGACATTGGGCGTGTCGGGATGGCCTCTTGTTTCCCTGTCCGTGCTTTTTGCTACAACTCTGTCTGGAAATGTAAGGAACATTTGGGTATTCATAGGAGTACCCAAACGGTCCTTATATTTATGAACAAGAGTGGTGCAAACATATGGTATTATGCATACGTGGCAAAGGAGTTGGGTAGGCTCTGTGTTGGACCAGAGGGGGTGTACTCATGTCGTGCATGGCCGTAGTCGTATGATCACGCGTTGGAGCACTAATTATAGCCCTGGAGTGGTACAAACATATGGTATTATGCATACGTGGCAGAGGAGTTGGATAGGCCCTGTGTTGGACCAGGTGGGGGTGGTGTACTCATGCCGTACATGGCAGTAGTCGCATGACCATAGAGACCCTCGCATCAAGACAATGCCCCCCCGGGACGCAGCACGTTGGGTTTCCCACCAACCAGGCAGACATTTCTTGCGCCAGGGGGGGGGGGCTCCCTTTCAGCTATGATGTGAACTTGTTTCTCTCAGGGAGTCTACGATATCGCTATAACCAGTAGGTGGGCCGTTTATACGGGACCCTGATAGTGTGTTCGGGTTTGGAGGTCCCCTATATCCTGACGTCCCTTAACAGGGTTGGCACGGGCCCCTTGTACCCGTGGTAGCAAAGAGTGGGCAAAGACGATTGCACATAAATTTGAGGTCCCTTATATGCCGTTTTCCCTTATCTCGGGCCCCTGAAGAGGCTTGCTCCTGGTCTAGCATCAGCCTACAATATGGCTGAGCTCGTACGATACGTATATATACGCGATCAAAGATTGGTTCCGAGTACAGGTGGCTTACCGGGCCTTGTTTTCCCCCAGACAACGATGTCAATGCTTGGAGCCGATAAATGTTGAACTCACGTTTGGTTTCAGCGATTTTTGACCTCAATCTTCCTGTCACAGTCACAGCAGCAGCAGCTGCAGCTGCAGCAGCAACAGCGGCCTGTAGTCTTACTGCTGTGCTTGCTGTAATGCTGTGTGCTATGTACGTGTAGCTCTTGAGTTGCAATGAGCTATAGAATGTGAGAACATGGTCATCAACATCAAGCTGTACAATAAGCTGTAGCTGTGTATCTGTATGTAGTTTACGGCTGTACTTCGTTATTATGGGCTATACTTCGTATGACATTATTATCCGTTTTTTTTCAGTTTTTTTTTTCACTGCAGTGTCGTACGCCCATTCAACCTGCACCATCCTCCATATGATTTTTATACATGCATTGATGCCGTGTTGCACTGATACTATGTTGCTATTGCACTCGTGTCTGTTGTTTTCACATTTAACCGTTATTTCTACCCCAACTGCATCAGAAGTACACCCAGTGTCTGCCTTGATTCCTAATCCTAGAGAGATACGACAAATTGTGTGGTCACAGACTGCTGTGAGACAGAGAAAAAACAAAAACAAAAACAACCGCAAATGAATGGGGAAAGCAAGTGAAAATGCCAATGTACGTACCGGATACGAAAACTATTACGGGAGACCATAGTGAATAGGGGACCAACGACGTACACAAAAACCTTTATATTTACCTACTTTTACCTACGACGTACACAAAAACCTTTATATTTACCTACTTTTACTAACAATATTTGGCCCTATTTACTATGGCCCCCCGTAATATATAATTTGTGCGAGTATATCGTACGTCAAAAATATCGGAGTATACCAGTACATATATCATATAACGTGTGATCAAAGAGGAAGATATATTGATTGCTACCGGAAAAAATGGTATGTTCTCATTTGTAAATAATATCAGGTAAGATAATAAATAGTCAGAACCAAATATGTTGGGTATAAAACGTACAGGGATACATGGTTTTTGGGTTCATAGTAGGTTGTGATTACTACAGTACGTATCACTACGAGTATAGCCCCTTGTATCGTAATAGTAATAGTATTACAGGGGAGCATAGTAAATACTAGTAAATAGGACCTACGGTGCACACAAAAACCTGTGTATTTCCCTATGTTTACTAACAACGTTTGGTCCTATTTACTAGTGTTTACTATGGTCCCCCCCCGTAATAGTATACCACTCTGGGCGTAAATATAAGGACCACTTGATCTTCATATCAATGGATAAACGGTCCTTATAGTTACGCCCAGAGAGTGGCAGTATTTAGCCCCCGGCGGCTGGCGCCTAACGAGACAGGCTGAGCGTTCCCGAAGTAACTGCTGTTTTTTTCGGTACATCAGCATCCCTCCGAGCGGCCAATCGCTTATCGTCGTGGGGCGAGTGACGGGCATCGATTTATAGCTTTTCCATACGTAGGCCTCAGTTGGACGCCAGTCGACGAGGGAAGAAAGGGCTGGAGTCTTAATCAAGGTAAAAACGAAGGCACGAATCGTAGTGGGGACGGGGTTGGAGAGCCTGCTCTATACGTGACCCCGGATTTGAGCTACTACGACTATTATTAGGGGGAACCATAGTTAATAGGACCAAATATTTGTCGGTAAAAATAGGGGAAAATGTACGGGTTTTTGTGTGTACCGTAGGTTCCCTATTATAGGAGACCAATTATTTGTTGGTAAAAATAGGGAGATGTACGGGTTTTTGTGTGTGGCCGTCGTAGGTCCCCTATTTAACTATGATCCCTCGTAATATTAGGAGGGAAGAGAGAAAAGAAGGGCGAAAATAATCAATGGGGGCGAAAAATTCATTCAATAAGCCGAGAAGGGTGAAGAGTTTTGTGTGATGTCACAGGGTTGTGGTACAGTACGCGACAGATGTTAAGAATCTCTCTTATTTTCGGTCTTATCCGCGGTCTATGGTGCTCAGCTACATATTATATATATATATATGGCGCATTTTCTTATGTAAGACTGGGTGTGTTTCCACACTATTTTCAGTACAAATAGGTCGCATTCGTATTTTTCCCCCCCAAAAATCTCAAGTCTCAATTTCTTAAATATCAGATTCTTAACATCTGTCGCGTACTGTAGCTCACTTTTTGGCGAGAGGGCAATTAGTTCACGGGAGTCGTGTGTCGGTAAGGGCGATGTCACATTGTTTTGATGGCTCCCTTTTTTTTTACGAGAACGAGAAGGCAATTCACCGAAGTCGGAAAAAAAACAACAAATAATTGAACGCATTACTGCTACTGGTATGTACGTACAGCAAAGTGTAGCAGTACGTTTCTCCGCCGGGGGACACCGAGGGCTGCCGTGCGGCGTAGCTGCGGTACGGTCGGGTGGTTTTCGGGGGGTCGGGTGGCGCTCGGAAACGCCGCTGCCCCCGCGGGGCTATAGGCTATACCAAAAACCGAGTAAGTCGTGAAGGGTCTTCGAGGCGTCACTGCATACGTAGCGGTATTCATTACTAAGGATACATATGATATGATAAGTGGCTACCGGCATTTCTAAATACAGCAGCGTGCAACAGCAGTATTTAGAAGACGTTCGGTGTTGGTGCAATATTAATAGTATATACTTCGAACTATATATTACGAGTATCAATAGGCATAGTATGTGCCGAATGCCTGCACACAAACACAAAAAGAAAATGTGCCATAAAAAGCGTGTACCCAAGCGATACGTTCTGCGAAAAGAAACGCGAAAAACGACGAAACAGCAAATAACAGCTTATACTGACTCCGCTTGCTGCTGCTGCTGCTGCTGCTGCTGCTGCTCCGTGCAAGACAAGACCTCCCTGTTTAAATATTGTTTTCATCACGAATGTCGTGAGTACTGATGCACCGACTGGCATGGGGTCTCTGCCGCTGGCTGTAGCCTGTGCAGCTATATATGCACCGTGCGCACCAAAATGGGTGTATAGACCTCGGCTCAGCTTCCATAGAATTGGTTGGAATATGCTTGACTTTAAACCCTAACCTTGACCCCGACCGCCTGGGAAATTTCTCGGAATTTTCTCGGAAGGAGAATGTCGTATGAGGAGTGAGGGTGGACTATTGTGCCGATGCTGAGCCAAGTCGTAAACACTGCTGTTCACGCTGCGAGCTTTACGTAGTGTTCTGGCATTGCCATGTATCGTCAGCACGTGACGCGTGTGTCACTTTTTTGTGTGTGTGTGTTTGTGCAATAGGTTGTGGTACGGCTATTCTTCTGAGACCCTGACTGACTTGAGTTTGCTTGGGCCTGTTTTCCTACCTTCGCACCTGTCGAGTCCTTACGCCGTTTTCGTGACTACCGGCTACATATTTTACGGCAAGGAACTACGTAACGTGAGATCGGCAGCAACACCTTTCGAGTTTTTTTTTAATCTCTTGACAGAAACGCCCACGATTAGGGGCCAAACTCGTACGTAGTGATTGATTGTGGTACGTAAGTAGTGCTTTCATTTTTTTTTTTCAAGCCGCATCAATAGTTTTAAGTTTGTATATTTGTGGCAAGAACGGGCTTTTTATCGGACACCTGTTGACGACGTTATCGTCTATTTATTTTCTCTGATTATGTAGCGTGGTACGCACTTGCTGTGGTTTTGGCCGATATGCATATATTACGTACGTACGCAAGACGGCTTCTAAAGGCAGTTTTTGTTGATGTTTTATTTATTTGTTATGTTTTTGTCGGACAGCCAGTGGCTGCGGTTGTTGTTCACGCCGAAACCGAGCAATGTCGGCCGAGTTTTTTTCTCGGAATCAGTCCACCACCTGTATACAGACCCTCCAGGAGGTTGTGCAACTCACTACGTACATAAATAATTTACGCCGCAACAGGTAAAGAGGGGTTATGTACGTACCAAAAAACGTAATTTCTTGAGGACTGGGGTGTGCCGTTTCCAACATTTTTTTTTTTTTTTCCATCCCATTCATTATCTTCGCCCTTCCTTTCTCTTCCCTCCCTAGTCGTAACTCAGATCCGGGGTCACAAAGTAGGCTCCTCTCCCTCCTCCCCCACTACGGTACACGTCGAAATCGCACAATTATTTAAACAGAAAAGCCTGAGTTTCCCAACGGGGAAGTATAAATACATGCTGCCGTACGTACAGTAGTACAACCGATTTGTTTTTGTTGGGATCTTGTTGGAATCGCCACGACTGGTTCGGCAAAAATTAAAACTGCAGTGTTTTGAGAACCTGGATTTTTTTTTCCGTGGGCACCTCTGGCGTGGTATTAGCAGGTGACGTCATTCCGGGGAGTGCACCCGGTCGATTTGCTTTGCTGTCCGGGGCCGAAAGTAACAAACAATTATAATTAGCTGAAGAGACCAAATCGTACTTTTGAAACATTAAAACTTCGCAACTGATGTGGGAAACAGCCTGAGCGCTCGTAGGGTGAGCCACGTAGCAAGCGCAGCCCAACGGTTTTTTTTTCCCGCGACCCCTAAGTTCAACGGATCTCTCTGTACGCTCCGTAAATGGTTGTAGCGGAGATCACAGTACACGAACGTACAAGCAGTACCACGTACCACACCGTACGATGGCACGCAAGATAACGCATACCCTTTTTGTTTTACTTTTTTTGTTTTCTTCCATCCCATGAATTATCTTTGCCCTTCTTTCTCCTCCTCCTCCTCCTCCTCCCTAGTCGTAACTCAGAACAGGGGTCACAAAGCAAGCGTTTCTCCCCCCCGCCCGCTACGGTACGGTACGCGCCTTCCTTTTTTTGTTTATCGCACGAGAAGATTTCAGCCCTTTCTTCCCCCGTCGACTCTCGTCGAGTTGTGCTGGGGTAATTTTTCATGATAAAAGTACGTCTGCGATGACATCTGTAATGGTGTCTATACCTTACGAATACGAGTACGCTCGTTATGTACGATTCCTGTTATTTCAAAGCACAGTAGTTCGCGTATGCTGACAGTAATGTCACTGATCCCCTAACCTAGTGCACGCTGTACTCCTAACCTTCTTGGCAGCTATTAATAGTACACGTTTCCAGCAAGAACAGGAAGGACATGCATGGCGTACGGTACGTATTGTGAAGTTACTGAAGAGTGTACCCAGCATTCGAGTAGGTTTGGCGCACCCAGGTACTCCTGAGGTTCTTTGAATGAAGTGTTTCCAACTTTTTGGAGCTGACGTACTGCTGTTGTTGTTTGTTCTTACTTTTAACTCATCGCCACAGTGCAGTACGTGCTCACAGGACAGGCTCCTATACATCTACAGTGGTACAGGGCACCTACTGTAGTAACAAACGGGAAATCTGGTCCAGGCTGGAATTCTTGTTTGAGAGAGGGTGCTTTCTACGCTAATTTCAAGATAACGACTCCCGAATTTATGATTTCCCCCTAAATCTCAGCCTGGCTTTCTTACTACTAGCCTGTTTCTTGCCACTCTGTTCCAAAATATAAGCACCGTTTTCATGTGAAATTAAAGTTAAAAAGGTGCTTATATTTCGGTATAAAGTGGTATTAGGTATCCTGTACTCTTTTTAGGCGTCCTGTACTCTAGTCGAAGATTCCCTCACGAGAAAAAATAAGACAGGAAACAATACGGCACATATCATACCGAAGTAACAGCTGAACTCTTGAGGTAATTTTGGTATTTCCAGAATTTTGGATGTGGCGTATGATGGCCAGTGTCGAAAGGGTATCATGCTGTGAGATATTGAGCCATAAAGTACCCAGTGATTTTGAGTTGGCGTACTCTGAGGTACTGACGCGTGCCCTCGAGCTACTGGTGAGGTACTGGGTATACTGGCGGTGTACTCGGTACTACTACGTACAGTGAAGACCTTTGCAACCATCCGACCGAGGTTGAGGAAAATGGAAAGTGGTAGTTTTTTTGGGTTTTTTTTGTATCTGACGATGCCCAGTTATGGGTACCTGCCGTCGACGCCAATTATGGCACGGTAGTTCCGAAGACATGCAGGCTATTACCCGCGCGGGGTTAAGAGGTTAGGGATCCGCACACTCCATTGGTGGTGGTGGTGGTGGTGGTGGTGTTAGTGTTGGTGATAGTCGCGGCCGGTACACGGTCTGTTCAAATCGGGAATTGACCAAAGTGGTGGTGGTAGTGGATGTGGAGGTGACGAGGAGGATGACGATGATGACGAGGGTGGTGTTGGTGGTGGCGGTGACCGGTACACGGTCTACACCAGCCGAGGGATAATCGACCCCAAAAATTGGGGCCGATGTTAAGACACACCAAAAAACAAACGAATGAGCGGCACCGTACGTACAAGACATGGTTCGCTGGACATGGTATCGACAGCTACCACCCACGAATATTGACACTAACAAGAGGGTCGCGCTTGGGCTTTCTATTGTAGCGGTCGCTGTACCTTGTGTTCCGAAGTCGCACATTTCCGTGCGGTGCAGAATCGTAAACAACAAACCAGCGGGCCGAACCCGACCCGACACCGTGCCTTCGCGGTCGCGCCGAACTCACTCGTACGTACGCACGGGCGGACGATGGGCGTATATGAGCAAGAAGGGGTGTGCCTTTATTGGCCGCAGAACCCTGCGAACAAACCGCAACGATCCTTGGGGCGGCAGGACCGTGCGCTGCTACTACCCGCTGCTGCTGTTATACGACCGCGCTGCTGGTACTGCTGTTGCTGCTCGACCACTACTGCTACCGCTACTGTCACTGCTATTGCGTTGCTACTGCTACTTCTACTCATCTTACTCCTGCTCCCGCCCTTCCTGCAGACCCCCCCCAATCCCCTTTCCCCAATCCCCCCCCCCCCTCTATACAACTACCGCCATGCATGACATGAGTACCCCCCCCTCCCTCGACCTCCCGACCCCCGTTATGGCCTCTTCCTTCTCTGGACCGGGAGACAGAGGTATCTCGAAAGCTCGTCGTCAGCCTGCGCGACGTGGACAACGTGCCCGCGGGCGTCATCCGCGCGTACGTTTCGGGGCTTTATCAGGAAGTGTATGACGCCGCGAGCGCCGCCCATCGACCCGATCTCGATGTCCGCATCTTGCTGCCCGAGGCGGGCGCCAGCTGCGGTAACAGCAGAGGTAACAACAGCGGTAACAACAGCGGTAGCTGCAGCGGTAGCAGCAGCAGCAGCAGCAGCGGCCGGTTCCGCGCAAGCAACGGCGCCAGTCACGCCAGCAACGGCATGTCTACCACCACCACCACCACCACCACCGCGTCGATAGCATCGACGCCGGCTGCAGCAGCGGCTACGGTGGCAACGGAGCACCCGCTGTGGACAGCTGCGTGGGCGACGAGAGAGGTCGCAGAGCTCGAACCCGACCTGGAGGTGCTATTCTCTGACGAAGTTCGCGAAAATGACAACTGCGACGGCAACCTTAACGGAGGTAGTGACGGCGGTAGCAATCGCCAGTCTACCCTGAACATTGACCGCGCCCGAGCGGGGTTTCCACCGCTAGTCGTGGTGAGCCTGGAGGCGGTGGCAAAGAGGGCCTACACGGCGGACTACTTCTACGCCGAGAACGTCGTGGCGGAGATCCCTGCCTACTCGAGCGTGAGTTCGATTTGTTTCTTTCGGCGGGCAACGTTTTTTTTATTAATAAAAGTAGTACGAAATACGTGAGTTGTGAGTTCAACCGATTGGTTGGCTGATCACCTCTACAAGTGGCTCCGTGTGACGTTGCATTATCGTTCAGGTAGTCGCGTCTGGGTTGGTCTGGTCTGGTTTGGTTCCCAGTGCGTACACCGTTGCGTCCTTGGTGCTGCTGCGTTTTTTTTAGGGGAGTTGTAGTCGTTATAAGGCGAGCGGCTGGGCGGGCGGGATGGCGGGTGGGCTGGAGGGTGGCTGTACCGAGCGCAAGCTGTCCCACCTGCACGAGGCGTTAGGTGCGTGGGGTGTCTCGAGTGCAGAAAGCCGAGGGCACCCTTGCCGGAGGAGCGCTGCCCACAGCGGCGGTTCGGCGGGGGTTGCGTCCCGGTGTTTTCAATTTTTTGGGCCACAGAAAGCTTAATTGCGTGAGGTGTATATATAACTTGTTAACAACGATTGTTAATGTTCATAGTAACGTTTTTTTTCACGTTTTCCATGTTTTCGCTCCCCGAGCCACGAAGCCAACAAGCGCCGCTGAGCCCCGTGCGCATGGTGCATCTGTTGGAAGAGGAGGTCGATGTATAAACGTGCACTGCTGCTGCTGCTGCTGCTGCTGCTGCTGCTGCTGCTGCTGCTGCTGCTGCTGCTGCTGCTGCTGCTGCTGCTGCCCCGTGCTTGGTTGCCGGCTGGGCTTGTTGCTCGCCAAGGGCACCACCAGTACGCGGTTGCTTGACTCGCCCTTTAGCGCGCTGCTGGGAATCGCGCGCGGCTGGCCTACCTGTCTGCCTAGCGTACCCGTGTGCGCGCGTGCATGTACTCCCCTGCGGTGCATGCACCCCTTTCGGGGAGGGAACCCGACGCACGGCAGCTTATTTTTTTCGGAGAGTTTAATTTTGTTCACGCCGACCACCGCGGGTTGTCGTCGCTATGCCGTCTGTTCTGGGCGTGCGCAGGTGGCGTGTGGCGGCACTTTCGACCGATTGCATGGAGGGCACAAGAAGCTTCTTACGCTGGCGGCCAGGTACGGTATCATATCGCGAACACAGCAGTCAGCAGAGGCGCGGTTTTTTAGAGACAAACAGGCATCGGCTGCAGGGGGAGGAGGTCACGGTGGACGAGATAAAAAAATCCTGAGGGCCGCAACCGGTGTTCAGCCACCAGAACCAACGAGGTTCCTACCCTTCCTTCCTCCCTCCCTCCCTCCCTCCCTCCCTCCATGGAGGCGCAGCGAATTGATTATTTCTCCCCTGAACCTTTCAGACTCGTGCTCCGCCGCCCCCGCCCCCCCCACACCCCACCCCTCCCCTCCCCTCCACCCCTTACCTTCTCGCTTGGTGTGCAAACGCAGCTTGTGCGCGGACGGGACGTTGACAGTCGGCGTGACATCCGACTCCATGCTCAAGAAAAAGTCCAACGCGAACATGGTCGCCAGCCTGCCCGAGCGACTGGAGGGCGTGAAGGACTTTTTGAGGTACGTGGGGACCGGCCGTTGTTGCTGCGCTCTTGGTGGTGTTGATGGTGTTGGTGGTGGGTGTTGTCGTTGGTCCTATTTGCTGTTACTGTTATGTCTGCTTGTTTTTGCGGTCGTGGGGACCGGAGCTACGAAATATAATAGATGGGAGATGGTCGCGGCACGGGTCATGCGTTTGTTCGTCCCCTTAACCGGGGTCACTCTCGATGCGGCGTGTCTTTTTTTCGGGGGGGGGGGGGGCGTAAGCAGTAGGCCTTTATATATGTCGGGGACATGTCGGAGGAAGTCCCAGCCTTCGCTGATTGGTCCATAGACAAGCCACTACGTACGGCATTTTACGTCCTTCGTGCCTGGTGTTTGGGCCTTTTGGCACTGCAAGAACTATCCAGCTCTATTACCAAGTACCTTGCCTAAAAAAACATGAGTGCAGTAAGTTGGAGGGTGGATAATATCCAGCCTAACTAACCCCCCCCCCTTCCTTCCCCCCTCCCCCCTTCCCCCCCTCTTCAGTCACAAAAATAACAGAACCCTGAATTATCATGTTCAAACGCAAGTTAACGGGGGTGCAGCTGGAATGAGGGTACTCTCTAGCCTATCTAACCCCTCCTCCCTCTCGATATGCTACGTCCCGGCTTTGTAGGGATGCGAGGGTCTACGATCATACGACTACGGCCATGCATGATATGAGTACACCCCCGCCCCCCCCTCCCTGCCAGATAGAAGGAAAAGAAAAGATAGAAAGAAGGAAAAAGCTAGCGCTAAGAAATAAGGTGGAAGGGGACGAATACTTTATAGAGATATACGGGGGGTCGAGAGAAGGGATAGTAATGAAATCGTAACGCTGAGACTGCGATTTCGTGTCAAGGACCTGGACCTGCCAGAAAGAAGAAAGAGGTATACCATTATCCGGGAGGAGGAGGAAATAGACACACAGATATGCCCTTGTGGCAAAGCAATAGAGGGTAGAACTCACGTAGTGGGATATTGTGAAATGTACAAGGAGGAACTGGATGTGTGAAGAGGTGAGGAAAATAGACGAATGTGACATGGAGAAATTTTGGTATATTTAGATAGTAGCTAATAAAAAACGATCGCTATCCTAGGACATAATATATGGTGGCCACAGGCGGCGAAACAGGAAGGAGATGAGATTAGCAAAACATTTCTACATAATATGTGGAAACAACGTAATAAGCGCCTGAATGTTGGAGGTGTCTCTATTAGGAGTAGGAACGGTGCTCCATCTCGAAAGGGATGCGTGATCAATGGTCAAACGACTAAGGCAAGCAGACAAATGAGTACGCCCCCCCCCTCGTGCTCCGTCTCGAAAGGGATGGCGTGGTCATGGTCACATGACTAAGGCAACAACAAATGAGTACGCCCCCCCCCCCCCCCCCCTCCCCGCCACTTCGCGCCGCATCGATTAACAGACCGCTGAGAACCCTTCACTTCTAAGCGCGAGTAGAGGAGATTACGGACCCTTTCGGACCCCCGGTGGCGGAAGAGGCGTTCGACGCGATCGTCGTCAGCTCCGAGACCGTGCTGGGGGCGGAGCGGATAAACGAGCTGCGGTCGCAGAAGGGGTTTCGTCCGCTTGCGGTGGTGATCACGAGGCGGATGGCGGCTGCGACGCTGAGCTCGTCCTACTTGCGACGCGAGGCGGAGGAGCGGCAACGGCGGCAGCAGCAGCAGCAACAACAACAGTAACAAGCGGCAACAAAGAGCTGGAGAGGAAAGCGGGAGAAGTAGGGAATAGCAGCTGCAGCGACAATGGTAACAACAGCGAAAACAGCGGCAACAGGAGGAGAGGAGCTGAACGCAGTTTCCGATACACGAGCAGCAACAGCAGATGATGTAGTAGAGCAACCTGGGACGACCAAACTACACACAGTCGGTGCGAAGAGGAAGAAGGGCTCTAGAGCCGCACCAGAGTTGGACCTCGGGCCCTCGAGAAAACACGGCCTCGACACACTCACGTATCCATGTGGCTAGGCCGACGGAAGCTCGAAAACGCCTCACGTGTACGTCCGTCAACACAGACCCATCAAGCTCTGAACTCGTGACGAGTCCTGTCGAAACTGCAATTAATGATCGTTTTTGCGCACATGCAATCGCACGGTTACGCCTTGGGCAGGGAGTCGCGTGGATCCGCGCCGACCCGCGTTGAGTCGCATCGATTCCCCGTCGATATGCGTCGATTCACGCCAGTGTCTTGTGTGTCGATTCGACCTGATTCCCGTTGTGGTCTGTCTTCTTATTTTTTCTGGCGACCGCGCCGTGCGGACTGCCGCTGCTGTTGCCAGGCCCATTAGCTCGGCGTACCCCCCTGCGCCTGTCGTGGTCGGCGCGCAGGCAGGCGCCGGTTGGTGCCGCGTTGGAGTTGCTTATTGGCGTGTACGTTTTTGGGATGCGTGGGATGAGCGCGTGCGTGTATTGCAGCAGAGTATAGATTACGTATGGGGGGCTTGGACGATAGGGTGCGCGCCTGCGGGCAACTAGCTGCGCGCCAGACTTGTGTGCTACAGTACGTACGTACGTACGTACGCACGGCATGTGTGTGGACACGGGGTGTAAGGCACATGTGTTTCATCAATATTGATTGGGTGTAGAGGTGTGTGTCTACGCGTGTGTTGGTTATGTTATGCTATCAGTGTGTCAACCCTATTATTCGGACCCTCCGAGATTTGCGCCCGGAAAAAAAATACCGGTATAAGTTTAGTTCATCACCCGTCCACGAGGTAGGTAGTGTGAGCGCCCAGCCAAACGGGTAACGATCACGTTGCGCCCGTGTGGTTCTCGTACGACTCCTTTGCTTTTGGAGTTCGGACTTCAAATTTAGACATCGATTTATTTCACCCCCCCCCCCCCCGCAATGTCTGCCTGGTCGGTGAAAACCCGACATGCTCCGTCCCGGCATTGTAGGGATGCGAGGGTCTATTGTCAGACGACTACGGCCATGCATAAAAATGAAGTACCCCCCTCCCCCCCATCATGCAGTTAGTGGCCAGATGCTGTAATCCGTCGCTTTTTTATCTTCGATTTTCCCACGAGGGTTCTAACATGAGTGCTTTTATTAGCACTACTACATGAGTGCTTTTGTTAGCACTGCTACATGAGTGCTTTTATTAGCACTACTTGTGTTGGTGTGTGTGCTAACCCTGTTGCGTCCCAGGTCTGGCGAAACCGAAAAAAATGACGGGTCCATTTTTTTTAAGTTACGTACATAGCGCGCAGGAGCATGAGTTTTCGTGTGTTCGCAGCGCTCGTCGTGCCGTGGACGCCTTGCAGTGTAATTCGGACACTTGGGGGACACAATTCCCCAGACCGGCAGCCAGCCCGGGCTGTGGCTGCTTGGTGTGGCCGTGTTGCGGTAACCGTCGTTTTTTTTGTGTCGTCAGCTTTACCCTCTTGAATTTTATCGAAAGTTATAGCATGTGTGTTACCATGTGTGTTACCAGGTGTGTTAACAGGTGTGTTAGCATGCGTGTTAGCAGGCGTGTAGAGAAGATGCGTGGTCGACATGTATGTGCGTGTGTGTAGATATTTATTATTGTTGTGTTTTGCGCCCCAAGCCGCTTTTACTTTCAGTCGCCAGGAATTTCCGGCTGGTGTGAGGCGCGCACTCCAGACTGTTGGTTTATCTCTGTTTGTGCTCGGGTGTGCCGCACTGACGCAGTCCCAGCGGCTTTGAATACCACGCTCACGGGACGCGCAGGGGGCGAGGCACGGTACACAAGAAGAGCCAAAAGGACAAAAAAACGCCAGAATGCAGAGAAACCCTGGCAATTTCCAGGTTCGATTCTCGACGGAGACATGGGGGCCCGTAGTTTCTCTTAGAGCAACCTTTAGAAAAAACACGGGTCGGGGGTGGCGTTTGCAGTACGGGGTACCCGCGAACGTCCGGTCACAGCCTGTGCCACAAGGCTGGCGATCGCGAGCGAAAAGAGGCTAAAGGTACGATTGGTTGACATTTTTGTTTTTCGGGGCGAGGGTCGGTCTTCGTGCACGAAAAATAGGCATGCTTTCGCCGCGAAGGGCTCGTTGCTCGCCGGCTTCCCGCAAGCGAACGTGGAGGGCAACCTGCTACATGCTCCGCAAGCTCCGAGATAATTTCGCAGGAGGGTGGTTTCGGCCCGACCGAACGAAACGCTGCCGAAATAATATATAGACGCCGCGTTGAAGCAGCAGCAGCAGCATCAGCAGTTTTACGTTTTGTTTTCTGGACAAGGGTCGGTCTTCGTGCGCGAAAAAAACGGCATTCTTGCGCCGCGGTATGCCTCGCCGCCCTCCGCTTGCCGGCTTCCCACGAGCGAGCGTTGAGGGCAACCTGCTACACCAGTATGTCTTTATATGTCAGTACTCTGCAAGCTCCCGGGAAAATCCATAGGGATACGTACTCGTAGGATTTTGGCCCCGACCGAACGAAACGCCGCCGCCAAATAAGTAAGCCGCCGCGTTGCAACAGCAGCAGCAGCAGCAGCTTTACATGATGCGTTGCTTGATGCTTTGCTTTTTTTCTCAGGCTTCGGTCGCAAGCAAGAGCTTGAGACCGCGGTAGTACTCGTAGTAGCTCCTCACGATCTGCTTGTCGCTGACCCCGGGCGGCCCGCCGGTGAGCTTTTCGAAGTCCTCTTCCCAACCTCGGATGACGCGTTTCCATTGCTGAAACCCAGCCAGCCAGCCGCAAGCAAGCAAGTGTCGACGACGTCGTCGTATGGGAATCCGATCATTCGGAGGCGAGGGGGGGGGGTGGGGTGAGCGGGAGGTGGGGAAGGGAGGGGCGTGAGAAGACCGGCGTGCGCAACTATGTGAACGCGCAAAATTCGATGGCAAGCGTCCTGCCGTTATCGACAGCTGTGCGGATGATTCGTGCGGGTGGGGGTCTCTACGTGTGAGCTTGGTGGGGGTGCTATATACGGCGTTTCTCCAAGTGTATGCAGCAAGCGTGTACTTGTAGGGCCGCTAGGCACGGCCGTGGCGTGCAGTAGCGGCCAGCAGCAGCAGCAGCAGCAGCTGATGAAAAGGATGTTACGTATAAATTCACAGCTTTCGTTGCACAGAAGTATGTACGTGCTGGGTGTCGTCTCGTGAACGATGACAGCAGCTCCGACGGTACCGGTGGGTGAGGGGTTCATAACGACGCACTGTCGGTGCTTGCGGCATCCGTTTCTTGTGTTTAACCAACAACCACGGTCCAAACCGTTCGTTCTGGTTGGTTGACAACCCCCCCTGCTGTCACATTCCTGCTGTCACATTGCCTGACTGCCTGCCTGTGCCGGCGAAGATTCCACGGCACCCACAGTGCTGGCGCTTACTTTGCATCCGGACGGACGATATCGAGGACTATTCCACTGCCTGTGCTGGCCAAGAGGCCACGGCAGCCACGACGCAGGTGCTTACTTTGCGCCCAGGCGGACGGTACGAGCACTACACTGTCTGTGCCGCCCAAGAGGCCACGGCAGCCACAACGCTGGTACTTACTTTACATCCGGACCGATAGTATCGAGCACAATTCCCTAGGTTCATCTAGGGTCTTCTATAGCGGAAAGTCCAGACGTGTGCGCAACATTTCCCCCAGGCATGACTCTACCGTTTTTTTTCCTCAAAGAACCCCTGTATTTCCTCAAAGAACCCCTGTAACGGTTGACGCCCATACATACCACGACAACGACATAAATCGATAGGTGACTCACACCATGAGACGCCAACAAAACCAAGCGCCGACTTAACCCTCTTACCCTACTGTTTCCTGTGTTTCTCCAAAAAACAAAGCCCTAAGTATTAACTCAAGCAAGCACAACAAGCACCCGAGTGCACCCAGGTGTGGAGGGTATTTCCGCGCTACTCCTCTCATACCTTGAGGCAAGTTTGTGCTTCAACGATCTCCACGTCGCTGCCCGGCGGCTGACCGGTCGATAGCAGTTGCTCCGTCGCTTGGATTAGCGTCGACAGGCTCTCCGTCGATGCGGGCGTCAGCGCCAACGACTCGGGGTAGTCTTGTCTGACGCCGACACCGCCCTGCGTCGTGGCGGACTGGTCGCGGCGTACCGAAGCGGAAAGGGTTTCGAGAGCGGCCCGCAGTTTCTGGTAGCTCTCATACCACTCGGCATTTTCCTGCGCGGCCAAGGTGGAAGGGCGGAGGGAAGGAGGCGGGGAGGAGGGGACGGTGGGGAGGGAAGGGAAGGGAGGGAGGGAGGGAGGGGGGGGGGGGGGGGGGGGGAAGAGGGGGGGAGGGGGGGAGAGAGGCAGCAGTTTGCGCGCGGGGGGACAACAGTGTAAGTGTGCTCCCGCCGATTCGTGCTTCAAGAGAGGCAAACCATATCGAGATCACCCAACCCCCCATGTCTCGTACATTCCTCATTTCACGGCTACTGTGCCATACCTGGTATGCAGTAGATTGTTTTGGTACTCTTTTACGTCCCATATCAAACGTCAATTAAGCACTCAAAGGAATACAGCTAACTACTGTACAGCACCAGCTCCGACAGTACCTGAGCAAGGAGGATGTATAATTGTTTTTTTTTCAAGTATCGCCAACCGGGGTGGGGTCATCGCGTGAGGGATACCCAAAAAAAGTTGAACACGATTCATCTTCCACCGTCGCGAGTTGCGAGAAAACGTCCAAATGTAAATTGAACGCCGTGTGGCGTGACCACAAGCGTATGCTGTGTGTTCGGACTAACCTCTTTGTCGGAAGGGCGAGGGGGGTGCCCATGAGTCTCCTCGAACTCTCGCTCGCTCTTCTGGATCAGTCGCTTCCACTGAGTTTGCCACCAAACGGGTTTCATTTCGTTTCGTTTCGATGGAGGACGAGGAGGAGGAGGTGGAGGGCGAGGAGGATTAGGGAGAGGACGAAGACAGAGAAGGAGGGTCTTGTCAATGCTTTGCGGCGGGCACGGCACGGGCTACACAGTTCTGGTATCCAGGATTTCACGTGTATAAAAAATAATGCCAACCACCGACGTAAAACTAACTATATACTGTAGCTCAACGTTTTTCGATGGTCCGCCCGCAATACCAGCACCATCAGGTGCCGGCTAGGTATGGCAAGCGATCCCCGGCATTTTGTCAAAGCTGCAATGTGTGGCCAGGGGTTTACATTGAAGGCACGCGATATCGCGTTGTTGATTTAAATTCCACCCAACCCTCCAAGGAACGCTCAAGTAGATATGATGTCGCATGCACGGATGATGCTATAAATACCACACCCCAGGACTAAGGGTAAATCCCCCGGAGATATGTACCAAACGTTCCTGTACGCATGGGAAATTACTGCCTACATCGGCAAGTTTACCAGATCCATTGTATACCACCAGACATACGCCTACTACGTAGTATTCTACACGCACGGGTTACTTTTCGACCCGACAATCATGAAGGGATGAAAGGCCCCTTCGCTCACTTAACAGTTGATACCTGGTTCTACTTCTACTCCTGCCTGATGGCAACCCTGGCCTCGGGCTACTGCTCGTCGTATTCGACCCAACCCCATGCTTGAGCCGATCCATTATGATGATGCTCGGTTGTTCCATGCTCCCGACAACGGCACCGCCGCTGCTCACAATAGACCCACCTGCATGCATATAGTCTTTATGCTCATCCGCAGCTCCAGCGTCAGCGGCTGGCCCAACACGCGCTCCGTTTCGTTCCGGAGGCGGAGGACGCTTGCGGCCGACGAGTCGCGCAGGTCGCGGTGGTTGAGGAAGGCCGTGATCGCGAACAGCTTCAGCATGATCCGCTTCTGGCGGGCCGTCATGAGTGCCTGCCATGGGGGATTGCAGTCAGTGCGGCCGCAGAACTAAACGCATTAGACCATTATTGCTTCGTCGTTTAGTTGTGTCGGATATTGTTAGTATTATGCTGTTGCCCTGGAAGACATTGCTTCGACGTTTAGTTGTGTCAGATGTTGTTAGTATTATGTTGTTGCCGTGGAAGGCCTGCAACGGCCGGGGAGGTTAGGATAAGGATTTGGTACTACCTGGAAGAATGTTGTCGTATTTAGGGGACGTAACCCTTTCTGAACTGCACGCACGTTCTTGGGGGGCACCTACTTGGCAAGATGCGATAGGTCGTTTTCACAAGAGTGGGGGTGCTGGCATCCTGAAAAACAACTAGATACGTACTAGAATCAGAAGACGAAATCACGGTGGTTCTGTGAGGCAAGCAGCCGGACCTGGTTGCTGTTTTCGGAATGACGAATGTGATACATGGTGTAGCTGTCGCTAGAAGCTCGCTCAACAAGAGATTTGTAACTGTCGTCAACCTGTTCGCGTTGGTTGGAGGTGTAAACAAACCCAACCCAACCAACTTAGTTTTTTTTTCTTTTAGTCCTGATTTTAGGGAGGGTTACAGCGTTGGGCGTTCCGTGTTCGGCGGACGCTTCAGGCAACTCGAAAGGGGTGGTCTCTATTTTTTGGCATCATCAAAAGTAGAAACTCACATTCGTTCGTAACAGCAGGGTTCAGTCACTCCATACAAAAATCACAAACAGCACCGGCGATGGTAGCAACGCAGCAGCAGCAGCAGCAGCAGCAGCTCTCGGCGACAAACTATATCCTTTCCTGAATATGGTAGACTCAAACAAAATCGGCAAAAAAACAAAAACTGCATCCAGAGCGAGTGTATCACCGCCACCATCATCATTACCACCAGCATCGTATTTACCTGCGCCCTGCTCCTCTTTCGCATGGCTGCCAACACCTTCACGTCCTGCAAGACGTCCTCGAGCTCCGGCGTGAGACCGCCGCGGCCCTGCGCGTCGTGGCAGAGCCGCGCGTGGACGAGAGCGAGCCTCTCGAGCGCCGAGCTGAGCGCCGGCTCCAGGGAGCTGTCCTCCGACTTCGCCTCCGCCCACAGAACGCGCATGTTCCTCATGAACGCCTCCAGGGAGCGAATCGGCTCCAGCCCTTTCGGGCACATCTCGCAGTGGAACCGGAACTCCTTCGACTTTCTGATGGCGTCCACCCACTCCTTCCGCCGGGGGAGGCGGGCGAGAGCGGCGAGCGTAGCGCGTGTCGGCCACCGGTCCGGGTCAACCACGTCATCGGCGCCGGGAGTTCCATAAGAAACGTCGGCGTGCGAGGCAACGTGACGGTCTCGGAAGCGGGCACCGGTGGCGCCCCCGTGATGCTGTTTTTTGTCGGCGGCAGCGGCGGCGGCGGCGGCGGCGGCGGCGGTGGTGGTGGTGACCCAGTCGTTTTTCTTTCTTCCGTAGTCGTCTCTCTCGTTCGCGGCGGCGCCGGCAGGAGGGGGGTTGTTTGCCGCCGCAAGCAGTTTCCGCCGCTGTCGGCGGCGCTCAAGGGCCTCCTCCACGGGCGTCGCGACCACGACGCCCACGGCGGCTACCGCACCGGCGAAATTCAACACGGACAGCGCGTGGTACTGAGTTCTGGCCACGAGCATAGCGTTCCGGACGTTGTACCCGGTCATCATGCCCATGAAGGTGTCTATCCAGAGGGTTGCGTGCAAGACAAAGTGCAGCCTTGGCAGGCGTAACAAGAGATGATACCAGCCGACCGAATGGAGGAAGAGGGAGAGGAGGGAAAGTTCCAGTCAAACGAACCGAACCGTTGGTACGGGTATCAGACGAGGCACTTGTGGCGCAGGAACTCGGTACACGAAGATGATGGATGGGGGAGTACTGCAACGACTTTGTTCGAAACATCGAGAAGGACGCTGTCACCACTTTGCCCTCGACCTTCTCCCCTCTCCCCCTCCCCAGCCCCCCCCCCTGACCCGTCGTGAATACCGGGATTCACGAATAGGCAACATGTAAGTGGCAACTGCCAGTTAAACACTCCCGCCGACAGTGTAACCCCTGTCCGTTACTGAAACTTCATGTTTTACTTGACACGGGGTTTGCATTTTGATGACAGCAAGTATCGGAAGAAACGAATGAGATGGGGCACCGACGACCGTGCTCACCTGTTCGAGCTACGGCAGCGGTAGGGGGGGTGGATGCACGTCCAGGCAGTCCAACACGTGATCACGACCCAAAACATCACCGCTTGGTTGGCCAGGTGGGATCGTCCGAAGGCGTAGATGAGGACGAGGAGTAGCTTCACGTACATCACGTAGACTCTGATTCAACGTCCAACAAAAAAAAGCACAAGACAACCGAAACATTATGTGCCGTCGGTGCTGAAGCGTTGTCATTGGCCAGTCGCCATCATACACTCAAAGAGCCAGCCACCGGAGCGATGAGGCACCTTTTTGCATTTCCGAGGAAAAGTTAGTCAGTACGAGAACGATTCCATACGAGTGATTTCGGGCCACAATCATTTTGCCGCATAAAAATATGAATGTTTACAAAGTATGCTCCTACTACAGGATGTCGTAGAAACAATTTCCGTGCACCCAACTGGGTGGAAATTTATTGCACACCCAGTTTCTGTTATATAGGTTTTACTGTGTACTCGTAGTGCACCAAGAATCCGGATCCCACGACCGACACTTGGGATGACGGTTCGACGGTTCGCCCTTCGCGCTCTCGATTAACGGTTCACGCTTCGCGCTCACGGCCTCCGGCGGCTCCTGCGGAGGGCTGATTATATTTCTGCACCTTGTGGGTGGGAGCAGGGTGCCAAATGGGATCAGATCCGGGTGGGATCAGGTCCAGGTGGGAGCAGGGTGCGAAGGGGGAGCAGGGTGTTACCGTGCTCCCACCCGGACCTGATCACACCCGGATCTGATCCCATTTGGCACCCTGCTCCCACCCACAAGGTGCAGGAATATAATCAGCCCTCCGCAGGAGCCGCCGGAGGCCGTGAGCGCGAAGCGCGAACGGTAAATCGAGAGCGCGAAGCGCGAACCGTCCTCCCACGTACCGGTCGTGGATCAAGTATCTTGGTGCACTACAAGTACACAGTAAAACCTATATAACAGAAACTGGGTGTGCAATAAATTTCCACCCAGCTGGGTGCACGAAACATTTTTCGGTATGTCGCACGTAGTGGGACGTCGGCGAAAGTCCTGGCGCGTTTTCTCTCCCTGAAAAGGCTGAAGAAGGTTAGTATACAGTAGCCAGATAGGCGTATATCCGGCAAGCATGATTGTGTCGTGAAGGGCATGCGGCGTCCGGGTTGTTTTCCTCCTAGAGGTTGGGGCTCTTGGCATTTGCAAGGAGAGGTTTGGTTCAGGTACTTGGCGGGGGGAAAAAATGCATATCAACTACTTGGTACAACAGTAGGAGAAGTAACGAGACCCGGCGACAAATAAATAAAAAACCCTGGAAGCAGACGATCCCAAGAATAATGACCTTGAGGCGGTGACGACCCACTCGGCATACTCGTACCTATAACGGACTGCATGTTTGCGAAAGCTGCTGACCATCCACAGATGATCCGACGCCCACGCATTGCACAGGTTCAGCGCGTACTCGATCTCCACTCGCTGTAAGAACCTCTCGTGGTCGAAGTCAAACCCGTAAGTCTTCAAGGCGTGCGCGGCTTTCGTCGTGTGCCTGGTGAGTCCCAGCGTGAACAGAACGGCCACGCCGCACGCGAGAAAGGTGGGCAGAGCGAAGGACGGGCTGAAGCAGTCGGTCGTGGGGTCGACCGACAACGTGCCGTTGCTGTCGCAGACCAGAAGGCGCACCACGGCGAGCACGACGGGAAGGTACAAGAGGTGCGCCGACAGCAACAGTCCTCGCTCGAACGCGATCAGCGCGTCTACGGCTACGGAGGCCGCGGGTTTGGGCCTGTCTTGACCGAGGATGATGCGGTGAAACGCCGCTCCACGGTCCAGCCAGAGAAAGCTCAGCATTGCCCGAAAATACCACACGGCTTGAATCGCGATGGGCACCAGCGAATACACGAACGCGAAGTACACGTAGCCTACTCGCTCCCCCCACGGAGACGCGTCGCTGCCGGGGCCCGTCACGGTCATCGCCGCATCTTGTATGCTCACTACGTCCAGGTTAATCATGACCGTCCATCGAGAGTAGTTCAGCCATGGTCGGGGCCACGGCCAGGGTTGGCTCAGAGACCACAGCAGAGCGAACATCTGAAGAGAGTCGACGAAGGACAGCACCTTTTCCGAGTAGCGGAGGTCGAGTCTATGAAGGCGGCTTCGGCTGACGCCGAGCTCGTCAAGCCTGCTTTGATTGGTGGCGGAGGAGGGCGGAAGAAGAACGCCGAACCCTCCTTCCAGGCAGTCTTCATCGTCGTAGCTGTCGTCGTCGTCGTCGTCGTAATTGTCTTCCAGTCCCACGCTTGGCCGACGCCCCAGCCTACCGCGGAACATCGCCGACCAAGATGGGAAAGAGAACACTGCCAGCTGCTGATTTTGCCGATGCCGACGCCTTAAACGGCAAGCGGGGCAGAGGGGAGCACGCAGCCTAGAGGCGTTGCAATACAAGAAACAACATGCGAGTTGCGAGTGCTCCTAATGTCTTTAGTCGAGAGGTATTGGCGTGGGAACCGTTACATGCGGCGAGATACGCGGTGCAGACAATTTTTGAGTTTTGTCACTTCGTCCTGCTTGATCCCCGTCCTTCGCAGCCCCGCGTCTTCTATCCTCTACCTTCACCACCAGCACACGTGATGTACTTTACTTCAAGGAGCTAACCCTTAGCGTTCGACCATGCTGGTAGAGGCAACTTATTGGTGGGAAGTGGGGGGTGGACGAAGTGTGCGGTGTGCGGTGTGCGATTGTGCGGTTGAATTAAAACCAAAATGCGGCGCAATACCACCTGCAGGTAGCAGGTAGCGATGTCGCGACTATTTCTCTGTGACACCGGGTATTGGCGGTGGTGTTGCCATGTACTGCGCGGCCCCATTTTTCGGCGTGGATCGAAAGGGCGGGCGACACAGTCAACGAAAAAAGTCGTTTCGTGCCAGGCTGACCCGTGCTCGGCGCGGAACGGGCTTCAAAATTTGGCGGCGCAACCTCGATATATAGAGAAACATGTCACACGATGCCATTTTTTTTCGGCCTGTTGTTATCTTTGGTGACACTCCTGCGCTGGGCGGTGTTTCTTTTGTATTAACCTCTACAACAGTACGTATAGACTCCTGAAACATAACTTAGGTCAGCCCCATACTTGACCCCGCGAGAAGCTCGAGTCACCTGACAACCGACAGCCGATCAAAGCGCAGGTGCCGCGAAACAAATCTTCCTCAAACGATCTAAATTATAAAAAACGAACCGGACCGGACGGCACAAACATCCAACTGCACAACAGATAGGAGCGCATTGGAGAGAACCTGAAAAACAAACCAACATGAACTTTGACATGTCAGCACAGCAATGTACTGCCTGTAGCGCGAGTATAAAACGGGGGGCGCCACGTCGCCACAACAACAGCAGCAGCTAAAATTATGCTCAGATACTTCGACTGATGCTGCTGCCATTGCTGCGTTTGTCCTTCTCGTCCCTCTAGCCCGCCCGTTCGCCAACCCGAGGTCCGGGGTCATGTCATAATTAGACAATTAGGGTGAGCCAGCCTCTTGCCCCCCCCCCCTGGCATACTCTTTTCGGCGCCCGTCGCCACCGGCTGCCCCGAGGCTGCTGTGCCGGGCAGCGGGATGATTGAGCCTCTTCACTCTTTTGATCGGCATCTCATAAAAAACGCGAACCTCTCATATGACATGTCTCGCCCGGTGAACCCCCCCCAAGTAAATCACCACAAGTAACGGGTAACAGAGTGGTAGCGGTAGTCAAGATTATTCTACGTGCCTGGTACAGTACGTAGGCAATGTTTAAATCGCGGCTACGGAGGCATTTAGGAGGCATCCCCAGGTTTCAGGTCTTGCGTTTCGCATACTCCCGTCGCATTCGTCCTCTCCAACACACCAGCTTTCAGCAAAAACAAGAGCACCACATATGATAGCAAGCGATACCGAAGGGGAACCCTGCCGACGCGTAATTTTCTGCGCTAAGCACCGGACACAAGACATTTTATTATCTGAATATTGTCAGGGCGGCACCACTCGTCACAAGGAAGGGAGATCGTGTCGTGGTACTCGTGGCAGCCAGCTGTCTCTGCTTGCTGTTTTGTTGTTGTGCGACGTGGGGATAACAAAGAAAACGATACCGACCAAGCTGTACCGAGAGGACGGGCACCTGTCACGCCATGCGCCGACATCATGCGATCGTCAAGAGGCACAGCAACAGCAATATCATCAGCAACACCCGCCCACGCGTTGGTTGACGGTGGCAGCACGTTGCACGTTGTCGACGTCAAATCATACAGCAGTAACCCGTCGTCGTACATCGTACATATATATGATACAACATCAAAAAAATGCCGCCGTCAACTAAAATGGAGACTGGCATGGCACAGGCCATACGTCGCAGAGACGCTGCAAATACAAAACTAAAGTGTTGCCGCTAGTGACTACGACCCAAGTCTGGCGATGCGTACGTACGTACGTACGTACGTCGCACGAGACAGTGCGCAAGAGCATACTACAGATTGTGATGTACGCAACAACTTGTCAACGCCTAGCCTAGGTACACATAAACACCATGCAAATACGTACCAGGTATCACACAACAGAGTACACGATCACAGTTTCTTCTACAATGACACGAAATGTCTTTCTCTCGGTTCGGCAGTAGGTACCACAGGCGCCAGGTGATAAACAAACACAGAGGAGTTGCACGCAAATAAGCCCATGCAGCAAGCAGTGTTGCTCAATCTCGTCCCACCGGCGGCCACGGCGGGTCTGATGGACGACCAGTAACACACACGACTGTTTGCGTGGATTGGAGGGAACATATTCAACAACGACAAAGCACGAAGAGAAGTGGTTTGAGGTAAATATATAAAACGTTTTCAACACACCCGTCGGGGTCGATATCACTGAGAAAAATACGATTGCCCTCCCTCCCCGATGCCCCCCCCCCCCCCCCCTTCGGCAAAGGTTCGGCAAACGGGTACAGTACGAATGCCATAAATAAGCGTTACGCCTACCCCCCCCCCCCAAACAAAACAAAACAAAACAGGAAGACAAAGACAAAACTAACGAGAAGAAGATGACTCATCGCGTCTACGATCCGCTTGCACATCGCGTCACGGCAGTGCCCCAGCGAAAACTGCACACTACCCCCACCACCCATGCAGGGGTTTCGGCACCCCTGTCCCCGGCCGCATAGTTCTCGTGCTACGAGTACAACTCCCGAGTGTTAATTCTCCTTCAGCCCAGCTCGCAACTTTCGAAGCTGTCAAGGGAGATCAACTTGATTTACTAGGGGGTTCGGCACCCCTGTCGCCTGTGGCCTCGTCCTCGTACAACACCGGAGGGTTCAGCCCGACTCGTAACGCGGTCAGCTTGATCCGTTCTTCCTGCGTCATCTTCTCCCCCGCATGCAAGTCCAACAAGTCCTGCAACGGGAAAAATGTCAAGGCAAAACGAGATGGCACGAGATTAGACGAGATGAGCCGGGACGGAAGAGAGGACGTAAATACGCGCCAACGGTAACATCCAAAAGATACGCCAACGGTCACACCAACGGCCACGCCAACGGTCACGCCAGCGGCCACGCCAACGGTCACGCCAACGGTCACGCCAACGGTCATGCCAACATATCATGCTGACTATCAAGAAGCGGACAAGTTATGCACCGGAAAAAATGTGAAAACGAGACGAGACGAGACGAGTCGGGATGGAACAGAGGACGGACGCGTCAACGGTCACGTACAAATCTTACGCCGACGGACCACACCAGCGGTCACACCAACGGTCACACCAACGGTCACATCAACGGTCACGGCAACACATATAACATGCTGACATCCATCCAAGTCTAACAAGTCCTGTAAAGGGGAAAAATTGTCGTGCGTACGAATGTACCTGCTTGTGGCGACGCGTGAGACGACGCGAGCCGGAGAGAGCGAGCCCGGCGCACAACAAACTTGTTGGGAATGTAGTTATATTGTAAGTATATTTCCGATGTTGACGGAGAGTGACGACTAGTGATTTAGTTGTCTGACTATAAGCTGCCGACTAGTTTTTAGTTGTCTGGCTATAAGTTGGCCAGGTATTGCAGTTAGTTGCGTCGTAATTTGTTGGGTTCTGCTTCGTTGTATCTGACTTGGCGCGTTTTGGGGGCTCGACGTGTGTTTTTTTTGCCGATAAAATACTCAAGTCAGTTGAGTTGGCCCTCTTTCGCTATCCGACTATTTCGACAACTAGTCGTCAAGCCCACAGCTAGCCCCACAGCTAGCTCACGGCCCTACGAAGCGACCAAGGGACACTACCAAATCAACAGCAAGGTACTAATAGGAGGCAGAGCAGCGCCTGGCCGATCAGACCGACGAAGGAACAACCTCGACGAAAAAAGATAAGACACGGGAAGATGGGCCGCAAAAATACTACAGTAGTAATAGTACGGAGGACCATAGTAAATAGGACCGACTAATGTTATTACGGGCGACCATAGTAAATAGGACCAAAAATTGTTAGTAAAAATAGGGAAATGTATAGGTTTTTGTGTATACCGTAGGTTCTATTTACTATGGCCCTCCGTAACAGTAAAAATAGGGAAACCTTATATTTTTTTTTGTGTGTACCGGAGGTCCTATTTACTATGGTCCCCCGTAAAAATAATACGGGGGACCATAACAATCAGAACCAAATAAGGTGTGCAAACACGGGGGATACCTGGTTTTTGGGTCCATCGCGGGTTCTGATTACTCTTGCTACAACATTAGCCCACCCGTACAACGTGCTGTTAATAGTACCGTATACGGGGGACCATAACAATCATAACCAAATAAGGTGTGCAAACACGGGGGACACCTGGTTTTTGGGTCCATCGCGGGTTCTGATTACTCTTACTACACCATTAGCCCACCCGTACAACGTGCTGTTAATAGTACGGTATACCAGTCAGACTGCTGCAGTACCCCGGCTTCTACACCAGCCTCAACAACATCGGTTGTAGGTTGTATATACGTATATAAGTAGAAGAAGAATA
The DNA here is from genome assembly GCA_008828725.1 of Saccharina japonica. Classification (NCBI taxonomy): domain Eukaryota; class Phaeophyceae; order Laminariales; family Laminariaceae; genus Saccharina; species Saccharina japonica. The sequence goes on along the minus strand of MEHQ01000472.1, from coordinate 43,456 downwards.
AGTCGCCCAAGTTCGGCGCGGACAAGGGGCACAGAGCAGGGATGACGCGAGAAACAGGCGGATTTGTTTTTTTGCAATACTACTGCTGTAGCGCACGCGCTGCTATTGTTGTGGTTAATGTTGAATGCGTTGCATTGAATGACGCTGCGCATTGCATTTGGTTTGTATTTGCAAAAATAGCATTGCATTGCAATTAGCGCCACGTTGCAAATAGCATTGCCCTGCAAATAGCATTGCACTGCAAATAGCAGGGCTGTTCGCGGGTCATGACCCGACCCGCGGGTCGGGTCAGGAAGTGTTCAAAATGTCGCGGGTCGGGTCGGGTCGGGTCAGTAAGTGTTCAAATCTCACGGGTCGGGTCAGGTCGGGTCAAGAGGTTTGCAAATCTCACGGGTCGGGTCGGGTCGGGTCGGGTCGGGTCAAGAGGTTTCCAAAATCTCGCGGGTCGGGTTGGGTCATGACCCGACATATCAAAATTTTCGCGGGTCGGGTCGGGTCATGACCCGACATCTCAAATTTTCGCGGGTCGGGTCGGGTCATGACCCGACATCTCGAAAATTTCGCGGGTCGGGTCAGGTCATGACCCGCGAGAAACGGGTCACTCACGGGTCGGGCCAGAATGATCCGCGAGTTGTTTTCCGTTGACCCGCGGGTCGGACCCGTGGGTCGAGGACCGTATTTTTCCTATAATATCGCTTCCTGCCCGAGGGCCACTCTCGTCTCAGCGGGTCGGACCCGCGGGTCCCAAACCTTTAACCTTACCACTTCCTGCCCATCGTGCCGATACCCCGAGTGCATATCATAGCGTGCAGAACGATCATATTGTACACCAGGAACCTTGTACTACATACCAGGCATACTTTTGGCGAACTCCTGGTCGGATGACACCACACAGCAGTATCTCATGCTCACACATCCTCCGAACCCACTACAGCCAGGCCACAAATCAATGCGGGGTACAAGAAGATAACAAATGGCAGCAGCAGTAACAACAAGGCAGACATGCATCAATTGTTGTACAATTGATGCATGTCACAAACACATGGATAAATTAGTACGCTTGCCCTCGCCGGAGGCGGCATAGTCTGCCCGCTTTCCGGGGCGGAAGCAGAAGCCATCTTGGGTCATAGCTATCAGGTCGACCCGAGAAGAAGGCGTGGTAGGCACGGCAATGTGCTGGATGTGGGTCTACCTCTCTCTCTATTCACGAAGATGTTCGGGAGCACACACCACAAATTCAAAAACTAAAGCAAAAAAATACAAAAAAACACAAACAAGCACGACACTCTAGGAATATTCTGAGGGATCAAGGCCCAACCAACGGACGAACGAGCAACGACTACAGGTTTGGACCTGTAAGTTTTTATATTTGACCTGCGAGAAATATCACGGGTCCAGTCGTTCCGACCCGAATGAAACCCGCATCTCACGGGTCAATCGGTATCTGGCGGGTCGGGTCGGGTCGGGTCAGGAGGTGTTCAAAATCTCACGGGTTAGGTCGGGTCGGGTCAAGAGGTCTGAAAATCTCACGGGTCGGGTCGGGTCGGGTCAAGAGGTTTCCAAAATCTCGCGGGTCGGGTCGGGTCATGACCCGACATCTCAAATTTTTCGCGGGTCGGGTCGGGTTATGACCCGACATCTCAAATTTTCGCGGGTCGGGTCGTCAGGTCATGACCCGATTCTCAAAATTTCGCGGGTCGGGTCGGGTCATGACCCGATATCTCAAAATTCTCGCGAATCGGGTCGGGTCAGCTGACCCGACCCGACCCGACCTGACCCGTGACCCGCGAACAGCCCTGGCAAATAGCACTGCCCTGCAAATAGTATTGCCCTGCAAATAGCATTGCCCTGCAAACAGCATTGGCTTAGCCTTTTCCGGTCGCGATTCTTATTGCGCTTCGTCGGGCGTTTTCGAACCGGAAGCACCACCCACAGCCTACAGCAGTATGAAGTGCGAAAGCTTCGTATTACTAATAGTACGTACGTAGACATCATATGCTAGTTAACTCTCTAGGGGGACTCCAGCGGGGACAACTGACGATAAAAAAAGTGACGCATTGCAGCAACAACAAAGTCCACTGCGTCATTGCAGGATGATACAAATCCGTCTCCGAGTTGCAATGCAAAGGAGCCGTACCGCACGGGCCCAACCTGATCCCGCGCGTACTGCTGGACGCTCACGTCTGCCCGTACTGCTGGGCGCTCCACCGTCTGCCCGTGCAAGGTTAATAACGCCAACTTATCAATAGTTTTGGTCGCTATCCCTTGAATAGGGCCCCTTGAAAAAAGGGGGGTACCTTAAAAGGGGTCCTCCCCAGAGGGGTTAATGTAGTTATACTCTCACGGGGGACCATAGTAAATAGGATATATACGGTACACAAAAAAAAAAGTGTACATTTCCTTATTTTTACTAACAGTCGTATTTGGTCCTTATTACTATGGCCCCCCGTAATAACATTCATGTCGTAGGAGAGGTGCATCGCGGGTTAAACCAGCAGCCAACGCAAGCCCACAAAATTCATCGTAGTTCGTGTTTTTTTTCTCGCGCATACAAAATACATTTAAGAAAATACATTTATACTAACTTCCCACCTTCCGAACCCCAAGCCCCGTGATGAGCTGCGCCGTGTCGTGGGCCTTCCATCTCATGTTCCTCGTCTCCTCCCTGTCCTTGACGGCCATGTTCGCGCGAACCTGCATAAAGCGCGCCGCGTGGAGAGAGGGAGGGAGGGAGGGAGGGAGGGAGGGAGGCCAGTATGATACTGGTAGGCACAGGACGAAGAATGCCCCATTGCAATTTGAAAGGCTGATGATGATCTTCTCACATTAGCTATTCATATATAGTACACGAGTAGAGGGTCCCTGCAGACGAGAAATATGGTGTGTACGTACGTGAGAGAAAAATCCTCGGCCTCTAGGAAAAATATACCGGTACATTTTATATCCTCGCTCGCTGGCGCTCCCTCGTCCCCAAAAATATCCTCACTAAGACGGTATATATAATACCTGGTGTGCATGGAGCAACGAGAGATAGACTATACTTGTGGCTAGATTGTAGGCAATGCAGATATCAAATTTTATCAAAAGTTGACAAACAAAAAGTCGATTTTCGCAAGAATCGAGAATCGAGAATCGAGACCGTTATCATCGAGATCGTCCCCTCTCCCCTCTAAGGTCACCCAAAAAAACGAGATTGGCGTTATGCTGCCGTTTTCTACTACGGGGGACCATAGTAAACACTAGTAAATAGGACCAAATAGTGTTAGTAAAAATAGGTGAATGTATCGTTTTTTTTCGGGTATACCGTAGGTCTTATTTACTATGGCCGCCCGCAATAGAGGCGATCTCCAACACTGACTAATCTCCATTGATGATCGAGGGGGCTGGACGACGGAGCTACGTACAGCAGTAGCGGGGTACGGACCCAATTTAAGACCAACCCGTGACGACGCCATTTTATGTACATACGTGGCCTTATCTCAATTCCTGGTCTTATCTTTTACTACTCGTACTGCAAAAAAAATATCCCATCGTACCCAAAAAAATAATTCCAAAAAAAAACATTTTTGGTGACAAGCCTACGCTATCATACGCATTTACCCTGGTCTTGTCTCCCGAAAAGGGTAAAGCCTTCGCCCCTCTTGATGCTTCACAGGGGAAAATTTGGCGACTACAGTAGTAACGACCACTACGTGGGGGATGGTGATACCGTACCGATCGGCGTCCGTGTTACAACGCAGGAAGTACTGTGTGGGTGTGTTCTTCACATTAAACCGTCCTTCCTACCCGTCGTCGACAACTAGCACACCCAGTGTCCGCGCCGATCCTTCACCCTAGGGAGGTAATACCAGTTATGATGTGGTCACAAAACTACGACACAGAGACACTACGCTGCAATGCAGTAAGCAGAGCAGACAATGCGATGCCATATACGACGAACACGACCTACCCTGTTAGCAATCCAGCGAGGAGTGGTACATAGTAGTGCATCACGATCTTACCCGTATTCCTGGAAGCTTGCGCTTCTGGTAGACGGCCGACAACACCAAAGCTTTGTGTGATATCACTGTTTGGGTCGATATCTCGGGAGTCACAAAAGGGAATCGGAAGGTACCCCAACTGGTAGGCTACTAATGAGGAGCCGAAATGCGAGGAGCGCGGAGCGCGACGAGGGTTTCGCAAAATCGTTTTCTTAGGGTTGAGTCCGTCTTGTGCTGCTCGTGTCGAAAGCCGTGCCGAGATCGGAGAGCTAGGCGGTGGCGACTGTCCTAATTGAAGGCTGTCAGTTCCTAATGCCACTTGGACCTGGGAGGACTGAACCTTATCCCACCGCGCTCTCTCAAGAACGAGCAGCAAGACAGAGTAGTACCATAAATCACCACCACCAGCAAACACCACCACCACCAGCTACATATAAGATGCCCAGTCTTGCAATAGCCCAGTCTTGGTGGTGGTTGCAAGAGGTGGTGATGGTGATGGTGGTGAGGCTTGGCTTGCGCTCTCTCAAGAACGAGCAGGAAGACAGAGCGGTACCAGCAACCAGCAACCACCGCCACCACCACCACTACCACTCCACCAGCCAAGCAGCAGAAGCAGCAGGAGCTTGTTGCTCATGGCGGCTAGTTGTCGTGGAGGCGGTGCTGTGGTTTGTGATGTGGTGGTATACTGTTGTAGTGTTGTGATATTGCTTATGTACTGCTGTATGTAGCGAACGAACAAGTGCTACGTACCAGTATACTATACCAGTACAAGGGCTCCGCATGGGTGTCGGCATTCGCCGGCACCCATGCCTCGGATAGGAAAATATAATTGCCATTTAGTAGTTGTTGCGTATTCTCAAAACCTCATTTCCGAGTTTTTATGGCATATGCATCAGCAGTCCATTACTAAAATATAAAATACAAGGTTTTTACGCTGACGCGCATGACTTAACAATACAATGTTGTTGTTGGTGTTGTTGGTGGTGGTGGTGGTGGCGGTGGTGGTGGGTTGTGTTATTGATGGTGGGACCAACCAGTCCACGCACCAACTGACGCGCCCAGCGACCCACTCACCCACCAGTCCACACCTATCAACCTGTACCCACCCGCCCACCATGCAAGGTTTCTTCGCTGACGCGCATCGCCTAACAAGGAAATGTTGGCGGTGGGTGGTATTGCGGTGTTGGTGTTGGTGGGGCCAACCAGCCCACGCACCAACCGACACACCCAGCGATAACTCACTAGCCCACCGACCACCAACCCATACCCACCCATCCATACTCACCTAGCCACGATACAGGGTTTCTGCGCTGACGCGCATAGCCTAAGAGTGAAAGCGAATGTACGACTGTTGCTGGAACACGGAACAAATAAAATAATAGCCAACGCAGCGGTATTATTAATAGGAGTTTGACCACTTCAAGGCGTCTGCCACGCTCCTCATTCCCACTTCCCACCCTTCTTGTAAAATAAGAAAACTACCACATGGGAACTCTTCGTAGGTCTGCACGTCTGCACCAGCCACGAGATTGACATTTGACATAGAGCAAGCAGAAAAGTTGTTGTACGAGTACTTTCGAACGAGTGGGCGTTAGAGGAAATTGGAGAAAGAGAGGGCTGCTGCTGTGCAGCCTGTGCAGTATGCAGATACCTTTGTATATAGACTTAGTACATAGAACTTCTTTGCTTCGGAAGCTCTCCTCGGCATATGTTGGCACCTCACAGCCACTCTCAGCCTCTAATTGCCGAAGCACAAGTTACTTGCCGTCCGTTCCGGAGGTTCAAGAATTTCTGTGTTTTTATTTCTAAAATTGCAATTTCAACTTTTTTACTTTAATTTTTTTTTAAATACGTCAGCTGTGAGTACGACCAATTGAATGGTCCATACTAAAATCAAGTCATCCATACTAAGATCAAGTAAAAAAAAATTCAAAGAGTCCCCCAGATGTGAAAATATGGATCTCCAGAACTTCGGTCAGAATCGAAATCGGCCCATAACTTCGCGACTTAGCGGCTTTTACACTAATTTCAAGATATTTTTGCGTTTTCAATTTTTGTATACAATTTTCGCTCGCTTTTTTTGTTTTGTGCCAATTTGAAGTTTGGACTACTGCTGTGCTTTCTCTTTCATACTCGTTCTATACATACAAAGATCGAAGGTACTACAGTAGTACTGCTGCTGCTGCTGTTGTTGTACTACCACACTTAGTAGTAACGAAAAAGGCACACATCACACCCCCAGCAGGCCGCGCAGCGCCGTGCTGCGAGCCAGGTTGCTGTGCTTTTTCTTTCTTCCGAACATACAGCTCTGTTGTCCTGGAGCATGGAGCTCTGTATCTATCTACTACGAGTACTGCTGTATGCATTTGCAAGTCGCCTGTACGTTTGTTTGTTCTTTGGTGTGTGCGTGTTTTTTTTGTGTCGTACTGCTGTCGTCGTACACACAGGTAGGTATGATAGGTGATTTGCCACAGAATATATGTCGCATACCAGTACTCCTGTAGTATCACAATACAGCGGTAGACGGGTACTGTACGTTCAGTTGGGTACAGCAGTAAGTATTTCGCTGCATTGCACCATGAATCTCTTTGGCCTTTTCAAGTCGGTCTTTACACATCGTGGACCTCTTCTGTCCCTTTTCTTGAGTTGCGCGAGCGTAGAGGGCGGCTGTCCTTCGGAGCGAAGCTTTGCTTTCTTCGCGATGTTTTTTCGTGTCGGAAGATAAAAAAATCACCAGTATTGTTTCTGTCCTGTATTTGCCGTCATACATATGGAGCTCTTGGCATTATCAAGTCGCCAGTTGCAAAAACATTACATGTTCCTCTTTTACGCTTTTCACATTTGGTTCTATTCTTCCTTCCGCGAGCGTAGCGGGCGGCGTTAGCCGCCCGCGCAGCGGAGCCCTTGTATATAATACCAGGTACACACAGAGTGGGTACCCCGATTTAAGAGCGCAACAAGATAAGAGCATTCGGCATTTAAGAGCGGTCAAATGGGCATGCCCCGCCTATACTACTAATATTCATAAGTAAAAGCTATATATATTGCACACTACAGATAAGAGCAATGTGGATGATCAGCGCTTGTTTTGGCTTGTCACGGGGGTCCCACGAATTTGGGGACAAAGTACTTGGAATTAGTGTAGGACATTTTTTTCAGTTCTGAATGGGGTAAATCGGAGTACCAACTGCCGAAGATGGCGGACGCGGCACAACCAGAAAACACTGGTTTTAAAAACCTGTTTCAAACAGCCATCCGCGAAACTCAACTCGCACCGGTGCTGCTGCTGTGCTGCTATGCTTAGCGTGGAAACATGCCAGTAGAGTGCCGCAGAGCAAGCTACGAGAATGTCAACAGGTGCTACCCGCGAGAACAGCCTCTGAGCATGACCACCGTGGTGCCAAACGAGTTGGGGGGCTCAAGCGCCGCAGGCCAGCATACGTACGATAGCATCTACGTAGATATTTCTGAACCAAACCTGAGCCATCGTGTGCGCCTTGAACGAGTTCACCCCTTGACTCGGAAGCTTGTTCAGGTGTCGAATAATGATCCGCAGGTCTGCAAACAGCGTTGCTTTGGACATGGTGGATGTGCGCCGCCTGTGTGCTGCCCAGGAAGTAGCAGCAACAGCTGAAAAAGCACCACACAGGACAGCCAACGCGATTGGAGGAGTTGTATAATCTTTTGAAGGATGTCTTGCTTGAATATCCATCCCCGTTTATTGTTGTGAGAGGTCCAGAGGTTCACAGCACCAGGCACCCCAACTGCCACTTGCCTGCGTCGCATTCAAACCAGTTCACCATGGCGGGCCTGCTTAACTCTCTCGGCACGGCGGTGTCTCCGTACGTGTTGCCAATCGTGGAGAAGAATGTGGTCCCTGACTTCGTCGTTCGATTTGGTGAGTCATCATCATATACAATCATGAACAAATCTACTGCTGCTGTTGCTCGTACATTCGTAATGAATGCTGTTGCTGGTCTCTTTCGCGACTGAAACGCGGGCAGATCTCGGTCCCCGACCAAAGTAAATGGCTTTCTTCGTTGTTCGCCTTTTATGCACGCGTTCACGGTGATATCTCGATCTCCATCCGGCTAGCTGTCCCTGTACGAATGTGGTCCAGCGTAGGTGGGGTAGGCAGCAAATTAATTCAGTGCCTACTCAATGTTGAACCCGGCAATTTCTCGTCCGGTTAGCTCGTGGGAACTTTAAAACCAAACCTCTTTCAGCTTGGGACAGCAGCAGTGACAAGGAGCCACGTCTCACCCTACTCACTGCTCAAGGAGCTTCGGTCCACAATACTCGTAGTTGCTTTGCCTCCCTATCTGGTATATATGTACTTGTATACCAGGTATACCGTATTTTGGTATCACGATACAATCAGTAGCGGTCCCTCTACGTATCTACGTATAGAGCTGGTTGAGTAGTGCCGGCTGCCCGGTGTACGTAGTGCCTGTGAAATCGCATGGCGCAATCGAGATTAACCAGTGTGGCAGTGTGCTGGGTAGTGCCGGTTGCCGCTACGTACGTACAGCAGTGCCGGTTTTGTGGGCGGGCGCATGTCATGCCGGCACTACGACGTATATGATGTACCTTACAGGGGCACCACTCCCCTGTTCTGCATATATCGCAAAATATTTCAATAGGAAAATAGAAAATAGTGTGTTTTGTTGTTCTCCATTTTGCAGCAGCCATGGCACGACACTACTACGAGTATACTATTGCGGGCCACCGGCAGCAAGGCCTTTCGTAGTCGTACGGGTGTTGCTGAAATTCGCTCCACGTGGGCAGCTGATGCTGTCTAGCAGTCATATGCCAGCGCGCTCCATGCTCGGACGACGTACGAGCGCTGTGCAGTCTGCGTTTGCACGTTTGTACCAGGGTTGGGGCTGGTTGTAATTAGGCTGCCAGCACGCGGCGCGCAGCGCCAGCGCCGCACCGTCGCGCCCCCTTGGTTTTTAATATGTGTGATGCCGTGATGCCTACTCGTACAGGGGTCGTCATTTTAGAAAGACCCGAAAGTTCCAGGAAAATTGTTTGTGGTCGTTTTTTTTTTCCAGTGGCAACAAAAAATATATGAAAAGAGCCGGCAACGAAGTATTAACTTGTATATATCTTCAGCTGTTAAAGAGGCCGGCAGCCGCGGCTTTCATGGAAACGCACAGCTGGTCATCACTACACCTACACTGGGGTAGGTTTGCCGCAACTCCCGTCTCGACTGATCCTTCGTGGTCAAAGCACGGTGGTTGGATCTGGCAACGAAGCTTGTGTCTTCGAGCTACTGGAACTATGCAAATCGCTCGTCCCAGCTACGCTCTCGAACAAAATTAATTGGCCTTAAGCCAGCATCTCCGCCCAACGAAACCAGGGTTGCCAGGCACCCCACGACGCAACGGGATCATTGTAACGTTGGCCGTTTTCAATTTCGATGCTTGCATCGCCGGTGGTGTCAATCGCCCCTTACTCGTTGGTGTAGGCGTGTGCATGTGTTGATCATGTTCTGTTTTTTCTTTTCTTTTATTTTCTTTCCACATTCCAGGCATCCGGAGACAGTGCGGGCATCGGCTTCAAGAGATTGCAAGAGGCACGTCCGTCGAGCAGGTATGGAATTCTGCAACACTATTACTGCTGCTGTAGGTCCGTACTCGTAGTTTTTGTTTCCTTTTCGGCTGCCACGCGTCTGTGGAAAGCTCTCGTATCATTTTTCGGTTGGGTGTGCCCTAGAGTTGTACCCCGTCGGGTACCCGTCCCAAACGGGTACTCGTACCCGGACCTTATCAGATCTATTCCTCGTACCCGTGGCCGGGTACCCGTGTCTTCAGGCACACATACCCGGACAACATACGGAGCTTCATTTTGACCCTGGTGCCAAGTATTCATACCCTGGTATTGGGGTGTCGCCGTTGTTTTTGTTTTTGTTTCTGTTTTTTTTTTTTGTACCGCCCGGAAGGCGAACATGCCCGAGTTATGTTTTCCAGAAAATGCCCCGCCCACATATTACGGGTGGGCTAATGTAGTAAATAGGACCTACGTTACACACAAAAACCTACATATTTCCCCATTTTTACTAACAGTATTTTGCCCTATTTACTATGGTCCTCCGTAATAGTAAAAAAACAAACGGGGTGCCTTTTTACGCTTTGCACGATCTCAAGGGGGCGTTTTTTTTAAAATGGCAGCATTACGATACGTCTTGTTTCACGCATACGTTTGTTTGTTTGTGTTCTTGTGTTATTTTCCGCTCGGCCAGCTTGCTCGCAAGGCGGCCATGGTGCAGGAGCTGAAGAAGATGCCGATCGCCGTACAGCAAGGTGAGGTGCTGAGATTTATGTTTGTTCTTAGTGAGGATATTACTCGAACGACGGCAGTTTGGCGCTGTTAAAAAAAGGTTTGAGGGACAACAACTATTGGGCTACATATGACTACTTGCTGTGTACGAGTAGCCATAGCTGCTAAGCCAAACCACCCTGTCCGACTGCGTGGGTATGTAATGTATTCATATGCAACACGAGTAATCGTGCCGTGCATGTCATATACCTGGTATACCACTATGAAAACCGCACACCCCGTACTCGTAGCTCGCGCGATGGAAATATATATATATTATACATCACTTGATATCACACACAGCTAGCAAATATGAGTTTCGAGAAAAAAAAAACGATCTCACGGCTACCACCATGTCCCGAAATATAAGCAATGCTTGGGTTACATAAAAATATACAAACGGTGCATATATTTAGGGATATTGTGATCTTGTGATCTTGTTTCTTTCATTTGTGGATGCCAGCTCCTATCCCCTAGACCGTACCGCCTCATTATCACTCTAACCCTTCAAGGCCATCATATGGCTCCTCGGGGGCACTCTGAGATTACCTCGTGTTGCTGACCCCCTGGAGAGTGTGGCAACGCCATACCAGGTATATACAACCCACCTCGGTGTGTCTAGTCTCCGCACCCAACACGAAAAAGGAGATAACCTCCTGCGGGACTACCGTCCCACACATTTCCAAATACAGAACGTGCTTGTACAGAAAGTAGGTTGACCTGGAACCCTAAACCCTTTCCCCCGTAACAACAGTTGGGGCTCAATATACGAATGACACGGGTATACCTGGTACACAATACTACAGCAGCTACTGCTACAACACTGATCGCCGCCTCCCCCCCACCACCAACACTTGCACCAACCCCTCCGCCCCCCCACCCCCCCCCGTCCTACCCACCACCACCACCACCCACCACCACCTACAACACAACCCCAAGATGCGGCGAACGAGCAGCACTACGAGGTGAGCTCCGCGTTCTACCACCTGGCCCTCGGCCCTCGCCTGAAGTACTCCTCCGGTTTCTGGCCGAAGAGAGACAGCACCTTTGAGGAGTCTGAGGTGGCCATGCTGGAGATGTACTGCGAGAGGGCCAAGCTCGAGGACGGCATGAAGGTGAGGAGTGAGGAGACAGGAGCGCGGTGTGGGGGGAAATGGTTGGAAGTTTCGCTGATTGATGATGCTTGGTCGGTCGGTTGGTTGGTTGGTTGGTTGGTTGGTTGGTTGGTTGGTTGGTTGGTTGGTTTTAAGGAGTTGAGTAGTTGAGTGGTTTGATGGGTCAATTGGTCGTTTGGTTGATTGAGTGGTTGGTTGACTGGTGAGTGATTGGTTGCTTGGTTTGTGATTGGTTGATTGGTTCGTTGATTTGATTGGTTGATTGGTTGCTTGGTTGCTTGGTCGTTTGGATGATTAAGGTGGTTGACTGGTTGATTGATTGATTGATTTGTGGTTAATTGGTTGTTTGGGTGATTGGTTGGTTGGTTGGTTGGTCCTTCGATTGAGTGGTTGGTTGATTGGTTGTTTGGTTTCCTGATTGATTTGTGGTTGGTTGGTTGGTTGGTCGGTCGATAGGGTGGATTGCTGTTTTGATTTGTTTTGTGCAGTGCGTAGTTGGTTGATTGGTCGTTTAATTGATTGAGTGGCTGGTTAACTGCTTGATTGGTTGGTTGATTGATTGGTCGTTTGGTTGATTGAGTGGCTGGTTGACTGCGTGATTGGTTGATACGTGGTTGAGTAGTTGGTTGTATGGATGGTTGGTTGATTGGTTGTGTGCAGTGCGCGATTGGTTGGTTGGTCGATTTGATTAGTTGAGTGATTGGTTGGTTGATTGAGTGGTTAAATGATTTGTGGTTGATTATTTAGTTGGTTGATTGGTTGATCGGTTGGTTTGTGGTTGGTTGGTTTTTCGTTGAGTGATTATTAGTGTATCGGGTGGTTGTGTCTGTTGCGTGATTGATTGGTTTGCTGATTCGGCACATTTCTCGACTGTTTGCTTTTTTTACATGTTTTCATGTCGTGTCTTTTTGTTGTTTCGGCCCATTCCGTTTCGATTCGACTCATGCCTTTTCGTGTAATTTTGCACTTTCGTTTCGTTTCGTTTCGTTTTTTTTTTGTCATTATACTTCTCCCCATCCTCCCTCCCCCCCGGTGGCCTATCGAAGATCGTCGACTTGGGGTGCGGGTGGGGCTCGCTGACCCTGTTCCTGGCGGAAAAGTACCCGAACTCTTCTATCACGTCCATCTCCAACTCCACCTCTCAGAAGACCCTCATCGATGGCAAATGCAAGGTGAGTTGGGGTGTACATCAATTCGATGCGAGTCGACGAGGGAAGAAAGGGCTGAAGTCTTCTCGCGATAAAAAGATGCAAAGCACGAACCGTACGTAGTGGGAGAAAAAAGGGAGAAGAAAGAGTCTAGTTTTACTTTGTGACCCCGGATCTGAGTGAGTTACGACTAGGAAGGAAAGAGGAAAGAAGGGCGAAAAGAATAAATGGGATGGAAAGGAAATGTCGGTTGTGTTGGTTGGGTTGGTTGTGTTGGTTGTGTTGATTGCTTGTCAGGTTTCGTGAGGGTTGGGTTTTGTCACTGTTGATTAGGTTGGCTGTGTACCGTATATAGCGGTGTGTTCGATGGGTTGCGGTGGGGTGGTGGAGGTGGTTGTGGTGGTGTGCTGATTTTGTTTTGTGCTCGGGATGTGTTGGTTTCACCGATACCGTGTGTTGGTTTCACCGATACCGTGTGTTGGTTGTCTTGGCGGGTTGGTTGTGCTGGTTTAGGACATGCACTACTTATACATAAACCTAAATATGTACGGCTGTGAGTAATAAGGCACGAAATAATAAGCCACGCCTTAATGGCTGGACCTGACGGCTACGAAGCTATTAGTTGGATTGGTTGGATGGCAAAAGTAAGCCAATTGGCTGACTTAGTTTAATCAGCAAAAATACGCGCTTGGAGCCTCAATATATCCCCTGTCCCCTGTGCTATTATCCCCTGTCCCCTCTTCGATGTCCCCTGTTCCTTGACCCCTGCCCCCCGTCCCCTGTATGATGCCCCCTTTTTTTCTGCGCCCTCTCGTACGTACGTCTCCTGCCTCCCCCCCCCCTCCCTTTTGGTATCATTGAAAACACCGTCGGTCGATCGGTCGGTCTGTCGGTCGGTCGGTCGGTCGGTCCTTCCTTGTCTCTTTGAAAAAAAAAAAAAAAAAAAGGAGCGAGGGTTCGGCAACGTACGGGTGATCACGGGCGACATCAACACGTTCGACCTCGACGCCTCCGAGATGGGAGTGTACGACCGCGTCATGAGCATCGAGATGTTCGAGCACATGAAGAACTACCAGCTCCTCATCAGGAAGATCAGTGGCTGGCTCGCCCCCGGCGGGAAACTGTTCGGTGCGTGTGTGAGGGTTTCGTAGAGAGTGGTTGGGGTAGGGGAAGGTAAGGAGGGAGGGAGGGAGGGGGTGGGACCCTCGCATCCCTACAATGCCGAGACGGGGTGTACTCATGTCGTGCATGACCGGGGGGGGGGAGTGTCCTAATGTTTTGGCCGGGCGGCAGGAGGGGGGAGGGGGGGTGAGGGAGGCAAGGGAAAGGGGGAAAGGGCTGGAGAGGGGGGAGGGAAGGGGGGCAGGGAAGTGGGGGGTGAGGGGAGAATAGGGGTTGAATATCGGTGCTTTGATCGTGGTCGATTCGGTCGCAATTCCGCTGGTTTTGCTCTTGATCGACGTGCTCTTGAGCCGTACGGGAAGTTTTGCTGTTTTTGGTTACTGTCGTACCTCTTATGCCTCATTTTTTTTTGCTGCGATAAAAAAAAATGGGGTGTAGCCCTTCGTCACGCGACCTGCGACCTGCGAAGAGAGTCTGACCGTCTCCGGTTCACTTGCTGTTGCCGGCTGTTGCCGCTTGGTACTCGTGGGCGCCATTCATCAACGTTTTTCAGCGGTTGGTGGGTTGCGGTAAGGCTGCCTGAGCAAATCTCAGACGCGCTACGTACACACCACCGTCCCACCTAACCAACAACACTTCCGACCCTGCCCCCTCCCCCCCCCCTGTCTCGCCCCCCTCTCCCTGCTCCCTCCTCCCCCCACCCGCCCCCCTGCCGCTTTCCCCTCCGTTTTATTCCACCCTCTCATGTTTTCTCTTCCTCCTCCTACTGCTGCTGCTGCTGCTGGCTTACCGACCGTGTTTTTGATGCAACGCGGACGTAAAACCTCTTGCACGGTGCCGATTTTTTTTTTTTTTTTTCGTCGTTGTGGCTCCCCCTTTTTTTTCTGACAGTGCACATCTTCGTGCACAAGGAGCACCCTTACCACTTCTTGCCCGAGGATGGCTGGATGGCGAACTACTTCTTTTCGGGTGGCACAATGCCGTCAGACGACCTCCTGCTGCACTTCCAGGCAGGCCGATAGGAAAATGGAAGATGGGAGGGGGGGGCGGGGTATCATATGCTGTTTTGGTGCCCAGTGCCAAGCAGGAAGATTTCATAAATATGTACGGTATGAATAGTTAGGTACGAGTAAAGATGAAGTTTGTAAATTACGTACTTTAGTTTTCTTTTTTCACAGGAAGTCAAGCAAGAGTTGTTTTGGGGTTTAGTCTCGTGTAGTACTTCAGGCTGCTGTTCTTGATGGTATTGTTCCCCGCTTTTTGCTGATACTAGTAATAGGTGGTAATAAGGCGCGACCTCGGGTACCTGCAGTAGTCAAATCTGCGATGCATCACGCTGGGGGGATACTGCTGTGCTGAGCGCTGAGCCAAACCACGAACGAACATCTACGTATACGTGCCGTTTGGGTTATTTCTTGAAACAAAAAAAAAAACAGCATACCTCATACAGCAGCAGCAGCAGCTGTGGCGGTGGCAGCAACAACAGCAACGGAACGGCAGCAACAGCAGCAACAGTAGGACACATAAGGCCAGAGCCAGCGTCACTGTATGCTCGGCTTGTCGGTCTAGCCCTTGAACCCTCTGTACTCGTACTCAAACTGTTGCTAACTGCTCCTGCTGCTGCTGCTTTAACGTGCAGAACGAGTTATAGTACGAAGAGAGTTGGAAATCCGCCACCACCACATTTCATAACTGCTGTACGTATACATGTTTTGTCGTATTCCCCATTCGCCCCTTATCTGTGACCAGCCTATCCCACCTGTCCTTCGGTCACACATTCCTATAGCACACACAATAGCCCCCCGGTCGGTGAAACCCGAACATTGTAGGGATGCGAGAGTCTATGGTCATGCGAAGTACGACTACGGCCACGCATGAAAATGAAGTACACCCCCACTCCCCCTCGGTCTCCCCTTTCCCCCTCCCTCCGCCCTCTCTTCCACCCCCACCCCGCCCGACCCCTTTTGACTTGTTTTAGGACGACCTTAGGATAGAGGGGCACTGGCGTGTTAACGGCACGCACTACGCCAGGACTTCGGAGGCTTGGCTGGTTCAGATGGACACGAACAAAGAGGAAATAATGCCGATCCTCGCGCAAATATACGGGGAGGTGCGTTCTGTTTTCTCACTTATTCTGCTGTGTTTTACATACACGGCTGTCAGATTTTGTTCCCTCAAAAACACGCACGTAGTTCGCGCGATCGAAGTATCCCACGCAGCTTGCAAAGATGAGTTTCGACAAAATCCTCGATTTCACAGCTGTCGTTTTTTTTTTCTCTATATAGTAGAGTGCCCTTGAAGGCCCTTAGTATTGTTTACAACCTTTCGCCACGCTTTGGCCCGTCTAGGTTGTGTCACGATTGAATGTGGAGCTTGATTTCATCTATTAGTCAATCGACCAAGCCATCAATCAATCGATCAATCGATCAATCAACCAATCAACTCAGTCCAGTCAATCAAATATATCAATCCATCGACACTTGCGCTCTTTTCGTTTTATTTATTTTGTTGCTGGTCCGTCCGTTTGTCTGTCTGTATGCCCATCTGCCTGTCTGCCTGTTTGTCTGTTTGCGTGGTTTCTTGTGTTTGTAGGGGACGGAGACGAAGTGGTTCGTCTACTGGCGACTGTTCTTCATCGCGTGCGCCGAACTCTTCGCGTACAAGAACGGCGAGGAATGGATGGTGTCCCACTACCTCTTCGCCAAGCCGGAGTGATCCCGCCACCGCCACCACCACCACCACCACCACCGCCGCTTGCACGGTGAATGCAGCAGCACTGACCCGTGCTACTGAGGCGGTAGCAGCGGCAGCAGCAGCAGCAGCAGCAGAACTGGCAGAACTGGCAACAGCAGAAGTGGAACAAGTGCCCGAAGTGGCAGCAGCAGAAGCAAAGGGGGGGGAGCCAGCTGAGGCGGCGGTGGGGGGCGGGAGGCCATCGTTCGTCTTTGCGTAGGCGAGAGAGAAAGAGAGAAGGAGATTGAGATTGAGAGAGAAAAGGCATTCTTTCCACCAGGACGTCGTCGTATTTCTAGAGCAAAATGACTACTGAAGGACACCGGCTAAACGATAAGCCATTGACAGCTGCGCCTACGTCCAGCTGCTCAGGTAGCATACTCAATAGGACAAAAAAGGACAAAACAGCGTATTTTGGGAGGAATTAGTTTTTTGGGGGGAAGGGGGGAAGGGGGGGGCGTACTCATTTGTTGCTTGCCTTAGTCATTTGGCCATTGACCGCGCATCCCTTTCGAGACGAAGCACCGTTCCTACTCCTAATAGGGATACCTCCAACAGTTGGGCGCTCATTACGTTGTTCCCACAGCTACCCCGGCACTACAAATTATTTAGCGTGTTTTGTATTTAGGGACAAAATATCGATTTTTGGAAAGGAAAAAAAAATGGCATACTTATTATTTCAATGTAGGTGGAAATTGAGAGGGGCGATTTTCGCAGGAATTGCAGGGTCAAGGGGCGGCGAAGAGGTCGGTCTGACAGTGGAGGTTCGCGGTGGTGGTGGTGGTGGCGACGATAGTGTTGGCGACCGTGTTGAGACGCCGCTGATTGAAAGGACGATGGTGGGGGTGGCGGTGGTGGTGGTGGTGGTGGCGGCGGTGGTGGTGGGCGGTGGTGGTGGTGCTGGTGGCACGCCGAAGGGCATGGTCCTCGCCCCCCTCACGCTGCCCCGGACGCTTTTGGGTTTCTGGGCCGCCTCCAAACATTCCACTGAGGGAAGCGAAAACGTGAATTTCTTTCACACTTCGGACAGATTATCTACAGATAGATCATCCATTCCCACTTAGCTCGGGGCAGATCATTATCTAGACCATCTATGAGTAGTTCCTCGCCTGCCGTTGTGAGAGGGTGTACAGGATCTGTATAGTACAGATCCCACCCAAGAAACACGTGCTATGTAGATCACGAAGACTATTCGTACGGCTTCTACCCGGCAACATGAGCTGCTACTGCTGTAGATCGTGCAAGATTCGGGAGTAGATCTCACTTGAAAGATCTAGATCAAGCGGAAACCGATGATCTATCTGTAGATGATCTGTCTGCCTGAGGTGTGAAAATTCCTACTGTTTACTGCTGCTGCTGTTGGTATTCCTCGAACAGCAGTAGGTCGGTGTCTAGAATACCACAGTAGGTCGGTCAGTAGGTTGGTGTCGAAAATACCAGTAGTTCGGTAAAGAAGAAATGCATTCTATCTGGTGCCCGCAGTTTTTTCGCTGTGGTGCTATTTTTCTGCATGGACTTTTTCCGTTTATTTTTTTTTTTGGTGGGAAATCCCTGGTCGACTGGTGTGTCGTCATCCGAGGTCGTGACGCCGTTTTTCGAATTAAATACAAATATAAAAATGTTCGGAAGGTCGGTTCCTATAATGGTATCGGTGTTGATAGTCATCCATAGGTCGATACGTACCAGGTACGAGTATGTACGAGGGCCAGGCTAGTAGATGGGATACCAGTGGGTCAGCGAAAAAAACAGAAAAGTGACACCACGCCTCCCTGCTCAGGTCAGAAGGAAAAAGAGACCAGTGGTGGGGTGTTTTTTTTTGTACAAGAAAACATACATACGTGGGCGTTATTGTTTTGTTTTTGTTTTACTTGGTTTTAGTCCCCTGTCTAGGTATTGGGAAATGGTTGGTTGGGTGGTCGTATCGTTTTTTTGTTGGTATACCCCTGAGATACCCCACTGTTTTTTTTGGTACTCGTACTCGTACCGAGTACTGGTAGGTCGGTACGACGGAAATAACTATACTCGTAGGTGTTGCGGAGTTTTTTCGCTTTATAGCGCGCATTAATGGGCAGAATTGCGCGCAGCTCAACACGTGGTTTTGACTCCGTAACACATTTTACTGAAGACGAAAACATGGTTGAAGAGGGTATTTTTCGGCGGAAAAAGGGTTTCGTTTTTTTTTGCCCTTTTTTTGGAGGCAAAAACTAAGATTGAGGCGAATGTTTTTTTGCTCTTGCGCCGCAGGCGAAAACGCTTTGCGCACTACGTACCAGGTATACCTGGTGTATATAATTAGAAAAAAAACAACAACAGCTGTGAGCTCGAGGATTTCGTCGAAGCTCATCTTTGCTAGGTGAGTGTAATACTTCGATCGCGCGTACTTACGGATTTTATATGTCCTCATGTAGGGTGTACATCCCGTATGAGGGGGACACGATCTGAGTCTATATGCTGAGTCTATATGCTGAGGTTTGGTGAAAAAGTGACACTTTATGACTTGGATGAAAAGGAGCAGGCAAAAATCGCTGTGGTAGTTTGAAGTGGGTTTTTGGTTTTCGGACTTATATACTTGCGCTTTCGGGTACATGGCAAAAAACAAAAGGTCGTTGGGAGCGCTCCGACGCCTGTGCCTCCTCCTGTGGAGAGTGTACAACACCCGCCTCCGGCCTATATCTAAAATCCTTGTCGGTATCATATGTACGTACGTGCTGAGTATTGGTATTTACACTTCTTTCAAGTAGTTGGGCACTCATACTTTACAACAACAGCGTAGTAGGATAGGTGGGTCTACCTGGTACCATTTAGGTTATATACACAGTCAGTAGTAGGATAGGTGGGTCTCCCTCCCGCCACACACCAACCTCGTACGAGTAATAGTATACCAATAGTTTCTTCAGGTATCGCCGCTGGTGGCCGCTTCGTAGTCAGAAGCATTTTTCCTTTTGTCTCCCCCCCCCCCCGGCCACCGCCTGACAATGATAGTCTTAGTTTTCGCAAGACTCGGTGCGCTCCGCTCCGTGCCATGTGGAGAAGTATTATACAAGGCTTAGTTTGGGTAGGTCCTTGGTTAACCTTTTGCCAGTAACTCACCAGACTAAAATGCCTCACTTAACAGAATGATGATATTCTTGATCCTTTTTTCGTTGACCCATTCTCCTTTTTTATCTTCCCTTTTTTTCCCTTTTTCTCCTTAATAGGATTGTTTTCACTTTCTCTTCTCGGGTTGAGGTGTACGATGTGCCATAGTTAGTTATGGTGTATATCGTTCTTGCTGCGTTGTACGTTGTAATTTGTGTATTATTTTTCCCTGAAGTATTATTCTTCCACACTCCAGAGTTTTTTTTTTCTTCTTGGGGCCTGTCCTGTGACCACGCACTATCTTTTTCGCAATCAGTTAATGTGAGAACATGGTAACATGGTACGTATTTTTTCGGGACTCCTTAGAGGCTTCAAGAAGAGACGAGAAACATCATGACGATTACCACGGCATGGGCCATACATTTTTCTCCACTGTAAGCAACCCGCTCTGCGGGGTTAAGTGTAGGAGATTGAACATGTGCGCAACTAACTGCTCGGCAATGGGATGATGAGTCGTACAACACCAACACCCTCCTCCCTCGCAGCTTGATACTACTCGTTCTACTGTATGTGGTACACAGTAGTAGTGGTCCCTCTACTGCATACGTGGTGCCGGCATGAGCCAGCCAACAATACCCGCTCTTCTCCGCACACTGTCACACTGGTTTATTTATCTCATATGTACCAGGTATGATATATGTGCCAAGCGATTCAGCCGGCAGTATAGCGGGCAGCCGGCACTGCTCGACCGGCACTATAGAGGGACCACTACTATTTGTATGTCTAATTGCAGAGCTTGCCGCCTACCACACGGTTTGATAGGACCGCGCTTGCTTCTATTTTTTTTGTTGGTCAGTGTAGTACCTGAATTCCGACAAAAAAAAGGAAAGGGTTAAGACACATACATACATACAGGCTACGAATTCAAGCATATCGCCGGCACGATTGAATGCTGATCGCAAAATCTACTTGAGTTTCACATATTTATTTTTGGTATCATACTTTAGCCAGTTTTGTTTTGTAAAGGGCCTAGGGCTGGCGCTAGCGGCGAAATTGTGTCCCGACCAACCACAGGCCTTCAAAAAGGTTAACAACAGTCAGGCGTTTCTGTACGAAGGATGAACCCATACACTTTTTTTTCATTTTTTTTTTCTGGATGAACCGTTTCCAGGCACTCCAAGGCATGTCTGTAACAAGTTTTGTCCAAACTGGTCGAAGAACTGACTGCGTAGGACCAATCTATCAACACGTTTTCCTTCGTTTTTCTTCCTATCGTCTTGGAAATAGTGATATCTCTTTAATCAAGTGAATAACGACAACTTTTTGCGGGGAGCGGGATTCCTCGCCGAGCTTACCGAGCAGATCCACGAGATTTCCCACGGAGCGGGGGGTCACATGTGCGAAGGCACCGCCGCGAGCGCGCGGCCGTGGCTTGCTTGAGGCCGGATGTTCGCCCGGCGGCGAAAGCGCTAAAAAAACACGGTCAAGAAAACAGAGGTATTTTAGAGCCGAAACAGAGACTAAACCCTAAAGGGATTTAGAATGACGAAGGCAGCAACAAAATGAGAAACACCCCTCCCCCCCCCCGTCTGGGTTTCGAAAATGGTTACGTATTGGGTTTGTAGTGGGCTTCGGATTTTTTGTTTTGTTTACGTGCACCCCTCGTTGTCCGCAAAAAAAGGATAATGATAGCATAGACCTCAACAAGCTGGGGAATATATACCACGACGCACTACTACAGTAAATAAATGGCGAAACTACTACTGTGTTATCGTAACCGGCGGCGCATCCAAGGTCACGGTTGTGCGCGCTTTCTTCCTTCTCCGCGTTGTTGATATAAAGCACGGTCTTGGTTCGAGTGCCCCCTCTGTCCGAAACAAGTGTCGGGAAAAAAAACAAATAGAGGGGGGGGGGGAGGGGGGGAGTACCCCCCGACCCGCCGCCGCCGCCGCCGCCCATCTTCCACTCTGTCGCGCAAACGATCCCGACTATCATTAGTTTCAATTAATAGCAGCCCTTTTTACCGACCGTCAGCAGTGAGTTATCCCCCCACAAAAACGTGACCTCTTGGTCCACCTCCCCCAATACAGCAACACCTCCCTCAACACGGGTGCACCAGTACGATCATACCAAACCGAGAGCAGTAGGGGACCAGTAGGACCATACCATACTGCTGTGAGCAGTAGGGACCAGTAGGACAAGCAGAAACAAGTCTGACAACGCCGTAGGGGACCAAAAAAATGACGTAAAATCAGTAGTATACCTCCCACACCATCCCCCCGCTTCGACAAAGCTAAAAAACCGCCCCCAAAAACACCAGCGGCCAGAAAAGCAATACAAAAGCAAAGCACTCGTAAAGCAAAGCCTAAAGCAAGCACTAAAGCAAGCACAAAGCAGCAGTAGCAGCAAAAGCAGCGATGACGACGACGACGACGACAACAAACTCCCAAAACTACCGGGTGTTCTACTCCGCGGCAGGCGCGTCCTCCGCCGGGGGCGCCGCCGCCTCCGCCTCCACCTCCGCCACCGCCTCCGCCACCGGCGCCTCTGGTGCTGCCGCGGCCTCCGCCTCCACTTCCGCTGCGGGCGCCCCCTCCTCTCCCCCGGCCCCGTCGTCCGCGAACGCCAACTTCACCACGCGACCGACCTTGGTCGGCACCAGGTTGATCGATCGGCCCAGCTTGGTGGGCACGCTCTTGAGCGCGATCGCCAGGCGCTGGATGAGCTCCTGCTTGGTGGGCAGCTTGGAGATGGCCACGACGCCGGGGCCGTCCAGCAGCTCACCTCCGAACACGCCTGCCTTGAACGGCTTCTGCCAGGACAGCTGCGGTGCGGTGCGGTGCGGTGTGGCGGTGCGGGTGGGAGTGGGGGGAAGAGGCGTGTGTAGTTAGGAAGAAGGGTAAAGGTGGGGGTTGGAGCGGAGGGGGGGAGGGGGGTACTCATGTTCATGCATGGCCGTAGTCGTACGACCATATAAGAGTGAGCGCAGTTGGCAGTGAACACGGCGATTTTCCTTTGCCACGAGAAGCAAATCACAGAAAACGAAGCAAAACATATCTACAAACCACGCACGCACAACACACACACACAAGGCGAAGCTTGCCGGCAAAAACAAAATGACGCTGCCCCCCCCCCCCGCCCCCGCCCATCTTCTCGCTTCCGCTTCCGCTGACCGCTAAAGCGCTACGTAGTCTGCAGCAGTAGACAGTTACAGTTGCAGATACAGCAGGCTACATTTACGCTCACAGCGAAAAACAAAGCGTAACAGCGGTTACGAAGTACCAGTACACGGTATTGAGACACAAGTACGTAGCTCTCGGTATTAATAGGAGCTCAGCGCGCTAGGGGAGGGCTACGAAGAATAGTTCTGGTTATGTTTTGTGCTCTGTTCTTTTTCTTGTCGTGATCGACAGGCAAACGATGTGTATAGGGTACCGTACCCTACCACTCATTCAAGAAATGGTTGACACAACACACCGCTGTTGTACGCACTACGTGGACGAACAAAAGACAACCCCAACTCTTGAGGCAATCATACCCCCTCGAACGACGGCTGGCGCCTGTCTCTTTCTTGTCTCGAGCATAAGTTTACTTAATTTTACTAACAACATTTGGCCCCCTATTTACTTCGTACGCCCCCCCCGTAATAGTGCTGCACTGCACAGTACATAATAACCCTAAATGTCGCGTGCTACGATATAGGTATACCTTTTTTTGGCTGAAACGTTTTCTGAATGACCTATTAAAAGGCTCCTTAACCCATTCAGAACTCAAAAACAAATCCCATATGAATTCTAAGTAGTTTTTCCCCAAATATGTGGGACCAGTCCTTAAGGGGTTATAACCCAAAATCGCCGGAATTGCATTATCTTGTTGAAACAAAATCACCTTACGATCGTATACATACAATATAGGGCATATGGGATTGTTCATCGCGTTTGTAGCACTTTGTGTTTTTCTTCCAAAAACAGCTTGTTTGGGTGGAGGTATAGATGTCCTCGAGAGTCTGAGAAAAAAACATGGTGCATCTCTCTACCGTAGCATGCGTCAAAAAATTATTCAAATTTCAAGTGTTTTGTCCCAACATCGGGAGTGCAGGCCTGAAAGAGGCTTCAAGTTCCGCTTGTTGAAGAAGAAAAAAAAAAACAGCAACCACAACAACACCAATGTCATTTAACATCACAACGCACGTTGTCCTTGTCGGCGTTCTTGGCGAAGGCGGCGATGATCTTGATGGGCTCCGCGAGGTTGTCCTCCCCCTCCACGAACATCCAGAAGTTCTCCCCGGTCGTCACCTCCGCCAGCTCCTCGAAGTCCGTGCCCTTGCACGCGATGCGCATCAGCTTGTTCTTCACCACGCGCGCCGTGCACCCCTCCGGAAGCTCCTTGCGCAGCTTCACCACGTCGTTCGCCTTGATGTTCGACGACGGCACCGAGAAGATGAACGTGGTCTTGCCCAACAGCTCGGTAACCTCCTCGATCACCTTCAGCTTCGCGGGCCTCTTAGACTTCAATGGGGTTGCCACCATGGATAGCTGCGATAGGGGGGAGGGGATGGGGGAGAGGTCGAAGGTTGGGAGGGGGGAAGGGGTCAAGGGGGAGGCGTAAGCCGGGTGTGGGGGGGGGGAGACGGAGGCCGGGGGGACAGGAGGGGCAGGAAAAGCTGTAATACGTCTGAAATACGAGTATACATCGTGCATAATTATTCTCGCTCGCCATTTGCCTTCGTGGTTGTGGCACTTCAAACATAAAATCACCTGAGTACGATATCATACCCACTACAGTGGCAGCAGGTATCATACACGTACGTACGTACATGATTGACCGTTTCAAAAACAAAAAGGGGCTGTCAACATCTTTAATTCCTTTGGGACGCCGCTCGAAGCGATACCATGCACACCTCGGACATATACCTCCATGATCTAGATATTTCAGGGCAGATGATATATATGATCTGTATGATCTACGGCTATGTCGCCGGGTGGGAGCAGTCGTACAAAACCTGCTTGATCTAGACATATCTCCTGGGTTGGATCTGTACTGCACAGATCCTGCACAACACATCATAACGGCAGGTTAGGATCTGTAGATTATATATCTGTAGATAGATAGATAAATAGATAGATAGTTAAGATATATAGATAGATCAGACAGATAGATCATGATCTGGTCGACGTATAAAACGGTATTATACACACTCTTACATATTTACCGTTTCAACACTGGGATGCCTGCCGCTCAAAACCTCATGGCAAGGGCGCGGGCGGGTGCTCACCGCAGCCTACGCGCAGGCTCTGTCCGTATCACCAAGAATTTACGTACGCGAGCATAATAATACATCACTCGTACATGGAGCACGATCGATTCCAAAGCCACCCAATTATTGGAATCACCCTATCATACCAGAGGTACGCATATACGAGTACACGTTTTATGCCATGCTTTACAGTGAAGCAGCAGTGCGCTTAATGTGTTTAGAAGAGAGGACCAATAGGACCAGCGCTCCAGCCGCGGTCTGTGCGTACGGGTACGAGTTCAGACTATTAATACAGGTATATTGCATCGACATTGATATACCGGTATTCACATGAAAAGCTTACCTGTGAGGTATAATGAGGCGGTACCATCTATGTAGGACAAGGGGGCCTTGTATCCATATACCAAGTACCAGGTAAATATTCTCGAAAAGGATTGGCCGGTGCATTCCCACGTGGCCAAACACCTACCAGGTACTGCACGTCCGGGCATGTAAGGACCGTTCACGTAGGGTACAGTAGTGGTCCCGCTATAGTGCCGGTTGAGTTATGCCGGCTGCCCGCTATAGACAGTGCCGGTGAAATTGCTTGGCGCAGATGGGATTAACCAGTGTCGCATTGTGCAGAGTAGTGCCGGTTGTCGCTATAGTTACGGTATTGTTGGCTGGCGCATACCGGCACCATACGTAGACGGACCACTACTGACTGTACTACTATTTATAGTTGTAATGCAGTGCTAACGATGTTGAGCAAAGTAAGTTGTTACTGCACATACATGCAAGGCACACCCACAAAAGTTGGGGTCTCTCTCGAAGGGAGAGACAAACCAGCGGGGGAACAGGGCTTGTTGAATGCCGTTGGGCAGAAAGAGAGAAAGCAACACACATCAGGCAGCCGCATTATCAATAGAAACCCCTAAACCCTTTTTAGTGTCCCAGGGGTACGGGCAGCGACCGAAACAACGAGAAGAAACGCCATATTACCAACTGCCAACGATCCGCGCGTATCGCAGAAAGCCCAAAAACGTGTCTTGTCTTTTCCTAACCCGGCAGGGTTCCTTCCTCCCTCCCTCCCTCCCTCCCGTGCTGCTCCCTGTTTTTGCCGATTCGATGCTCTTATCATAAAAACCGGCCAAATTGATATTTGTTTTGCCACTTTTCCCCTTTCATAATCTCCTAAAATCGTTCAAAATCAATAACTGCTTTCACAGGGGGCTTGCTTGCGGGAGTCGCGTCCTCGTCGTCCATCTCCGGCGACAAGACGAAACGACAGATCGTGCGGGTGGCATCAGATGTTCTAACATAACCCTTGACACCACCGCAAAAATGATCCCGACAATAATTACAAGTAGTCCTTCGTCCTCCGAAAAAAAAATGAGAGCAAGCCTGAAGGGGTGTATGGTAACCCCCTTCGGGATCCCCAGACAGCGACCGCAACAATCAATGGTAGCTTTCGTGTGATCCACCGTCTACGACTATAATAGCGTGAGTGCCCAGCGGCAGAGGTGAGTACGAGTAGGATCACGTTGCACCCGTGCCGCACGCACACACGCGCGATTCCTTGTTGGATCGTATATGAAATCCTCGATCTCACAGCAGTTTTTTTTTATATTTTTATTTCAATTTTTGTAGATACAAGTCGGACCCCACTTTGTCCCCCCCCTCACCACCCCCTTGCTCCGTCTCGAAAGGGATGCGTGGTCAATGGTGAAATGACTAAGGCAAGCAACAAATGAGTACGCCCCCCCCCCCCCCCACCCCCCCCTTGCTCCGTCTCGAAAGGGATGCGTGGTCAATGGTCAAATGACTAAGGCAAACAACAAAGGAGTACCCCCCCCCCCCCCCACCACCCCCTACGCATTGTAAGGATGCGAGGGTCTATCTATGGTCATGAAGACTACGGCCGTGCACGACATGAGTACCCCCCCCCCCCCCCCCAACCAAAACCACGCAGTGGCCGATTCGTTGCTGTAATCGTCAATCTGAATCGTCCATTACCCTATTACCCTCTATGAACTCCCAATAAAATTCGAAAAAGCCTCTCCGAACTCCCAAGAGAGTTACGAGAAAAAGCAAACCCGCTCTCAAGGGTCATATTCCTAACGAACGTATAAAACATGACGGTTCGTGACACCTGTGAAACTGGCGTTGTTGACATGTCTAAAAAGAAAAAAAGGAAATAGTCAAAAGGGGGTATACCCCCGCCTTTCTTTTTTTTTTTTTTATCCCCCCAGCCAACCGGGCGGGGGGGGGGGGGAGTACTCGATACTCATGCATGGCCGTAATCCCTACAATGCCGGGACGGAGCATGTCGGGTTTTCATCGACCAGGCAGACATTGCTGCAGTAGCACCAAGCGCGAAACGCCGTGAGGTGTTCGGCGAGTAGCATGAAGGGTGAGCTGCGTCCTACTAAGAACCGCTTGTGAGGCGGACTCGCATATGGATGACAGTTTCAATGAGTGGGGGTGTATAGGGCAAGTACGCCCGCGAGAGGTGTCCGTCCGCGCGTGCCCCAACCTGCCTCAAAGTCAATTATGACGCGCTGTTAGGACGCCCACAATAGTCCATGCAGAGCACGCACACCCTGTTATTTTCTTTGTCGGGCATGTTATTGGGGCTGGCGGTAACGTGGCGCAGGTGGGTGCACAATAATCCCTCCTTTTGACTACAATACCCCCGGGCACCCTCCCGCAGACGTGTTTTCCCTACCGCCCCGTTTGGCTGAAAAATGCGGGGGAATACTATGCTCTTTCGATCATTTTCCCGAACAACAATCGCGTTCTTTTTGTCACGAATCGTGAAAAAAAAAACATTTTTTTTTTTTTCAATTTCACGATTCGTGAAATACACCATATTCGATTCTTGAAAACGCCACTTTTTTTTTGTCACGAGTCCTCATATTTTGTTGTTCTTTATTAGGAATTACCCTGCTCGTAAAACAGACGAGTGTTGCCTGAAATGCAGATCCCAGCCGAGGCGCCAAATGTGGGACGGAAGTCGTCCAACACCAGGTAAAAACCTCTTCGGTCAGGTCTTTGGGCGAGGAGAAGCACACTAACTCATTTTTGAAAGTTTTCGGTGTGATATATACATATTTCGATCGCGCGTACTTTCTATACGGAGTGTGTAGGTTGTAGGACGGTTTGAAAATGTTATGATACCCGGTGCAGCATCGTCGTATACAGCAGTAGTGGTCCCTCTATAGTGCCGGTAATGCCCCAGCGTACAATACCGGCACTATAGCGGCGACCGGCACCAACTTCGCACTCTGCCACACTGTAGGTCTTGCCTGTCGTATATGGCATTGCATTGTCTGCTCTGCTTACTGCACTGAGCGTAGTATCTCTGTGTCGTAGTTTTGTGACCACAGAACTGGTACCTTTTTAGGATGAAGAATCGGCACGGACACTGGGTGTGCTGGATGTCGACGGGTAGAAAGGAAGGTTTAATGTGAAGAACACACACACTGGTTAATCCCATGTGTTTCACCGGCACTTCGTACCTACAGCGGGCAGCCGGCACGACTCAACCGGCACTATAGAGGGACCACTACTGTATGTCGAATATCGAATAACTGTGCTACTAACAGTAGGGCCTGGTAGGGGTGTAAAGTTGGCTGATGTTATTAATGAGATATTTCGAATTTCCGTCAACTCCTGTACGTCACTCCCTTGTTACCCGGCCCTCTCTCTCATGTCATGCGTAGCGTTAGGTGCTCCCAACAAGGTATTGTATATCGTAGCATCGTCTTGTGTACCTCGTAGTCAGGCAACAGGCGTTGTGTGCTATAGGGTGTGCCAGTTACCCTCCCGGTCTCATTTCTCCATTCTTACTACCTCAGCTAATTGCTCCCTGTCATAACTGGATTTAGCTGAGGTGATAATAGAGAAATCAGACCGTGAGGCTAACTTTCACACCCTTCAACGTCTTTCGTCTGAATATGAAGCGCACGAGAAAAAGCTACGTACAGCAGTTAGTCGGTAATCTCGGCCAACCAACGCTAGACACGATAAGAGGACCGGGCATATACGAGTAATGTATCGGGAGCTGACGGAAAATAAGGCGAAAACGGTGGATGGTTTTGCACATGTTTTGGTCGCAGCTAGCGGCGGTACGGTGCGAACGGGGTTTCCCCCACCCCGTACACCACGAGGGTCCAACCAGCCGAGGGAGTACGGTGAAAGGCGGGGCCGGGCACTGGGGGACGGGGCAACAGCAGCAGAAGCTGTTCCAACCGCTAGCGTGTTAAGGTACCCAATTATGTGATGGGCCGGGCCGGGGTGGGTTCATGGGTAGGCACTCATGGTGGTGCAGGACAGGAGGGTACACGGACAGCAGTAGAGATGAAGTAGATTGGAGAATATAGAGTGAATTACCCCCGGTAGCTCCTTGGTGTATTTAACATGTCCTCTGGAGAGACATGCTTGTTGTCTCTACGTATTCCCAGAAAACCATCTGTGATGGTCATGGTATAACGCATTTCGTACACTCAAAAGCTGACGGTAAGTCGCTGACTACAAAAAACAGGTAGCGCCAACCATCAACTATCAACTACCAGGCACCAGGCATCTACTATTTGGGTTTCCTTGTCTGGAGGAAGGCCTGTTTGGTTCATCATCATATCATTATTTGTACGTACGTAGCAATAAGCCAAACAACGTAAATGTTGGCTCGGGCGGCGCCTTCAGCGGGATCTCCGGAGGCGGGCCCTCCGGGGGTACATCCCGCGGGGACCCCTCAGCTTGGGGCGCGGGGGGGGGGTGGCTTGCTTCGCTCGCGACTTTTCGTCGACCAAAGTCAGTTGCGACGTACCTGGTACTCTGTTCGAATTACAGTAGTATCGGTTGACTGGCTTCACCATTCAGCTACTGCTGTACGTGACAACTGCACGTAGTGGTGAAGTTGAGCCAACTCTCACAGCTTTCTCGACTATTAATGAGTATTACTGGTGTACTGCTGTGTATGTAAGCCGTGTGCCTGCGTCTGTTTTTGCTCGTGAACATACTGAGTCTACTGGTACGTAGAGGTTCATCTTCATCGAATACACAAGGGTTTTGTTCTGTGGCATTAAAAGGAAGAAGGTACTACTGTAGTCCAGGTTCGGATGTTTTTCGTAAAGGTTACACTTCTATCTCTGTTGACTGACCGCAAATTGTGTTGAAAGTTAAAAGCGCTCTCTTTTCCAGAGGGACAAGGTGCTAAATAGAGACAGAGGGTATGCAAGCGATTGAGAGACGAGGCTCGACCGCACACACCAGCGCGTTTCTATTTCCATACCAACAGATGTATTGACAAATCAAATGTCCCTGCCTCTTGTCTGGTACATTCAACAGCATGAAACATGAGTTCAACCAGCGGTGCTGCCTGGTGCTGGCTGACACACCACACATGAGCATAAGAGACTCATGTACCGAGTGTTTTTTTTTAATCCAAACGTACATACATACGGACGACAAATCGTCACGAGTAGCGTGCGACGACGATGGAGCCAGCCACCAGCGGACAGCGAGCTCATAACACTTCAGTCCACGTGATCTGCGAGGCGACCTCACGGTCCTTCGGCAGACACCGAAACTGCGCTCCTATCAGCTCGCGACAGCAGCAACCCCGTCCCCTCGTTTTGCCTCGCTACACATGACAATTGACACCTCCTGGCCAAAACAAGTCATAGTCCCTCGCCGCGCCCGACTGCCAAGTGGTATAGAGGACCTCGAAGAGAGCTCTCTAGACACAGCTGTTCGATCCGAGGAACTCAGACCACTGCTGCGGGTACACACGTTCGAGTGGACATAAAGCGGACGCACAGAAGGCGCGAGCAACAATAGGCTGTCCACAGCTACTACTGACACGTACACGGCTCACCGGCTGGGCACAGGAGTGCGGTCTTGTGGTGGCGGCGCAGCCCATCTGCTGGACGGGCGCCCCGACGAAGGCGTGAGAACCCGCGGCGCAGAATGCGATAGCCAAGGTAGGGGCCCTCATCCTGTCTCTCGCTCTCTCACTCTCAAAGCTCTCTCGCTCTCTCTAGGTGATAGCGTTGCGTGCGGTTTCTACTTCTGGTGAACGCAACAGAGCCTGACGACAACCGAGAAACTCGATATGTCCCCGCATAAAAACGCCGATTACACTACAACACCCGATTGTTGTTGCACCGCCGTGTTGCACCTGCTGCTGCTTCTCCCTCTTTGTCAGTGCAAGTCTCTGCTGACAGGCATAGGCGCCATGGGCCGCCGTCGACCGCGTGAAAGGCGAGCTACCACCGCGCTTCTGGTCCTCGCGATCTCGAGGCCTACAGCCCGAGCGCTCTGTCCTGCTTCGCTCGCCAGAACAAGCAATGCTCTTCTCGCTTCAGGCACTAGGCCGCCAGACGGCGCATGGGCAAACTCGCTTCCGAGCGATAGGGAAGTGCACCGCGACGGGAGGGCTGCCACGGCCGTGAGCGGCCAGGGCGGCGCAAGAAGATGGAGGCTGCAGGCGGCTGGATACGGCACTGCCTTCGGGACAGGTCGCAGCGGTGATGATGACGGCGACAGCGACGGCGATAAACAAGAAGGTGGCAACGAGTCTGATGCCGCTACCACGGCGACCGCAGCTGCGGAAGCTCGCGCAGCAGCAGCAGCAGCAGCAGCAGCAGCAGCAGCAGCAGCTCCCTCGGAGGTGGCGAACGACTCGGAAGGCGCCCTAAAGGAGTCCCTACTCCGCCGTATGCGGCGCAGGTCGAAGGCGAAGATCAAAGCGATCCCGGCCGCCGCCGCCGCCGCGCTCGACCCTGTCGGTTCACCTCGCGCAAAGAGAGCCGCCGCCGCCGCCGCCCCCGCTAACAGCAGTAAAAAAGTCATGCAGAATAAGAAACGTCGCGTCAAAGGCAAAGGTCGCAACATCAACATGGCCGGCGGCGGCAGCGGCAGCGGCGGCGCTGGAAGCTTGGCAGGCGAACGGGAGCGCAAGAGTTGGGCGGGAGCTGTCCGCAGCGCGATCTTTGGAACGCCGGCGCGCTTCGTCCAGAGGAGAGTGGACGCGTGCAAGTCGTTCGTGGCGAGCCGTGAGCGGGTCCACTGGGCGAGCTTGGGCATGGCGGTCTACATCCTGACGACGTCGGTTGCTCCTCGGCTTGGAACGGGGTGAGTTTGCAGTCGGTTCTGCTTCCTGGTGGTGGTGGTGGTGTTGGTGGTGGTGGCGGCGGCGGTGGTGGTGTTGTTGCCGTAGCGGGAGGGCATCAGCAAAGCGACCGGTACGGTTTCCTCTCCGGATATACGAGTGTGCTGCACAGGCCGACGAATTATGATATAGGTACGACGGGTGATGTGAACGAGCCTGCTGTACCTGGTACCAGGTACTGAAGATGATAGAGTTCTACCTGCACATTTTGCTGCATGTTCAAGTGCGCACTTTGGAAGACATGTTTTTGTACGCACCTGGTACGACCGATTATGCCTACTGTTAAGTATGGTTTGTTTGGATTTGCCTCGTCGCCTGACGTGGGCTGGCTTGACGTACATGTGATATATATCCAGAGACCCGGTCGGGACTCTCGGCGCTGACGATCGTATTACTACGATAGCATACCCTACAGTAAACCGTTTCGTATGTATAAGCGACACATTTAAGCTCACCATGTCCTCCCAGCCCGTTTTCCGGGTATAATAGGTTACGTCCCAGGTTGCAACGTACCAACACCGCACACAAATGGCAATTAGCAAGTTGCAGCACAAATCGAAACCTGGAATAACTGAGACCATCGACCTCTACCTGGGCCATATGTGCTGGTAAGCAGGACACACACAAACACACACAAACATTCCAGAAGAATCAGCCACGTTGCTTGCGCACCCACTCGGCCTTAAAACACTCGCGATTCAGTCGCAAGGCTATATACACGTACAGCTTGCGCACCGACGAACTAAGCAACCCCGGGCCAGGTTCCCAACCAACCAACCAACCAGCCAGTCAACCAACGAACCAAGCCAACCACCCCACCTGCCGACCAAGCTACCAACGTACCTACTTTCCCTCCTCCCGCATCGCCTGACACGTCTCCTCCCTGCCCCCCCGTCCTCCATCACCGTCCCCCTTCCTCTTCGCTGTGAACACGAGCAGATCGAGTGGGAGGGGGCGAGACGGAAGCGACGGCAACTACCGAGGGTATGAGGGCGACGCGAAGTCCCCGCGGGGGCTCTACAACGGCGACGAATCTCGACCGCCATACGGGAAGGCGTCTCGCTCGCGGCGGGGGGGGCGGAGCTACCGACGAACAGGCACGGACGCCGACACCGAAACCAACGGCTACCATTCCAAGACCGACGGCCACGCCGCCGGAGACGACGACGTGGGTGGAGGCTTCGACTCCACCATCGCGCACCTCGACGACCACGCTCAAGATCTTTGGCGAAACAGTCCCGCGGTCCGCGCGGCGGCTGCGGCTGCGGCGGCGGCAGCCGCCGCAGCAGCCCCGGCTGAGCGACCAATCAGTCCTGCCGCACCACCGGGGCCAACTATCAATAGAAATTCCGGCCCCGCGGGAATTGACGGTGCACGCGGACCCGCGGCTATCGAGGGAGCTCGGGAGGGCGCAGTGCATCCTTCGATCTCGGCGGCTCCTGGGGTCCCTGACCCGCTCGATGACACCAGGGAGAAACAGTCGTCAGGTGGCCTTGCGAGGGTCGGTGCGGCTGCTGGCGATGCCGGCGGTGGGGGCGGGATTATGGGAGGGGTAGACGGCGGCCGTGGTAGGGGCGTGATTGGTTCCGTCACCGACCCCGAACTTCGTACGCACACCGACCTGGGAGATCTGGAACTGGCCGCGGAGAAGGCGCTCGACTTGCTGCAGGAAGAACGCCTCGTCGAGGAGAACGCCGGTCATGTCGCCGCTGGAGGCGGCAGCGGCGGCGGCAGCAGTGATAGCAGCAGTAACAGCGCTACTAGTAGTGGTGGTAGCGGCGGTGGTGGGGAAGGTGTTGTCGAGAGGAGCGGCGGTGGTGACGCACAAACGAGTGGGCGTGAGGAAGGGAACGCGGGTGCGTCGGGTGCGTCCTTCTGGGGGACGCAGGACTCGCGCCCGGCAGGTACGGGTACGGTTATGGGTACGGGCGCGGGCACGGGCACTGGCGAAAGCGCCGTCGGCTCCCGCGCGGGGGCGGGGTCGGGGACGAGGGGCGCTCTACCGGATGCGGCGAGCGACGGGGTGGCCTCACGCAAGAGCGTAAGCCAGAGCTCGAGTGCGAGCGCAAGTACCGGAGACAGTCCTTCGCGCGGTTCGCAGGCAGATATCAGCACCCGAGGGCAGACGAGTATGCTTCAGCGGCAGCAGCAGCAGCAGCAGCAGCAGCAGCAACAACATAAACCACGCCAGGCTACGACAGCAACCGCGGCCGCCTCAGCTGAAGTTTCCCGAGGGCCATCAACGGCAACGCCGGGGGAAGCGGAGGCAGCGAAGGCGAAGGTGGCGACGGGAGCAGCAGCGGAGGCGGCGACACCCACCTCACCCACCGCGGCGGGGATTCCTCGGCCGTCACACACCCCGGCCTCTGATGGAACTCCTCGCGTTGGCGGTGTTGGTGCTGGCGTTGGCGTCGTCGGCGGCGGCGTTGGTGTTGTCGGTGGTGCTGGTGGTAATGGTGTGGGGGGAGGGACGGGGCGACACAGCACGAGCTTTGTCGCCGCGGCTGCGAGGGCTGTGAGCCCGGCGGTCTGTCGCATCGACATGGAGAGGCTGGTGGGCACTCGACATGACGCGCCGGTTCCCGACATCGAAATGGGGCAGGGGAGCGGTGTCATCTTCAACAGTGACGAAGGGCTAGTACTGACGAATGCTCACGTGGTGGCGGACGCTAGGAAGGTGAGTGTCGGAAATTCAAACGGCTCCCGGTAGGGGAAGGGGGGGGGGCGTACTGATTTGTTGTTTGCCTCACTCATGTTTGACGATTGACCGAGAGACGGAGCACCGTTCCTTCTCCTAATAGAGACACCAACATTTGGGCGCTCCATTGCGTTTTTTCCAGGGGGGGGGGGGGGGGGGTGTACTGGGGGGTGTACTCAGGTGCTGCACGGCCGTAGTCATATGACCATAGACCCTCGCATCCTTCAGGGGCAGCGGGGGGTCAGGGGCGTGGGAGTTCATCGGAGCAGGCGGTGTTGACGGTAGGGGGGGGGTTCTGAAGAGAGAGGAGAGGCGTGGAAGAGAGGGGGGAGAGGGGACGGGGGGGGTAGCTGAAGGCTGGAGTTCTGACGAGATTTTCATATACTGGGTGTATTGACACTCATTTTGTGTGCTATACGCTTCTTTGTGGCCGCCGCTTGGCTCTTTCCTGCTTACTCTCGCGTTTCTCGAAGAAGCGACGCACAGGGAGTTGACATCCTTGTGACCTCCATACCATAAAGCACGCGCCCATTGCTGTTGTTGGGTCTGTTTGCCGGGAGACCGGTGGTCCTTGAATTTACGTCGGGCTAGCGTAGGTCCTGTGCAGTCGGGTTTCCTCCACCGTGTTCACGCGTGCCCGCTGACTCGAGTGCGTGGGCGAGAGGCTGCAACCGTTTCGGGGGAGTTCTAGCTCTGGCGCCTGCCTCCGCAAGCGGGGACGACCACTCCACTCCCCTCCACGATGCGACTCCAGGCGACCCGAGACGCGTAACTTCCCCGGAGATCTACCCGCCTTTTTATAGCTAGCGGACTCCCTCCGGGACACTTCTCTTGAACACTGACAGTTGTCCCGGCACCTGTTAGACTCTTCTCGCTCACTTCCGGCGGCGTTCGACTGATCGACAGACCTGCGACCCGTCACTAGGAAACCCGCTAGGATGCATATCCCAGGATGGCTCAGACGCCACAGACCGACCGAACGGCCGTTCGGGTCGGCGGAACGACCAAGCGATTTGTTTTGAGCAACGGACTGACGGATTGATCGACCGACCCTACTGGTTTAACAGACCGACCGACTGGTTGACAGACCGACCGACTGTTTGAATGGCTGACCGACCAACAAGCCAATAAACAAACCAACCAACCAACCGAGCGAGTGGTTGTTCTATTGGCCGACCGACTGGTCGATCGACCTATCGACCGACCAACCAACCAAGCAACCGATTGGCCGATTGACCAAACCGACTCTAACCGACTGATTTACCGATCGCTCGTGATATCACTCCCTCTCCCGCTCGCTCTCTCGCTCGCTCTATCGATCGCTCGCTTTGCAGGTGACCGTGACCCTAACCGACGGACGAAAGTTCCTCGCGGAGGTGAAGGGGTCGGACCCGCTCAGCGACCTCGCCGTTCTGAAGATCGACAACAGGGACGGCGGCGCGGACTCAACTCCTCTGCCGGCGGCCACCCTGGGCGACTCTCAAGACCTCGAGGTACAGAATGGAGTGGGTGGGTGGGTGGGTGGGCGGATGGGCGGGGGGCGCGGTTGTTGGTTGCTAGTTCGTGTGGTCGGTCGGTCGTTCGATCGGTCGGTCGGCCCGACTGTCGATCCTTGCGGTGTATAGCCAGTGCGTGCGTACGTTTGTTTGTTCGTCGTTTTCTCGTCCTCACCCACCATGACTAATTGCGCGTGCGTTTTAAGTTTTAAGCGGCAAGCGTCGATACTCACATCGACCAAGCTTTGGGACGCCGACGTCAACGCCGGTTCATGCATACTCGGTTGAAACATATACACCAACCCGACGCCCCCGACACCTACGTAGCCCCGCCCACCCCCATCACCCTTTACTTCCACTTGACTCCCCCCCCCCGATATGAGTACACCCCCCCCCTCCAAACGCCTCATTCCCCCACCCCACACCCAAAATCACCTCCAACCCCAACCCCCACCCTTTTCGTCACCGGTGCGTGTTTTGGCAACCAACGAATGCCTCCGCAAGGTGGGTGACTGGGTGATCGCGGTGGGCAACCCGGTGGGGCTGGACAGCACGGTGACGCTCGGCATCGTGAGTAGCATGAAGCGGTCGAGCGAGCAGGTCGGCTTCCCCGACCGCAAGGTGACTTTCATCCAGACCGACGCCGCCATCAACCCTGGGAACTCCGGCGGCCCCCTGGTGAACGAGTCGGGGGAGGTGGTGGGGATCAATACGGCCATACGCGCGAACACCGAGGGCATCGGATTCGCCATTCCCATCAACAAGGTGTGTGTATTTTGCTCGTAGGGGGGGGTATTAGAGGTGAGGGAGTAGGAGGGGGGGGAGAGGGGGGGGGAGTGTCGTTTTCGGGGTTGGTTTTAGTTCGGTTCGGGTCTGTGCGTGCGCGTCCGTTGACCCGCCGAACTACCGATCGATTTACCGAATAACCGACTGACCGGACCGACCGACCGACCGACCGACCGACTGACTGGCCAACCGATTTACCAGCAGAATGACCGATTGACTGAGAATAGACCGACCGATTGACTGAGAATAGACCGACCGATTGACTGGATGACCGGATTATTTGTCTGACCGACCGACCGAATTACCGTTTGACCGACCGACATACCGACCGACCGAGCAGGCGAAGGCGATCATGTACGAGCTCGCGGAGGGCAACCGCATCGAGTACGCTTACATCGGGATTACCATGACGACCATCACGCCCGACTTCGCGCGACAGAACAACCGGGACCCGAACTCGCACCAGCTCATCCCCGAGGTGAGCGCGCGGCGGCTCGAGCAACACGTGACCCCTCGCTCTGTCGTTTTTTGTTTTGTGATTGTGTTCTTCGTTTTCTCGGTTCTTATTTATATTGGTCTAGTTCTTCATGTCGTTGTTTTAGCTAGTGACATTTGTTTTTCTTCTTGTTTATTGTTGCGTTAATTTTTTTTGTTATTCCTGTCTTTTTTTCTTGTCCTTGTTCTTGTTCTTGCTTCTCTCATATCAATACCAACACCAACTCCTGCCAACGAACAAACTAATGTAGTGTAATAACAAACCCACAATTCAACCACCCGGCCTCCAACGAAACCAACTAACCAACCATCCATCCATCCAACCAAGCCAACGCTCCACCTACACACCCATACCAAATGAACTTACAAACAAACCGACAACCCACCCCATACACCCGCCCATCTATCCACCCAAATCAAACCACCCAACCGAACCCAACCGAACCAATCAACCAATCAAAACCAACCAACCAAACCAATCAACCAACCAAAATCAACCAACCAAACCAATCAACCAACCAACCAAAAACAACCAACAGGAACCATCCAAACCAATCGAAATCATCCAAAAGCAACCAACCAATCAATCAAACCACCCAAAATCACCCAACAGGAACCATCCAAACCAATCAACTAACCATAATTTACCAACCAAACCAACCAACCAACCAAAACCAACGAGAAACACCCAACCAAATTCAATCAACCATCCAAACCAAACCAACCAATCAAAACCAACCAACCAAAACCAACATGGTACAGGTGAACGGCGCCATCGTCATGATGGTCGTGCCGGACACCCCAGCGGCGGACGCCGGCCTGAGGAGGCACGACGTGGTGATCGAGATGGACGGCAAGGAGGTCCGCACTGCAGACGAGGCCAAGCTGGTCGTCGATGAGAGCAGCGTCGGGGACATCCTAACGCTCAAGGTGCGTGCAGCCAGCGAGCAAGCAAAACATATACAATATGTGCTTCGAGTTACTGTGTCAGGCGGGCTGAGCTCGTTTTTTGGGGGGGGGGGGGGGTTGGCATGCCTCCGCTTGTTTTTCAGCGTTGGTGACATCGGGGTGGGGGGGACGGGCGGGCAGGGGGGAACACGGGGGGTATTTAAGCAGTCCACGCGCACGTGCCGTAGTTCCTAATCCCGCCTCGATTGTTTTGGCTAGACTTGGGTTTGATTCCACCAATTACCATCAGACTTGTTTCGCTAAACTGCTGTGATCTGATTTTCACCGCTCACCCTCCCCTTTCATCTCCCCCCCTCCCTCGCTCCCTCCCCCCCCCCCCCCCCAACCCCCCCCCCCCCCCCCCTCCCCCCCCCCCCTCATAACGCCATCCATCACTGGTCGAAACGAAGGTGATGCGGGGTATCGACCGAGTTGTGGAGTTGGAGGTAACGGCGAGGGACATGGCAGAGAAGATGGGGCTCAACAACTCCGGCTCCTCCCCCCACCGCCGGGGCGGACGTTCTCAGCCGCGACCGTACCCCGGGGCTCCTCCGCCCGCCTTCCCCTGGGGGTCACCGCCTCCGCACGGCGGCGGTGATGGTGGTGGTGGTGGTGCAACTCACCCGCCCTCTTCGCAAGGGCAGAATTGGCAGTCGTCTCGACAGCATCAGCAGCCGCAACAGCAGGGGCAACAGCAACAGCCGCAACAGCAGCAGCAGCAGCAGCAGCAGCAGGAGCAACAAGACGAGACACAACAGCAGCAGGAGTGGCAGGAACAGCAACAGCAGCAGCAGCAGCAGCAGCAGCAGCAGCAGCAGCAAGAAGGGTACGCCCGCGACGGCAACGATTACAACCACGAGTACGAAGGGGGTCGTGATCACGATGTCCCTGCCACAGCAGCAACATCAGCAGTAACAGCTGTACCACCCGCACCAACGGCGGCAGCGGCGGCGGAGGCGGGGGCGGCGGAGGGGGAAGCTGGGGGAGCGACGGCGGCAGCGGCGGTGGCGGCGCCACCGGTGGCCGTTTTGAGCCCTCCTTCACTGCCGGAGGAAGCTTGGGTAGGCGCGAGCGAGGGGCAATCGGAGCACCCGGAAGCCCCCGGCAGACGCACAGAGGACGGGAATGGTCGGGTGGAGGGGCAGGAGGACGGGGGGGGGGGGGGGGGACAGGATGTGGAGGTTAGGATGGCGGGAGAGGCGGGGGGGGGGGGGGGGGCCGGGGGCGCGGGTGGTGGCGGTAGAGACGGAATCCACTGCATTGCGAGATGAGGTTGCTGAAACTGCTGCTGTAGGTGGGGCTGCAGGTTGAGCTTTGGCGATTGCGGTCCGTTGGTGACTTGGGGGGTCGCGGTGGCTTGCTGATCGCTTGGCGCGGTGGTGGCGGTGGTGACTCGTAAATGTAGTACTCGTGCTCGTACTCTACCTAGCTCGCCTTGGTTGCCTCCCGCGGCATCAGCGGCGGCAGCGGTAAGAGCTTGAGCAGCAGCAGCAAGGATCGTCGGAGGGGGGGGGGGGGGGGGGGGGGGCGATCGACCCCAATTCCCCTCTGTGTTTTATGTGTTTCCTTGGCTGTTGTTGCTTGGGTGTGCTTTTTATCGCCAGAAGGGCTGGTGGTGCTCGGGCCGCTGCGGAGCTAGGCACCGCCCCCCGGCAAGGTTTGGTGGTCTCGAGCGTGTGACCGAGGAGATGTATGTTGTGGTTTCGGTGCGCGGTGGAGAGATGAGGGGAGGGTTGTGCGTTTACAGTAGGTGTGCCGTGACAAAATCTTTTTTTTTTACTATATGCAATATGCTGCGTTGCCCACACTGCCTTTGCGGACTTGGGTGCATGTATTATAGTACGTACCGAGTATGTCTGATTGGATTCCGGCGGTGGGATATACGAGCAGTGCAGCAGCGCTGCTAAAGTGTCTTGCCATGTGCGATCCCTCGAGTCCGGGCACAGCACGCGGCAGCACTCAACAAAATTGTGAGTTGGAAAAAGTTTTAGACCTTGGACAGATCGTCCATTCTCGCTTCTTCGCGCTCTACACCTTCCAGAGCAGATAGACTTCCTGATCTGTAAGGTTCTAGCTCATGTTGCCGGGTGGGAGCCATATATATGCCGTATTAACCTGCATCATCTAGGACACGTTACCTGGGTTGGATCTGTA
Source organism: Saccharina japonica (assembly GCA_008828725.1). Taxonomy (NCBI): domain Eukaryota; class Phaeophyceae; order Laminariales; family Laminariaceae; genus Saccharina; species Saccharina japonica. Next base: position 2,966 of record MEHQ01000472.1, on the reverse strand, counting down.
CTACTACAGATCCTGTACTATACAGATCCTGCACAGCATCTCATAACGGCAGGTTAGGATCTATAGATGATCTATAGAGTAGAGATCGTGATCTGTTCGACGGTGTGGAGTTTTTTTTGGCTCGATTTTGGCCTCGAAAAACAAGAAAATTGTTTTTTATACTGAAGTTTGTGCAGGACAACACACCCTCGGCCTCACATATTATGGCTATGATACGCGTACGGTGCGGCAGAAGGCCGGAGCGTTGGAGAGGACCGTAAAATACGATGTGGAAGCGCTCGACAAGGCTTGGGAGTGAGTGTCTACGTAGCATCAGGCTGCAGCGATGGCGAGAACGATTAATGATTTATTGATTTTTGCCCCGCAGTAACGTGTGTGTGCACGTTCGTCGGGCTTCCAGTTAACACTTCATGTGTGTGTTACCGCGTTACCGTGATTGCTCCTTCAGTGTTACCACTATGCTAGTACGTTGACACGTACCTGTGTTAGGACTCATAACGCAGATAAGTGTTATCCGAGTGTTGACGGCCACTGAGTTTGATCGGAGGATGACACAATATGGGTGTCTTGAGTTACAATGCAAGGGAGACGTACTCAGCACGGCATGGGCCGGGCGGCACAGGCTGCACGATCCTACCGATACTGCTCTGGGCGCTCGCTCACTCGCTCGTAGACGGTTGAAAACACGAAAGTCAACAACATTGTTTTGATCGCCACGTACAACAGCAGCAACACTACAGTATATCTCGGGAGTTCCAAACCAAAGAAAGGGGTTGATGGACGCTTGCGACAAAAAAAACGCACATATTTGTCGTTTTTAGGTCGCTGTACGTACGTGTACACGGTTTCCCTTTTTTTTTTTCATATTATACGTGTCTCATTATCTTATCTCGCTCTCTTTCGTTCTTTACCCATTTAACTTCTCGCCCCCCCTCTGTGCGCGTATCAGTCTCGCCCTTCCCCTGTCTCCATGTGTCTCTTCTCTCTGTTTGCGCACAACCCGGTCGGGTACCAACGCTCACGTCGTCAAGAGTCGAGAGCAACCCGCGGGGTGCACAACAACCACCCCATCTCTATACCCCCCCCCCCCCCCCCCAATCCGAAAAACCGCAGGGGTTAACACTCCAAGCAAAATCTAGCGGACAAAAACCACAAAACGAAGAAACAAAATAAAGCACGCGCGATGGCAAACCACCGCGCTGTGTGCGCTCCCCCCCCCCCCCCCCCGCTATAGACTGCATCGAACCGCACCACGTCAGGAGAGGATCAGAAACGGTGTTGCTCACGGTGGCAAGCCAAAGCCTCCAGTAGTATATGCAGCCGTAGTAGGTTTGGTGCGACTGCAGTACTCTGGCGTACAAAACGAACTACGGTCAGTACTGTACGTAGCAGTAGTAGTAGTGGTAGTAGTAATAGTAGTAGTGGTAATAATAGTATTAATAGTAGCAGCAGCAGTAGTAGTAGTGTTGGGAAGTACAGCCCCACTCGAGGTGAAGAAAAAAAAAAACGCTTGAAAAGAACGGAAAACGAAAAACGCTCGCCTCTACGATACAATACGAACATAAATAATCAGGGAAGTACACAACAAACTAAAGAGACGCGGTAAAAAGAGGGACGAAGAAAAAAATAAAAAGAGACGATAAAAAGCGACAAAACAAGAGCGGGAGAGAAAAACCAGAGAAAACCAAGAGAGGAAAAAGAGAAAAAAAAAACAGCACGGCAGCTATTTACCTATATAGCCCGCCCCGCCCGCCCGCCGGCCGGCCGGCTAATCAAGCAATCGACCAGCCACTTCGAGGAAAGGCGGGGGGGAGCGGCGCATCGGGCCGAGTACGACTAGTCAGATCAGGACATGATGGCGACGGTGACAATGAATGGCATCAGGCCATGTACGACTATTTTCATATCACGACACGACGATGACGACGACGAGGACGACGACATCAGGCCGGGTACGACTGTTCCACAACCTCGGGGAACAGATCATCGATTCCTACGTCATGATCTGGGTCGTTCAGCGCAGCATGATCTGGGTCGTTCAGCGCAGCATGATCTGGGTCGTTCAGCGCAGCATGATCTGGGTCGTTCAGCGCAGGTGTATCACTGATCTGTATGATCTATACACATACAGCTCATTTTTCCGGATGGGAGCCGGCACAACCCGCAGGATCTTCTGATAATAGCGCATGTTTCCTGGATTCGATCTGTACTGTGCAGGTCCTGCACAACTTCTCACAACGGCAGGTGAGGAGCTAGATCATCTAGTAATAGGTCATGATCTAGATCATGATCTATCCGAGGTTGTGGACCATTCCAAGGATGTGTGTATTAATAGTAGGGTATTTACGCCGGAAGTACCTGGGTACATATCATACCCGAGGAGGTACTCGGGTACATATAACACCCGAAATTACCCGGGTACATGTCATACCCGAGGAAGTACCCGGATACATATCATACCCGAGGAAGTACCCGGGTGCATATCGTACCCGATGCAAGTACCCGGGCACATATCATACCCGAGGAAGTACCTGGGTACGTATCATTACCCCGAGGAAGTACCCGGGTACATACATACCCGAGTATGAATTACGTTAATCAGGTCTGGTACCCGGGTATCTCAAGTGAAATTGCCTGCTAAGCACACACCCTTGGATACTGTTCATACCACCGACACACGATGACGACTATTATACGACTACGACGGTGCCGCCGCAGACGATGCCGCTGGCGCCGACGAGGCCGGCAGGGAAGCCACGTAGTCGCGCACGGTCTTCACCTGCGCGAGCACCGAGCTGCGGCTCGTCCCGCCGGGAGAGTTCTTGCGCTCCACGCTGCACAACAAGGGAACGGTGCGAGTGGTCCATTTTTTTTCGCACGCAAGCAAGCGCAAGAAGACGTGGGGAGACGGGAGGAGGCGGACCATCGGGCAAGGGGTTAAGCAAGGGCATAGGGGGGGGGTACTC